>WEKY01029707.1:7575-69420 GCA_013390045.1 Picathartes gymnocephalus
TAGTTTCGCAGTCCTAAGTTCTCTCACTGGTCTGAAGGAAGTAGGGAAATAAAACTGAATAACTCTACCAAGTAGTTACCTCTCCTAATGTGAAGGTCTTTGAATTCTTTATTTGTAGAGGCAGTGGATAACTTTGATTAAGTCATACCTATTTTTTAAAGGTAAAAAAAATATTGATTTTTCAAATATTTATTTGGAGCTATGGCATTTCATTTGAGTTTTGACTTCCTGATAATGGAGAAAACAGTCAACAGAAAACTCAACGGTCCCTTACTAAAATCACTTTCATACCCCTGCAGAGTATAAAATCAGCTTTCCAGTCAGTACACTAACCCCAGAAACATGGGAAACCACATCAAAGGGTATTTCGGTGTCTTTCCTGATGCTTATGTCTTCTTTTCATACACTTACCTCAGGAAAGGCCCTGAATTCACCCTATGCCTAAGAAAACAGAGTGGAAAATGTTGAAAGGAGGGTTGTTCCAAAATAAAAATAGAGTTTACAAAGTGCGGTGACTTGTGTAACGTGCTTTCTGTTTTACTGACATGCAAGCCAGCCACATCTGATATTCAGCTGTCTTTTTTTCACACAAGATAGTGGGATTATATCAAACACACTGTGGCTCACCACAGCAGAAAGGGAGGTGTGCCACATGACTTTCATTTGACCAACATGAATAAACATGTCACTAAAAGCTTTCTTAGGAAACATTGTCTTCTTGAAATAAGAAACATATTTTGAAAGAGAGTCCACAACAGAAGTTATGGAATCCTTGGTCTTGTGTAACATGGAACATTTTCTGGGATAACCATCATGGTGCAAGTCCTCAGGACTGCCTGGTTGTTGGCCTTCAAGTAACAATGCACAAGGGTTACAGATACTCCATGTCTGGCAGCTGTAAAAGGTAGCTTGAAATATAAGGCAAGCTGAAGCCCAGATAGAGTGACTAGCTATTAGTTTTTGTGCTGGCAGTGGCCCAAATTGTGTTCATTTTGCTCTCAGGAGCCATCCAGCTGAGGTCAATGTGGTGACTCACAGGGACCAGAGTGCACAGGACTTGGCACAAAGTGTCACAGAAGTGCAGATGTGGAAACTGCTCTACAGCCAGAGACAAACAGGATTCACAAGGCAAGGAAGGTTTTGAAGTTGTTTCTGCTGACTTGTTCACGCACTGAGACCCAACCAGAAAACCGCAACACGCTCACGGTAGAGTTTATTGCTAGTGTGTTATTTATGGTTTCAATAACCTCTATCTCAAGAAGTCACCAGTTCAACAGGACCCACTGACATTTTTCTGAGCACCTACTGTAAAAGCTAGGTCCAACTATTGGGCCTTGAAGAGAGAATGTAATTAAAGATTCACAGTTCCCACAAGAGCACCTTAACATATTCACATTTCCCTACATCCACAGTACAATAAAGTATTTTTCCCAAGACATTATGTGGAATCTCAGACAGTTTTGTTACTCAAGATTAACCTTCCACTGCTATTCCTGACAAACATATAACCCCCATACTAGAAATGAGATATTAGAGGTTCTTTTAAGTTTTAATTATTTATTCATTTTAACAAGCCAGGAAACATTGAGCAGCTGTATTAGATTCCGGTACACATTTTTTAAAATTCATCAATCTATTCACTTTGAGTAGACACTCTCAGATGTCTCAGCTTCTTCTGGAGTATGAAGGACCTGGATAACTGTGTGGAAAATATCAGAACAACTGCAATTTCATGAATTTTCTTTCCATCTGGAATACCTCACAATCAACAAGTTGTAAACTCCACTAGTTTTGACGTGTGGAGTGTTTCTGTGATTTTTCTCTCTCTGAGGGCATACTTGACTCTCCCCAAATAGATCAGGAGTTTCAACCTACAACTCCAGGTGGATCACTAGAGGCACAGATCTCCTGCAGTGCAGCTTCCTACATCTGGTACTCCCACAAGCATACACACTGCTTGAGAACTCTTTCCAAGTTCTTCCTTGATGGTGGTTTTTTCAGAACATCCCTTCAAGAGGAACTTCCAAACCACAGAAAGAGAAAACATTATAATCTGCTGCTGACTGTGCATCAGTTTGGGAGAGAGAATAAAAGAAAGACAAAGAGGGAAAAAAGAGAATGGGAGGGTGAGAATTGGGCAGAGGCCTGTTACTGATTTCTACACCATCCAAACTCTGGCTAGAAAATATAGAAGAACAGCCTGGGAGTAGACCGGGGAAGATGGTATATGGCATACTTTGTATGAGGAGAAAGTCTATTAATTGAAGAAGATTGGGTTGAAAATTAGATCAACCACATCTCTGACATATTCTGACTTGACACAGGAGTCTTATTTTATTCCATTTGGGGTTATTGTTAAATTTTATGCATATAGACGTAATATTGTCCTTGCTTTAGCAGTGGTGTGATTATCAGCATCAAGATTAACAAAATAAAAATATTTTGGTAGACATTTTAGGATTTCCTTACAACTAGATCAATTCGCTTAAATTTATGCACTTTTCCCCCGCCGTATTTAAGTTCTAAAGCATTTTGGGAAAGAGATTGGTTGCATTGATGACTTTGCACATACATCCTTGAGTTTATTATCTTGGCCGTTAGTTCTTTGCAGTCACAGTGGCAACACCAGCTGGCTTTTATCATTCAGTCACTGATAAATCAATGTTCCACTGTAAACCAGTAAACACTGGTTCATGTAGGTGGAAACAAACAGTTTTTCAACAATCCATCATATATATGCTGTTTCAGCAGAAATAAAACCAAGTTCCCAGTTTTCCTGCCTGGCTCTTCAAACAGGCCAGTTCTTAATCTGTTCCTATGCATGTAGCACCCACAATCAGCTCATACACAACTCTCTCATACATACACACAACACCATCTCACTCTCTTGTTCTTTTGCCTTAGAAGTGAGAGGTGACACAGGTGGAGACACTCCTCTCTAGGGATTGCCACTGGTGTGTCAAATCCACCTCATCCTGGCCATGCTCTCAGTGGACAGCCTTTAGGTAGAGAAAAGCTGTTTGTCAGCTCAGGTGAAATGTCCCCAGGTTTCCTCATTAGCACCTGGCAGTATCAACAGTAATTTCTTCACATTCCGTCCCACAATGGTGATGTCCTGCTGTCCAGTCCCTATCCCACTGGGACTGCATTCATACATGGCACAGCCCACCTGGTTGATTCAATGTACAGGAAGGGACTACTTTCTGTGCTAATCAAAGTTTAAACGAGACAAGGGTTCATGCATCAATCATGACTGGCAGCGTTTCCAATTCACCATTTTAAATGTGGATCACAGGTTTCCCACCTTAGCTTAGCAATAGGTTCAGGTACACAAAATCAGACAGGGGAAATGCTTACAAGCATATTCCTGAAAAGAGGATAATGAATAAAATATTCCCTGTCCACTAAAGAAATATCTATATTTGTACTCAGATTTTAAGTAAATGTTAGCATAAATTAATTTTAAATAGCAGAGTAAGGGAATTAATTTTTAAAAAAAAGCAAAAAAGCAGAGTACTACCCTTGCCCACTCACAGAGAAATTTGGCATCTCCACCAAGAAATAGCTAGCAGAAATTGTTTAAATCTGGCTACATTAAAAGTAGCTGAAAAAATGTTTTGTGTTCATGCAATGTTATCAAGGCTGAGCTATCAACATTTTCCCATTCATTTACATTACTTGCTATGGAAGTTGACCACAGCAAACTATTTGCAGAGTGCATTTGCATTACCTGCGTAGCTCTGGGCAAACCTAAACAACCCACTTGCTCTGGAATTTCAGAGGATTTCTCAAACACATATTGAATGAGTTCTGTGCATGCCGAGTTATTTGGAGCTTTGCATCAGTGGGTGTAGCCTGATTACAGGGTAATAGAATAAAACACTAACTCTGCATCAGACATCGTGCTTGTTTGATGGTTCAGCTCTTTTCTGCAGCTGTAAAACAACTAAAGCGCATCCTCCTAGATTTGTTACAGGCCTCCCACTTGACATGTGAAGTCTGAGGAAGAGCCTTGAGCTAATCCCAATGAACACTCTCATAACCTAGCCCTAGGCAAAATTTACACTGGTCCTTCACACTGCAATCAATCCTTGTTTAGTTTTATAGTCTAAGTCTGACAGGATCTGCCTTCTGTCAGCTACAGAAAGCCATATGTGACACTGGGCACTGGAAAGCAGACAAGTTTTTCATTTTCATAGGTTAGACCATATATTCAGGACATCACAAATGAAGAGACAGGTTTGCTTAATGTTAATCAGGAGCAGGATTGTGTTCTATAACACGAAGTTCAGACTTGATTTAAGCCAGTCACTACAAAACTGTCTCTTAACAACTGACTCAACTCCTGCAGGAACAGTGCTTCTATTCAAGTGCTAATGACAACAAAGTGTATTTTGAAAGTACTCCAGAGTCCACCAAAGTGACTCATGCTTTTACTCTTCTGTTTTAGGCTTTTTTGTGAAACTTGGCTTTCCTCCATCTTCTCCCAATCTATGACAGAAGGAGAGAGCAAACATTTCTGTCACAATGGCAAGATTATTAGCCATTCAATCATACCTGCTGAGCTGGGAAACAGTTAATAAAGAAATAAATAATTTTGGAAGGTCTGCGGGACCAAAGTCCTCGCAGTGACCATGTTAGATGTTAACAGCATGAGCGGTCTTGTGTCAGCTCTTGGGTGATCCTGCTTAGTGTTTGCTCTTGCCTCCATTTCTCTAGGAAAGTGGGGTTTTGGTAAGACACCTAGTCAGCTTTGCAAGCTAGTTTGAAAGTAGTGTAGGGAAAGCATTTCCAGTCAAGTTCAGTGTGATCAGATCAACTATACTTCTATACATCATTACCTCACACGGACAGTTCTCTCACAACCATGCAGCTTTAGCTCCAATACCTAGCCAACAATATACGGGCATAGTACCTCCTTGTGTGATGTTGTCCTTTCTAGTGCAGCCATACTTGTAGTGCTTTTTTTTTCTGATCCAAAATGTGAGTGTTTGCATTTTTTTATTTGCATGTAAAAAGGCATTATGGCTCCTTCCGCTAACTGCTGTAGCAGCTTGGAAAAGGTTTTTTAATTTGTTTTTTTCTTTTTTTTTTCCCAGTCATCTCCATTCTCTAAGTCAATTTACAAGAACAATCCCTTGTAAATGTTGCCTCTCATATTTATTGTGCTGTCTTAATTATGGCATTCTTTGCAGTATTTCAGGCACCCTGTATACCTTGCCTAGCAGCTACATGCTGTTGCTGACATCAGCATAACTTCCTTGGTGGGAAATGATGCTATTTAGAAGTATAAAGCAACAATAATAAATTCAAGGAAAAAAAATGCAAAAATGCTCCATGACCTCCCTGACAAACTGCTGTAATGGTCTGAAAACTGCAGATGTTTTTCCACTAGGTTTTTACAATGTTTGTTTTGAAATGATTCTTTTTTAAATCATGTTGTTTTCCTGTTGTAATTTCTGCAAAGCAGATGTGACATCTTGGGCTTAAGGGCTTTAAGCTGATTTTGATGGCTCAGTCTTGCTGCTATTCAGGCAGCACAGAAAGTTCTGCTGCAGTGGAATGGGATTCACTGTGTAAAGGGCAAGGAATCACATGGGAGGAAAGGGGTTGTCCTCACTGTCGGTGATGGGACTTGGCTGTTGGATTTAGGGAAAGGGTCCATCTACTGCCTAGTCCCATATGGCTAGTCCTCAGAAACTGGAAGAACACAATGGGCCTTATCAGCTGGCCTAACACATCTCTGTTTTGAGCAGCCTAGGGTCACTCATATGCATACACATTAGCATTACAGCAAAATTGGGTCTGAGAATGGCAGGAACATGGATGACATCCTTGAAAGGATTTACAAGATAATTCTTTCTCCCAAAATTAAAAAAAAATTGCAGGACAGTTAGCAACTGAACCAAATATATTACCCTATTATATAACCAAGTTACAGTCAGAGCAGAATGAAAGCTTTCTGCCATCATACATCCTCAGAACAACTACAAGAAAAGCTATCAATGTCCAGCTGGTGAGAGTGATCAACAATCGTAAATGCCCTGTCTGCCTAACAGCTAAGCTGCAAATGGTTTCAGTGAAGTGCAGAACAAACTTGTGTAGTTTATTTCCAGTCTACAGTCTTAGGTTTCACCAAAGTCTACAAAACATGCAGGTTTATATCCACAAAAACAGGTGGTTCTTATGTATTACTACAGGAATAATAAAGAAGATGATTTTTCTTCCTTCCACATAACCCTGCTACCCTCCTCATCCTCAAGTTCCTCTTACAGACTCCCACCTTTAAGAATAGTTCTCCCTGGGCAGGGAGTTCTACTTGTGGTTGAAATTCAAAGCCTTTTCTGATGAGTACAGTGTTATTCTAGAGTTAGCCAGAGAGGCTGTGACTCGTACCTAACAGGAAAATTAACAATTACCTGCAGCTTCCTGCCATCTCGCTACTCATCCAGGGCCCTTCAGATTGGACAACAGCGCCCTGTAAACCCACCCACAATGAGTGTGCATATCAACAGCACTCAGTTGCTATGAGTTGACTTACTTGAGTGCTGGAAAATCCCTCATTCACCTACACTCAAGTCAGGAAATTTCTCTGTTTTCTCAGGAACCTGGATCCCTGGACAAGTAATGACCAAATATCTTTCTGCTGGTTCTCAGGCATGTCAGTTGTTTATGGAAAGTCATCTTCCATACTTAATGACTCCCTGCAAGCCTATACATCTGCAGAAAATGTATGTATTCAAATTACTGTGCTGCTAGAAGATGGACAGAAAGAACAAGGTAAATACTTCAAAGCTCAGGAGTGTGCTGTGATATCTTTCAGGTAAAAGGCAAGAGCCATTTAGTGCCAGTCAGGTATTCACTCATAAAATGAAATACATTTAAAAACACTCATTAATCATTCCCAGCATCCCGTGAATCTTGAAACAGATGTTCATTGCAGGACAGATGATGGGGTTCAAGTGTCCCTCAGTCAACTACCTTGGCCTCTCAATATTTTATAGCATTACCTCAGAGAACTTGGGAAAGTGCAGTGAACTTTAACACACATTAAACAGCTCCAAAGACAGAGCAACATACCTTATGGAGGCAAAACAAAAGACAAGTAATGATGGATATCTTAGGCCTTCAAGTACTCATCATTAGAGCATCTTACCACATCTGAGATGGTCAATAGTGCAGAAACATTAAAAATGGGGATTTCAGAGCTGCCTGGATGATTTAGATATCCATTAATTTTCAAAGATGCTTGACAGGTCAAATGCTGGCCATAAATTTCCAGTGACAGTTTAAAGACTAGATAGCTAAGATTGAAAGAAAATTACAGTCATAAGTAGACAGTAGGAACTGAAATAAGAAGTTAACCTAGGGTGGCAGGCAATAAACCCAGAATGAATGCTTATTTGCTTTTTCAGTATAAAATTAGCTAGGCTTTTTTCTCTTTTTATACATGCTGAAAAGGAAGCTGTGCAATGTGGAACAGTGGGACCATGCCTTCATCAAATCCACCGTTCAACAAAATACTGTTATTGGTGTTACTCTAACTCAAATCTATGTGTCAGTATTTTATTTCTTTTGCATCTTGAATCAGAGACAAGACAGCAAGCAGTGTAGTCCCATAAGGCATAAATAAGGCAGCCTCATAATCAAACTGAGCCCTCCACCTCCCTAAAGGTTGTTGTTCCCAAGCTGTTCAAATATTGAATAACTCCAGAATATAATTACCCCTTGTATTCGATCATGTGCCAAAGTTAAACTAACCAAGCATTGTAATATAATATAGTTCCTTGAACCAGCTGAACTTTCCCATTGTTTATCTCTCTGCCATATGTAAAAGGACCACCCAAACAGAATATCAGGTAAAGGTTATTTTCCGCGCTCAGTGGAAAGGAAGGTGCTAGAGAAGAAGCTATAAATGATACAGCAGTAGGGTGATTTAGTGACAAATAAAAGAGCTGGAAGATTTCTGCTTTTTTCTTCATTGTAGCCACTGACAACTGTAAGAAAAGCAGTCACATAACTTGTTTGGCCTTGACTCAGAACTTTCTTTGTAAATTGGAGGAAATCCCACTGAAATATATCTGTTGCCTAAAGACTTTTGAAGCCAGACAAGAAATGCAACACTCTATTAAAATAAAACTAGATTTTGATTTTAGAAAATGGTGAGGGTTTTTTTCCTCTGTGTTAAAAGACACCAGAAGTAGAACATACTACTTTCAAACAATCACAGAAACTTCATTTGTCTAAAATGTAATGTTATAATTTGGTATAAGGTCAAAAAGAAAAACATGCCATTCACTAAATCTGATGCTAGTAAATATCCTTCTATTTCACATCAATGAATAAAGTTTCAAATGAAGAGATGCTATCTGAACCTGGGACTATAACTGGCTACTAAAGAATTTTTTTTTTCCAGATGACATCGAACTCTTAAACACGTAAAAGTAAGAAAACACTAAATAATCTGTTGAGACAAAAAAACTCATATTCATAGATACCTTTTTGGAAAGTATTTTAAACACCATGTGGGGAACAGCTGATGAATTTAACAGGATATTTTCTTAATGTGGGTCATATTAAAGACTAGGGTTATTTAAAAAACAATAAAATTTTTTTTCAGTGCCCACTAAGCTTAGAATATGGTATTTCCTGTCTTTCAGTTCAGATCAGTATCAGAACTCAATTTTCCTGCGTTTTCTGCTCTGAAGTCCTTCCATAGCCATTGTCTGGAATACAAGGTAAGACAAAGCATGAAATGGGTTTTCCATATGCAGTGAAAAAGTCACCACCAGTCAGTTTAAACAAGGAGGGACATTATCATTTCCTCTTGATAGACAAGGGTGAACCAGAATCTCCCAACTTCTGATCCTAGTGCTGTATCACACCATCTCCAGAAAGGCCACTCACATAGTGATCCTCAAAAGATGTCTAAGTACCAAACTTTTAGTGGATTTAAGTGCTCACATCCCAATCCAGAGAAGCACTGTATAGTATCATGTGGCTTTCTGGACCAGGATTTCAACTCATGTGCTTTCCTTTCAGTCTGTAAAAATGAACAGAAAGCTGTAAGAAAAGGGCAAAAGAAATTCCTATAAGATTGGGAATAGGATTTCCCAAAATATCATTTAGGTGCTCTAACTGAGGTGCTTAAATCCCTTCTGTGCAACTCCAACCTTAGTTTCTTTTTAAGCTTATAGAAGGGGAACTTCAAATTTGGCTCTGACATACCACTAGCTTATTTCCTGGCCATTCATACCATAGCACTGAAAAATACAATTATGAGGCTTTCTAGATATATTTGAACTTTCAGGAAGAGAACAGAGATCCAAATGGTAAAAGAAAATTATGTGAACCAGCAGCAAAAATCGCCTCTAGAAGAAGGGGGTTATGGAGTCTCAACTCAGTTCAAGAACCATAGAACACTTGGGACTTGCACATGTCAGTTCTGGCACAGGTCAGTACTTGCACATCTCAGCAGATCATGCATTTGAAAAGTTGTAAACTGCTGTGACAAAATGAAGAGAATTCATGTATAATTGTGTATAAACAAATGGTTTCAACACACCGGTACTACTAGGTAGGCCTCAGAAAGAGCCTACAAATTCTTATGATTTCAACCTTCTGGAGACAAGGGCAAGATGAAAAATAAGATCCATTTGTCAGAACAAGCCGCAAGCCACCTGCAAGCCTGAGCACATCCACGGTGGAGAAGGCATTTTACCACAGTAAGGAGCTGTACCACTAGGACAGCTGATGAAGGTGTACTGGACTGTGTTAAAGAAGGCAAAGGATTATCCTACATTTTGCAGACTTTTAAGCTGCTAAAAGCACTTTATAAATTCCTCTGGCACCAGGAGCTACATGAGGAAAACATAAGCTGCTCTATATGAGCATAAGAGTTTTTAAAGCTTTCAAGAAAAGCTCAAACTCAGTGCTTATAATACGTTTCTAATAAAAGGAGAGATAAAAAGAGGAAGAAAGAATTTGTATGCAACAGCCCATACAACAATCCTCATTTCAAGCCAGCTGTGCCCTCTGAAAGGATTTGCTCTACTGAAACAGACTGTTTTTCAAATGCCATGCAACCCAGATCCAGGTGATGGGGCTGTCAATTTTGCATCAGTGTACTAAAGAAAATGCCAAAAACCAAAATTAACAACCAACTAAAAAGAAAAAGGCTCACATCTATCTTTGCCCACTTAGTCACAATCTTGAATATGCCATCAGAGCTGCCATATGCATTTATGAAGAGAATAAATTTGTGTGGGGAAAGAAAAGAATTCCAAAAAATCCAAATTTTAAAAATTAACTATTTTTTGGGGGCTGCTGCAGAACAATTCTAATCTGACATTTAGTTTGCCTGCATTGCGTCATACAAAAAAGCCTCAGCTGCTGTCACTGGCTGCATGTAATAAAAAGATGCTGTTTTACTCTGTTTATACACAGTTACAACAAGCTGCTTTAAGCCACTGTAGAATTTAATGTCAATGTGCCTCTTGGAAACACAACAATACCATAATTAGGGCTGGCAAATCACTTGCTACTCATTAGCTAAGAGAAACAGAAGCAAACTTAAGTTGTATTTAAATTGACTGTTGTGTATTGAAGGTAAGCCAGCTATTCTCACCAGTGGGAGACAAAGCCTACAGACGTAAATAAATATGTATTAAAATGTTTATTTACGAACAATTGCATGGACTTCGAAACAAAGACACCTCAGAGAACATTGCTCTCGGGCACTACACATCCTTCTAAACCTGAAATAATCAAATGCTAGATGCTGTGGCGATGTGCTATTTTTAATTCTTAAAATACAACACTGACCACAATTAATACATGTGTGTATAGATGTGAACTAAGTTTAAAATTTGAGAAGAAAAAAAATCTAAGAATAAAGAAGATGGGTATCCATGAGAGTGAGGGCCCAAAATATACTTAACTAAGAATTGAAGGTGACCTAAGACAATACGGTTTTTCAAAACAATGGGAAGTGTGTATAAACAGCAGTAACTAAGTAGCAATGTTACTAACACAATTGCTAAATCAATTGTTTGATATAAACATAAACTTCTTAAATAGTTATTTGATTTCTACTTGGAAAATATCTATTTGTGGTACACAAAGAACTCTTAGACAATGTGTGATTAAAATCATCTTCTGAACTGGAAAATCTTCATCAAGCACACAGAAAAAAAATTAAGATGCAAGTAGGTCACCCTTCACTCTTACAAATTTCTCAAACTGTCATCCAAACAGCACATAATCAGGAGTGCCGTGTTTCAGAAAACTAGACTCCAAGAGGGAGGATATTCAAACATTCAGGAAACTGGCCAAGGCTTGCAAATATGGGATTGATTTCTTGCTCTCACAAGGATTTCCAGTGTATCTTGGCTTATGTTACCAAAGGGATTCCAAAAATCCGAAAATCAAACTCGGTAACAAATTTAGCATCAAATATTCCTCAAAGAGTAGTTACTTAGCTTGGAAGCACCCAAGACCTTCAGCATGTATGCTTCCTAGCTTTCAATTAATAAAACAAGAAGCTCCCTGGTTTGGAGTGCAACAAAAACAGCCTTACCACAGATGAACAACTGTCTTCTAGTAGCACCCCAAAGGGACACGCTCAGGGAGCCTGGGCAGCGGGCTTCCATCACCCACTCCAAAGGGTGCTCCCGTATGCTGGGGATGGGACGCACACAGACAGGCTTCCTGCACACACGCAGCAAAACTAAACCAAACCTACACTTAAATTGCACTTGCCACACCAGCTCTGTGGGGTCTGTCTGGCACTTTCACACCACTGTCCTTGAGTAAACAGAAAGGTCCAGGCGAGATGCTCAGGCGCTGCAGGAATGGGGCCACACTGCACAGATGGAAAACATCCCCGTTTGGGATATAGCCATGGAAGGAAAGGGGTGGTGAGTCCTCTGCAGCAAGTGTTTAAAAACTGTTCTAGGTCATGGTCCAAGGGGAGAACCAACACTGGGGACTGCAGCATTTTCTAGCAGAGGAAAATCCATCAGTTGTATAAAAATGTCCTGACAGCTTGGCACACCTGTAGTTAAGGACTTCAGTGAATAACACCACTACACAGTAAAATGTGTTTTCTATTGTGTTGCACGAAGCCAATTTTAGATTAATTTTACTTGACAATTTCCACTTCATATCATTCTTTTTTCATCAAAATGGAAAAAAAGTAATAAGATCAATTCCCCTGAGTAATATTTTTCCAGTGTGAAGAATTTGTGTAAGAGGTTCTGGCCAAGGTACAAATTTCATATAAAAGAATCAAATGCAATTTTACCTGCAGCTTTCTATCCTCTCCACCCTAAGCAAGCTGAAGGTAATCCTGCTTTTCTACTTTCTTCTCCTCTGTCCTACTTGAGGTAATACTGTGAACCACTGGGCTATGAAAACCTGTGAGCTCCTGGTTTGTTTGATTTTCTTCTATCTGTCCTTCAGCTCTTATGAGGTTTTAACTGCAGCTCACATTAAGAGAGAACATGAATCTCTACCACTACCATATTCCATTTTCACAATTAAAGCACAGAATTCATATACAATAAGATAAAACGCTATAATGAAAAAGGAAATATTCTCATCTTAACTTTTCTCTCTTATTTTAGGACTCCCTAGTTTCATTGCAGTCTCTCCCTGCTTTATTGCCAGATGGACTGTTGGAGCCTCTGTAGGACAATCAGTAGTCAAAAGATTTTTTCAAAAGACAATGGCCCTTTCTAATCTTCCTCTGCCTCCTGATAACCATGAAGGACGAACCAATTTGCTAGGTCATTTTGAAAGTCCTAACATGGATGTGCAAGACTAGTCAGGCATTCTAGCAAGCTTATAACAGAAATGGTTCTTAGTAACTCACATTTATTTTCAGAATCCGTAAAAGTTCAAAACAACTGGCTTTTCAAAAATTATTATTTAGTTATCAATTATACAAATACCACGTGATGAAAGGGATAGTGGTTTTTTTTCCTTACTAGGCCAAATTTGGACATACTTCGTACATCTGTCCCATATGCCTGGATTCCTTTTGATGCAAAGGAGGGAGGAAGAATTCTACCATGCCCCATTCTAGCCCAAACAGGCTTGAAATCAGCCAACTACATAGTGTGGCGTGGTAGTTTGAAGGCCTTCTAAAGACACGCAGTTTAGACATACCTTTAGCACTACAGAAGTTTAATTTCACTGAGGAAGAAACCCTGCAGCCTTAGTCAGATATTCAGGAGTGGCTATGGATGCTACAGGTACAGTTCTTCCTCAGCTGTTCATCCAGAGAGGTGAAAAGACACAGGTAAAAGCTGATAAAATTATCAACTCAGTGCTTTGACTTTTCAACTGAAATGCTGCTGGGAGCTCCCCACACAATCAATTCCTGCCAGTTTGAACCAGCAAAGCTCTGTCTTTTAAGACAAGTTGGTTTATTTTTTTCCTTATAATACGGTGAAGCAACTTTGTGCAAAATACCTTTATTATATCTTGAAATAATACAAGAATTTAGAATATGTTTCAATAAAAGAACATACAGTTACTACAGTAAATTGAAACTGCCCTACTTTAACATACACTAAAATTGTGTGCATCTCCCTCTCAGTCCTGTATTAGTCCCAAGTGAAGACAGAATATCAGAATAAAGAGATCCAAGGTCAATTTCTAACCCAGGTGGCCATTTCTAAGTGCTCCTGTGTGACAATTTTCAACAGCAGAAAAAGGCAATTGGTCATAGTTTTGTAAATATAAAAATCATTAAGATTTTTACTTGCACTTCATACGTATTAGTCATTCACAAACAGTCCCAACAAAAGCCATGATCAGGAACAGAATTCTCACAGCTGAAAAAGAAGTTTCTCCTTTGAGCTATCAGCAACTCAAGGACGTACCAGGAAGTGGTTATTTAAAGAGTTTTCTGATCTTTACCAAGAACTTTGCTGCTAAATGAAAAAGAATGTACGAGCACAAAAGCAGCAGTGCTTTGTGTTACAGTTACTGAAGAAGAACAGACTTTCCTATTCCTCCCTTTTCAGTGAAGCATCTTCTACACTATGTGCAATCCAGGAACATCTCTGGCACTGACATTTTAATGATCCTATCCCACAAATTATTCCCTTTACCGATTAACCTTATTGTTGTAATATATACTATATATATACTATATATATATATATATGTATACTAGTATACTAGTCTAATTTCACTTCTAATTTGGCAGAATTTTTCTGTCTGCCAAGACCACTCGTTACTTTGAAGCAGTATTTGAAACTCAGATCCAACTATACAAAGAGAGTTCTTAAAATAGCCCATGAACTGTGTGAGTTGATGCCAGAATGAAATCAGATATTTGCCTGTGCTCTTCCAGCTACTCTGTTGGATGTCTCCTGAGAAGAACCCAAAATCTACATTTATTTACTATGCTTCATATAATGCCTAGCTATGGAAAGATGGGCTTGATGGATGGATGTGTCTGTGCTAATCTCACTTCTGAATTCATAGAGGAGAAGATTACGAGCACCCGTTCATGTGAATGTTCCTTGTATTAATTGCTAACCAAGGGATTACCTCTCAGGACAGAACGCTGCATAACGGGAGAAAGCACATACACACAGCAACGAACATAAATGAAATAAAATCAGTGATTTACAGCACAGTATCCACAGGTGTACAGAGAACATCTAGAAAGACCAGTTCTTCTTGCAAAGAGGTGGTAGATGAGCCTCTGCTGCTCTAACTGTAGGTGTGTCAGCTGTTATGCCAGCACAGAGCTAGCACAGGATCCTTTCAGCTGTGTACTCCCACAGGGGACATAAATAATTAATCCTTTTTAGCTGAATGATATCAGAAACTATTTTTTTGGCTGTTTTTTTAAATTGTGAAGGTGTTCTGAAGCAAAGGATTTGGTAAGAAAGTGGAATTTGTTATATATTAATTCACATTTTACTCAGTCTAAAGTCTATGTTTCAAAGACGTTTACATGAACAAAGCTTTAGTAGGGTACACTTTCAGTGAAGTACTAGTATTTGGTAACGCTGAAGGATGAATAAATAAAATGTAAGCAGAGATATGCCTGATGGGGAAAGGGAGATTTATGAGCAGTAGGTATGACAGTAATCACAATGTTTTAAAGAGGTCATGCAACCACAAAAATAATTCAGAAAATATGAATTTTTGAAAGATGCAATATCTGATAGAATTTTCTGAAGTCACAAGGCCCTCCTAACCTCTAGAATAATTTGTAGAACAAGTAATGCCAAAAATATTTAATCTGGGGAAAATATTTGCATAAAAGAAAGAAAGTAATTCTACATGAATACGCGAGTTCAGCTATTCAAAATCTTCATTATTAGATGTTAAGTTGGAACAACTTTTATTTCTTCAAATCAAAACTCCTGGAATTCTCCTGAAGATACATTTTTGGTAGATAGCAATACTCTATCACCACATCATTACATTACTAAATTAAAATAAACTATATAATGTCAAGTTTCAGTTAACTACTTTACCAAAAGTTTGCAAACTACCTTTTAAACTAATGGGGAATTACTTTTAAGGTCTTCACTTGAACCCTTGCTGCCTTTTCAATTCTCAAAAGATTTCAGAAATGGGGCTTTGGGGTGGAAATTGGAGGTAAAACTAATAGTGATGCAGTAATGCATTTTGTCCCAGTTAGGAATGCTGCCTGGTGAATCTTTCAGCAATATAGGAATATTGGCAAAAGTCTTTACTATCCCCTGAGAATGTCATCTGGATTACATCCTTTCTAGCAGTGGGATGAAACCACTTGTAAAAAAGAGATCCCTTTTCATTAGTTATTGATTTATTTAAAGAAAACAACTATAAAAGCAACCCCATTAAAAAAAAAGGAACATTTGTGTGGATTTCTCAAGACCCAATCTGAATTTTACAAGTTCTTCAGAAGGAGTAACTGTTTGGTTTGTATTTTCAGTGTGTTGCAAGAGTCTCACTAATCCATGGGTCTGATCATGACATCCCTGTGGGGCAAAATTACTAAATGGTGACAACACAACACTGATAATTCTGCAAGTATGAGGATGAGAATAGAGGTTCCAAAATCTACAGACAGAAATCTATAACCTCCCCCCCAAAAAAAGTTCTTTTGTTGAATCTACTGAGAAAGGGTCTTAGCTGTAATCAATAATTGCCCATTACAAGAATTTTGAAGACAGGTGCTAAAACTACTAAGTAAATCACTACACTGTATTTCTTCAACACTGACCCTTTAATGGTATCAAGAGAAAGGTTTGGGGTTTTTTTCACCTCTGCAACTCAAACTGAAAAGCGATGATTTTGGCTGCAGTTTAAGCACACCTTTGAGCAGGATTTGGGATGTCTATAACCATGGAAGACAGAAGTTTATAGCTCCAGCTCTGATCTTAATGTTGGCTTTCACACGGGCCTGTGGGAGATCCTCTGACAGCAGGCAGGTTTGAAAGCAGCTGTGATTACAGTCACTCTGAGACTGCCAAACACTGCATGTGGGGCGAGACAATGCACCATTCAAATTTTCAGCATGTTTTCTTCCAGCAGAGATTTTACATTTCGATAAAGAGCACAGGATTAAGACACCGCACAGAAGGAGTGTGGGAGAGGAAGGAAATCAAGAGAAAAAGCAACCCTTGGTTGTTTTAGCAGCAGCATGGTATGAACCAAAGGCACATACACTGAACAGCCATATGAAATAATACAATACATTTTAGGTAAAAAAACTAGACCATTTATGGTGATGGCTGGGAATCTAATAGTAATATGAGTACCCAAATTAACCTAAGTCTTACAGCAAACTTTTCAGAGGGGCTCAAATGGTCCCTTTCCAAACCAAATTTTCACACCACTGCCTTCTCTAGTAGCCAGGTCATGGCACACCCTCTGCCAGCATGCCATTCACACCAACTAGTGCTTTGGAAGAAGTATACAATCTCACACAAGGACCATCTGCTCAAAAATCTGTCCAGATCTCACACATATCACTTAAAACGGAGCCACGGGGGCAATCCGAAACAAGCTGAGCTCTTTGCTGTCCACAGAGACATTTGTAAACTACATTTGGCACAGCTCTCTCATACATGCAAACCATCTTCTCCACTCCTCTAGACTGGATCCTGACATTCGATTAATTCCTAACACAAATTCTCTTTATTAATCTCTTCTCTAATGAGTTTGCAGTCATCACATATCTGTGTGTCAGATGATGCAACACTGTCTTAGGTGTTCCTCATGGAGTTAATCCAAAATAGTAATAATAATGAAATAATCAAAAATTATTTCCTCTCATTTGAGCACATTCTGTTTAGTCTTACTGAGGAAAAAAATTTACAGGGTCAGTGAGTTAACAGAGAATATTCAAATAGAAGAATAGTTGTTTTGAATTGCTCCTTCTTTATCAAGATTGCATTTTTTTGTCAAAGGATGTTGATTTAGTTTGGAAATCCTAAAGTAGTATAGCACATGCATAATGTTACAAGAATGACAAATTGGCCCCAGTTGCTAAGTATTATTTTGATTTATCTTAAAGTCTCATAAAGGAATTGATAACAATTTATGAGAAACTACTTGCAAGGATGAATACTACCAAGGCAAGGAATTAATCCAAAGAATCTATGCTAAAAATTAAATTACTGCACCCTAATTCCATGTCAGACCCTTTAAATCCATTACTTTATTCTCAGATATTAGCTGCCCATGAGTCTCTATTATCTATTTTAAGTCCTGTGCAAGTATGGCAAAAGCAGAAATGAGAAAGTCATGTCTCAGTTCTATCAAGGGTTGCTTTGGATGACAATCTTTGGCCAAGACCTAGACTCTACTCTGTCTGCCCATGTTCACATGTATTAGGCTTCAGTCTTTGTACGGCTGACTACATTTTTACCTTAATACTATTGACCCTATCTTTACTATAAATTTAGAGTTACAAATAAAATTGATAAGACCACTTATCTCAGAGAGAAAGCTCATTGCATCTCTCAGTATCTCCCCCACTGTCAGTATGATACTGTAATTCATTATGATGTCATGTGAGGGAACTGAAGGCTACATGCAAGATGTTATATATAGTTGTTTCAAATTATCATATTCTGTTGTTCAAACAATGACAAGAGAGTGTAACCTGCAAATTAAAAAAGCTGTATTATAAATGCAACACTCTTTAAATAAAAATAAAATACCAAAGCCAAGTTTAACTGTGTTACCTAGGCATGTCTTTAATATATTTTTCATCTGGAACAACGAACATGGATAGCCTTTCATTTTCTGTTATTTGTTTGGCCAAATCCTTCATTCTTTTACCTTAGTCATGAATGCTTTCGACAACAGATACTTGGCTGAGAAGCTGAAAATCAAACTGTAAGTACTACTGTAAGAGGTAACAGACAGCATCATAATCTTTCAACAAAAGAGGATTCCAGCTTTACAGTGCAATAGCAGACCTGCCTCTGAGATCTCATCCTTTGTGCTGGTCACTGTTTCAGGACCACTCATTTCTTCCTGAAGTCAAATTAGAATCACAAAATCATTTAGGTTGCAAAAATCTTCAAGATCATCAAGTACAACCATTAACTGCCAAGTCTACCAAACTATGTCCCCAAGTACTGCCTCCACATCTTTTAAATATGTCCAGGGATGGTGACTCCACCACCTCCCTGGGCAGCTTGTTCCAATGTCTGTTCCCATTTTGGGAAAGAAATTTTTCCTAGAACTCAGTCTAAACATTCCCTAGTGCAATTTGAGGCAATTTCCTCTCAATCTGTCACTTATTATTTGGGGAAAGAGGTTGACCCCCACCTGCCTACAGCCTCCTCTCAGGCAGTTGTAAAGAGTGATAAGGTCACTCCTGAGTCTCCTTTTCTCCAGGTTGAATAACCCCATCTCCCTTAGCTGCTCCTCACAGGACTTGTGCTCCAGACCCTTCCCCAGCTCCACTGCCCTTCTCTGGACATGCTCCAGCACCTCAAAGTCCTTCTTGTAGTGAGGGGCCCAGAACTGGACACAGCTCTCGAGCTGTGGCCTCACCAGTGCCCAGTACAGGGGGACAATCCCTGCCCTGGTCCTGCTGGCCACACTATTGCTGATCCAGGCCAGGATGCCTTGGGCCTTGCCTACTGCTCTCTACAGATTGAACAGAACTATTGTCCATAAAGTAAAACCAGCAGAGAGCTTGATCATTCATCTTTCAGTATGGTGGAAGTATCCATTAAAATCACCAGGACAGACCTTACTTTTCCTCTACTACTAAAAGACTGCACTCTACTTGGTGGTTAGGTTGTAAACACCCATTTTAGTACACACATGTACAAAAGCGGAGAAGAAACTAGAGGAATCACAAATCAGATTTCTAAAGTTGCCAAATCAAGTTGTAGTTTCTACTTGATGTGAAAGCAAGAACAAAACAGTCATCCACCTTATATTCCAAATAATAATTCTGCTTGTCAAATGACTGCCTTTCTTCTCATTTCACTTCCAAAGTTGTTCCCAGAATACATCCTGCTGCACACAAGCAAGAAAATAGATTTTGTAACGATTGCCACTGATTGTCAAGAAGCTGCTTCTTGCCATCTTAAGAATGTAAGTTCTCCAGTATTTGCAAGAACTTTTTAAAATGTGGTTAAAACACCAACATTTTTGTCACTGAAGTAATCAGATCTAAGTACACAAAAACCTCCAAAATCTCTATGATGTGACAGGAGTGAATTTCAGAAGCCCTGAACTCTGAAAATATTTTTTGAATTCTGGGACCAGACACAGGGACGCCTTTGTCTGTGCTTCCCCCTTCAGGCAAGTTGTGAATAAATCTTTCTAAGCACTTTTCATGACTAGTCCAGGTTTACCAATGACAGAAAACAGTCTCTGATGCCCAACTGTCCAACACCATCCCAAGATTAGGTGGCTATCTAATAAATTCAAGTTATTACTACTGCCCACTGATGAGTAACTTTGTTAGCAAAACCCTGGTGGAGGGATCCATCACAGCAACATATACCTGAAGGAAGCCCTTGAAGTGCTACTGAGGCACTTGTGCAATATTCATTTCACAGCAGTCCTCACTTTTTCACTTTGCAAGATGCATTACAGCTCACTGCTGCTCTCCCTTTAATGCTTAGGTTGTCTTACAATCTCTATTCACAGCAAGTTTGTCCAGTGAGGTATCCAGTTACTGTTCGATCTAGTTACTAGGTATCCACACTATGCAGAAAAACAACATAACTTTTATTTATTCTCTGTTATAATCTGAGTGAAAATGCTCAAATACTTTCTAGACACCACAGGGATGCAACACCTTCTTCAGAAATAAAAAACACCCCAAACAGGTAAATTCAAAATGATTGAGCCACAATCAACACTTTCATAAACAACTTTGTTTGAACTTTGCAGTTATTCCTGACATATTTAGTTCACTTTTTACTTGATATGTAATACATGCTGCTGTTTCAGGCTGTCATGCTGTGCCGGCTCTCTGAGTATTGTATATATTGCATAGTGCCAGCTATGAAGTCATGCTAAGATTGTGAAATACATCAAAGCAAGGACATACAAAGTTTCTTCAGGCATTCTCATCTAATTTCCTCCTTCTCTGCTTTAGCTGCAGTTTACGTTGCACTACATTGAGGCATGAGTCTGAGATTCTGGTAATCCATCAAAAGAACAAGATGCAGACTTTAAAGACATTTTTCAGAACTACTGTTAGTGGGTGAACCTCAAAGGCATTACTGAAAACACCCAGTATATTCACTAAACCTCAAATCTTTGTGACAGTCTTTTTGGAATCAGCTGGCATCTCGCTTTTTCTTCTCCTGAATAATAATATGAAATGTTTCATGCTTTTGGAAATCAAAATGTAGTTTTAGTGGTCGGTTTTTTTTTTGGTTGATTCCTGGGTTTATCTTTTTCAAACTCAGATGAAACTCCTAGTGGCTACATCTCCCTTGTTTAACTTTACTTGTGACAAACATTTCTTGGGAAACTTGTATATGAGTAGCTACAGTAATTTTAAGAATTGGCTACAGCATTTAGGCTACTACTTCAATTTTTTTCATTTACAGGTAATTTTCTGCTAAATCAGATCTTTTGATGATACCACTAAACAGCCTAAATGAGCTGTGGTTGACGCTGTCCACTCACCACAGCTAAATTCTATATTATTTTTAAACCTGTCTCATTATCAACATAAAGAAAAAATATTAGTCCCGGTGATGAAGTTTGGGGCTTTTTTTATAGCAAACATTTAAGATGACACCAAGTTGCTTTAATTGCATTATAAATCTCATTGATTTTTTTTAATTAACAACTTGTGTTAGCATCAGAGGGAGCTGAGAGGTCACAGAGATCTTGTATTTATGGTAGAGTTCATCTATGTGCTTGACCAGTTTGCTGAAACAGCACTGGTCATTGTCTTTATTTCTACCATAACTCCAACCACGTTCTTCACAGGCTGTTATCCTTTTCTTCTAGGAGCTACTCTCCTTTCTGTCAAGAAATCCCACCTGTGGCTGGGACGCAGCCGATGTGAAAGAACAGGGTCGATCAGCACTGAAGCTTTGACTGCTCCAGTTTTGATCTCACTTGATTCTCACAATCAAGGCTTTGTCCAAAGCACATGTAGTGATATGAAGAGTTTGCTAGTGGCAATGACCAAGAATTTGGTGGAAGTTCAGGAATTATCCCTGTCATATAGTAACACAACTCTCTTCTGGCTTTTAGATAGATCAAGTAGTAACTCACTATTCCAGTATAGCTCATAACACTGCCATAAAAGACAAGGATACTGCAAAAGCTCATTCATTTGCTCTTTTGAGGTTTTCAGATGAAAGAGACATTAAAATACTAAGCTATATCTGTACTTACACTGTGCTCTTGCAAACTGATTCCTATGCCAACCTCGCTAAATGACCACTAGCTTTATGGGATGCTGCTTTCTACTGCCTGCAACTTCCACATTCAGTTTGCATCCCTAAGTGTTGGCTCATAGTGCTTTTCTGAGCAAAACAAACATCAGTTAAATTCCTCTCTCTTACTTAAGAGGAGAAATAAAATTAAACAGAAAAGCATTTTTTATTCTGATAAAAAATCCAATTAATCTATTCATTACAATACTATCATTAAAAACCTGTTAACAGAAAAAGTTTACAAGCAACTTTTCCTCAGCAGACACTTGGCAGCCTATTGTATCCATGCTAAGAACACACTCTAACAGGACACTTCTATTGTTAAAAAAAAAATGAAGTTACTTAAGATATGTCAGGTCAGCAGCTATACTGGTAAGACAACTTTATACTGCAGCTGGCAGAGTTTAAATTATATTTTTATTTGAAATTTAGCAACTTAAAAGGAAGAGCACAATGGTGGCCAGACTTTGATTCATCAATCACTCATCAAATTTAAGAATGATCACCCTCTTTTCTTTCCAATTATATAAAATTCTTCAGGAATTCAATTTTCAGGAACTGGATGCATGTAAATTTCTGGGGGTGAGGTTTGGCTGCTTCAGTAATTCCTCAAATAAAATATAAACTAAAGAAGAGTGTATGGGCTTGGGGATTTCTCCTCTCCTCTAAATTATTACTAAACGAATGTAATTTGTTCTCTGAGATGGAGTTGATGGAACTGTTACCCACACTCCCATTAGGACAGACTAACACTACTGCTAATGCATTTTTGTCTTCTAGGACTTTCAATCTACCACATATTAAGCCCCAAAGTGCTCCGGAGCCAGTATAGCCAGCAGCAAATCAGAGTCCCTCTACTATGTGTCTTGTCTGTGGCAGCACCAGCTCCATAATTTTGAGTCTCACACGGGATTAATGAGGCTGCCACAGTCCTATTCTACTTCCCAGCTATATAAACTCCTACTCTTCAGTGGGTCCAAAATTTACAAAAATCCTCTCTCTCCCTTGTGCAGCAACTGACTGCATCTGCCCTCTGTAGTAAGAGGGGACTGATCTTTTGTTTGTTTTCCAAGAGTAACATTGTATTTCAGCCATTCTTAAGGCATTTCTCAACATGCCCAAAGGCAAATTATCATATTATTCATTGATTGCTTTCCTAATTTCCTATAAAAAGCCAACATTCTGTTTTTATTATGCAATACAAACAAAGGCATGGGCATTTCAGAAGAGCGTGAGGGTGGTGATGGTTTGGGGCTTTTTACTTTCTTCTCCTCCATTCCCATCAACTTTTTTTTAATAAGATAACTAAACAAATATCTTAAAAATTCTCCTGTGTATATTTATAAATTTAAAAAAAAAAAAAAATCTAAGGTCTAATAGGATTTCTTACTCTAAAAGAGCATAAGGAAAATGTTATTGCAGTCTGTCGGAATGCAGAATTGTCATTGCAGAGCTGGGACAAACGTTTAAACTCCAGTTTTTCTGAATACTAATGTCACATTAACTTTTCCCATCATTTTTTCCCCCTCTAAACACCAGCTACCTATTTGGATTGCTATAAAACAACGTAAAACACTGTCAAATGGAGAAAAAGACAATCTAGTGAACATCAGATTTTGACATGGGGTGTTTTTTCAGAGCATTCTTTAAGCCAATTTAGAGAGCCATTGAAGTTCTTTGGACTATTCATAGTGCAGTAAACTGCATGAACTTAAGCAAGTATTGATTAACACTTGCATGAACCAAGCATTAACAGGCAGCTCACAGGAAACTCTCCCTTTTTTGATCTACTCTACTATGGTACACCTAAAGTAGTAATAGCATCTATTTCCAAAACTAACCTGCTGTACAAAGCACTTGGTCCCAAAAAGGTGCAAGAAGAAATACATTCTCTGCCCTTTCAAAAAAGCTGTAAGTCACTCTAAATACCAATTTATGAAAAAGTATCAAAAAACAATAACTGCCACAATTCAGTGTGTCATAACCTGCAAATATTTACTTTTTAAGGGACAAAGGCAGCCAAAGCTATAACCTAGCAGTACATTCTTTTCAGAAGGAATATATTCTCTGTTGATAAAAATATCCTTCAGCTTGTATCACACCCATGAAGTATCTATATAGATGTCTTGTTCGTAAAGACTCAGGATACATTTTGGGATTTACCATGAGGAGGCCTTCAATACAAGCAAAATACAACCTTCTATTGACATCATAACCATTGAGCTGAACTGTCCCCTCTACCACAGGTGCCAGCAGCAGGACCATTTGATGTGTCTCACTAAATCAAAACCGCATAGAGCAAAACGTTGGCTTAGAGGGGAAAAGAAAAGAGAAAGAACAGGTTTGGGAAATTGGTTCTAGATCCATATGCAGGGAGGAATAGAAGACAATTACCTTTGATAGATGCACTTTTATAAAGACTTGAGAACCAGAAGATTGCGGGGTCTATGATTTTATCATACCTGGGTCTTCTGTGAAACCTTGAAAGGAGCCAATTTTGTAATGCTTTTTACTTCTTAATTGAAAAAGTCCTTGATGGTGTCAGTTTTGCATATGCATCAGGTCTATAGCTAGAGATTTTTTCAGTGGCACAAACTGAGGACTGAAGCTCATAAGTTGCCCTCGGTACCACAAGAAAGGAACCAACCAAAAAAGAACACATTTTTAAAACTGTTATTCTTGTTTCAAAGAAATTGAATATGACCAAGCACCGTTTCACAGGCACAAGGTTCCTGTAAACAACTATCAGCCCACACCACCTCATTATTTCTCTACAGTCATACACAAAATGTAAATGTCAGAAAGCTCCCTGGTTCTTGAGGTTGAATTTCCTACAGTGTGTACATGAATAATCAAAGACAATTTATGGATAAAGGATGCTAGGCCAGGAATAGAAATATATATTTAAAATGTTTGTTTTGATTTGGATCAGTAGAATTCAAATATTTAATTACTTCATTGGTGGGGGCTGTAGTGTCTTATTGTTCACATTTCCTCTCCTAGATCAGTGCTATCTTTTTTATTACAACTGCTCATTTGTTGCTTGGAAAAACTGATGAAAATGAAATTAATTTCTGGAGATTTGTCAGGAAAAGATACTTAACTCCCATATTTCATTAAATTAAGAACACTGGAGAATTAGCTTACACATCTCCCTCAGTATCAAGAGCCAATCAAGAACCACATAATAGAAATTGCATTAAAGAAATTCCTAAAAGAGACAGGAAGATAAAATAGCATAGTTTTTGTATTACTTAAAAATAAAGTGGAAGAAAAGAAAACCCAAAACTATTTCAACAATTACAACATCACTGGATGTATGTGGCAAACAAAAAAATGGATGAATGCATTTTAATGGCATTTCCACTTTACTTGGTGGGCATCACATGCTGTACCTGTAGCAACACAAGGTGTAAGGAACATTTTATACAGTTTAGTAATCTATATGCATAGAACAGGTAACAGAATATAGTATAGCATTATATATATATAAAAGTATATAGAATAACTAGTTTTTCACTATTAACCTACATTCTGATCCTAGGCTTGTATCCAGATTAATTGAATCTTATTTCTCTTTTATTCAGTGCAAGCCTGTCTCCTTTCAGGATCAGTTTTGGTGAGTAACACTGTATTCAAATGAAAACTTTAATTATATTAGTTAAGATATAGAGAATCCCATAACCATGAGCCTTAGGAAAATTAGGGTAAAATAGAAACACAAAAACAAAGGGTAGGGTGAAAAAGTCTTCTAAATAAGTTCAAACACCTCAGTGTGATATTACTGTAGCAGGGTTTCTCCTGATCAAGAGCTGTTCGTGGAAACAGAGAAAAATATTTACTACCGAAAGTAGCACTGAAGACACCAGTCCAATAGAGCTGGCATTTGAACTCTTCTTGTTCTTCATTTAGAAAGTTTCAGAGTATTCCCCAAGATTATCTGGACTTTATTAAGGTTTTGTCAGCTCTAGACTATACAGGCATTTCTTCTGACCTCAGACCAAATCGTTTTGGTGGTGGACACGGCAACTTTTTAACCAGCATGCAGCAGCAATCCTTTATAACCAATAACAACTGGAAGAAGGTAGTAGACTAATAATGCAAATCACAGTTCAGGTGGAGGAGTTAGAGCAGGGACTTGATCTCTTGAGCAGCCTGGTTCTCTTCCTACAAGGAAAGAGCTGTACAGGCCCTGGAGTGAGCAGCTCCACTGCAAAGTCTCTGGGGTCTTTGTGAACAGGAGTCTAAGCGTTAGTGACTTGTCACCTGGCAGCAACGAAGGCTAACAGCACATGTGGCTGTACCAATAGGAGCATCGCCAGTTTTCTAAGGAAATTGTTAAGTTTCCTTAATTAAGGACCTTCAGACTGTCTCTGAATTCAGTGTTGGGCCCTAAGGCCCCTTCCAGCCTGAACAATTTATATTAATGACACCAGATTGTCAGGATCATGATGGTAATTACAGAGACCGCTTCTACCCATGCAGCATCACCCAAAATAAAAAGCATCTGCTTCTGCAAACCTTTGTGTCCAGAAAGTTTCACATCCAAGGTTTAGCCTTGCTTGGCCCTACCTTGCTTTGAGATCAGGAAAGATCTCTTTATTATCATTAGGTATGTTTCTGAAGAATAGCACCTATCATGCTAGCCAAGTCAATCAGTCTTAACAAAATCCATGCCAGCATATTTGAAAGATTACATATATGAATCATTCCTTTCAAGCAATTATAGTGATGTTTTTATTGGAAAACTCTTGCATTCCTCAGATTCTCAGTGCTGTTCCTTGCAACAAGACCTACAAGCATGGAACATGGTTTCTTTTGTTTCACATCACCAAAATGAGTACAATCAACCGAGAAAGATTTCTAGATGTTTATCAAGAGTCAAGTCAAATTGTCTTGTGAAAGGAAACAATCACCATGTTTATCATACATCTGATGGAAGGGGGAAAAAAGAAAAAAGGAAAGAAAAAAAGAAAAGAAAAAAGGAAGGAAAAAATGAAAGAAAAAAGAAAAGGAAATTACCACCCCTGTAGTAATGCTTTTCCTAGAACCTACAGCTGAACTGGGGAGAAAGTTACTCACTATATCACTATACTAGACCACTGATTTATATTGTCTAAACACACACATTCAGCTAAAACATTCTATCCCACCACCATTCACCACCAACTCAACCATACATGATGCAGCTGTATCTATGCCAGGGTTGCTGCAGGAACAGTAACATCCCTGCCCCTGGTGGGATGGGGAGGGAGCAGAACAAGGGGGAAAAACGACATTCAAATATTCAATAGCAGTTCAAAAATTTGTTAAGTGAGATTAGTACATTCCAGCTAATCGATTAAAATTACTTCATACTTCAGGCATCTCAGAATGTTTAAAGGCTTACAACAGGTAAGTATTAGTTTAAGGAAGCACCACATGGAATCAGTTATTATGAAATCAGACTTCAAATTAAACACATGGAAAAGAGAAACGCTTTGGTAATTTACTCTACGCCTACCTCTAAAACTCCCTGTTTCATCTTCCGCGCTGCCTGCTCGGTTCTGTGTCAAATTGTCTCCTAATGTGCTCCTGAGTCCTGCCTGTCTCTTGTTACTGCACGGGCGTGTGCCAGGCAGCCGGCCAGCCAGAGGCATATGTCCTGATGGCTAAGTGATAGCAGCTGATTCCCTGCCTCCTGGAGTTAGTGTGATCCACTGGGGCAGCTGAACCAAATTTCACCTCCACTCTTTATTCCCAAGCACACCTGCATTATGCCAGTTGCAGGCACTGGTCTTCAAGCTGGTGCAACTTCATCCAGAATAGAGACCATTTCAATAGCTGGACTAATTTACTCCAGCCTCAGGTTTTCTATACGAGCTTCCCTTTTTCCTTTAAAGTTGGTGAAACTCCTTCTTTGTGAGAAGGAGCAAAAAAATGAAAGTACTTATGGGGTTGGCCTATTTGCATAAATTCAAAATGAAGTGAATACAGGAGTTAAAAAATACAGTCCTTTAATCATTTCACATTCATATGTGACTTTCTAAGATCAACATGAATATACAAGGAGTAATTCTTTGAAAAGCCGCATCTTTCATGCCCACCCATAGAGCTTCCTTTTTGGTTTTGAGCTGCATCACCTCCATCACCTGAGACGTCCATGGCGAACAGTGAGGGCTGTAGTGGCAGACGTTTACTAATTTCCGCTAACAACTCAACCAGACCAGCACTGGCTTTCTCTTCCCTACACATCAGCATATACAAAACACACTGCAGATCTTCACACACCTGTGAAGACGAAGCCCTTTCAACTCTATACTTCCAGGACTAGAATCATCTCTGTGTTACTAAGGCTCAAGAGGAGGCATTTAGCCATATTGGGAAGACATTCTGACATATATTCATATTCTGACAGTCCACAAAACACATGTATGACTTAAAACTATGCAGCACGTACAACAAACCACTATTCCTCATGCAGATCTACACCTGTCTCTCTGCCAGGTTTCAGTTCAATGTTATGGCAGCCAGGCCCTCACATAGACTGGCCTTTCAAGAAAGGCTCAAGAAGAAGTGAGGCTGATGCTTTCCTCTCCCCCAGAACACTGGGCACATATTCACTGGATCCATATCCAAATTACATCCATCTCTCCATAACAGCCCAACTGAAAACTGAGACGTCAACTGCTTCCCCAGAAAGCTCACAAGTTAGAACAAATCTCTAGAGACTGAAGCTATTTGGTAGCAATTAGAGAGAGGATGAATTTCTTAGATGTGCACAGAAACAACTTCATTGAAACTCTCCCAAGCCTAGACCAAAAAAACCTTTTCTAATCAGATTTAGAACCTCAGATGTTCCTGAAAAATGGAGTGAGCCCTCTAAATTTCAATTCATCGAACGGAGAAGTAAAAGGGCACTGGCATAGTAAGTTAAACAGGGCCATATGCCTCCTCCAGAGGCAACAAATACCATAAAATGCCAAGATATTTGTAGGGATCTACATCCTTTAGTGCACCTACAAGTAGCAAACAGGATTTCATCCACATATCCTCCACTTATGAAGCACCATCACTTCTCCATTCTGACAGTCTGTCTTCTCTTCTTCCCCAGCTTACATCTAGAACACTCCTTCTTTCTGTACCTTAATCATTAATTTCCACACGCCAACAGCAACTTTGCTTCAGCACCCAGCCATTCATCTCCGTTAATCAACACAGAAAACCAGAGGCTGCTGCTCATCAGAGGTCAGTTTCTCTTTTAGTTTTGCAGTGCAAAAGAATTAAAACACCTAACTATACATCAAACACTACTGTAGTTCTTTAGAGAAAAACCAGCCTACACAGAGCAGATCCACGCTCATTCACACCCATCCTCAAAAAAGGGAGCAAAACCTTCCCATGACATGCCAGCAGCAGCCCCATTTGGATTCCACCACCTGTGTAACACAGGTGGTATGGATCAAAACCTACATCACCACTCAGCCACATTTTTGCTGGCTCAAAAAGATAGCAGCATCATATCAAAAGTGCTTTACAGCTGCCATTAATGCCTCTCTGCATGACTCAAAACAAACTACGTATTTTCTTTCTATTGCTTTATTTGCAAGAGCATGAGAAAAACATTCTATTTTAAAAGTGAAGAGAGGGGGACTTCACTCACAGTCTCTAGACTCTAACACATTTCCTTAAAACCACTTGGTGTGTAGTCTAAAGACAAACACTGCAAGAAGGATTTCATTTTCCTTTAGAGCATCACGTTCCTTTCTCTGGCAAATCTTCTCTTCTATTGTCTCTCCACTTCAGAGAGTCTTACAGATGAGTGCAAGAAAGTAAAGCTATTTAGCCCTCCTCTTCTTGCACCGATTCCTACTCAACTTAGTCTGAGCCACTATTCTTATACTCTTCCCTACTTTCTGATAGGGAAAACTGTGGTCAACTAAGAATCTGACAATTCCTTGAAGTGCATATTTTGTTGGCAGTGATGCTTTTAACAACAGGGTGAAGGTTACATGTTATAATATTCTTTTTTTTCTGTATGATGAGTGTGAAAACACTGTCAAAGCAGCAGCACTAGAGAAGGGTGTGAGTGCCATGGAACTGCATGTGCCCATTTCTCTGCTGTTCCAATTAGGGAGGATGGAAAGTCCTCCTAGCTTACATGTGTTAAGCTTGATGAATTTTTTGCTGGAAATTGTCTCCTGTAGTGACTGAGAAGGGGCATCTTCAAGATGATTGGGAACAGTCAGTGTTTTACAGCTCCAAAAGAAATTAATACAGTCCACCAGGAGTCAGCAAAGATATTTCCATTGGCAATCAGGAATGCCATTAATAACATTCCTAAAAGTCCAAGTAGAATCCCATCTTCATTACCTCAGTAATCCTGGAAGGAAGAGAAGCCAAAAAATTTGAATGTTTAAAATTTTAATTACGTGTTTTCCTTCATGTTTCACAAGAGACAAATCTGCCTGCCTTTTTCTGTGTAGTATGAGAGCCAAAGTTTTCCCATGCATTTCATTCCAACTTTGTTCTCTGTTTTATACCTTCATTAGTGTATATATATAACCTTTGTGGTTATGTGTGGTTGTACACTACAGTTCATTGCACTGAACTCTGCATTCTCATTTTTAAGCATGTCATATGAAAATATGGTCATGGATCAGTCTTAAATTTTAGAGTAAGCTGTTCATATAGACACATGCTATGCAGCTTGAATAGTAGGCATACTATGCTTTGTCAGCAAAACTTATCTTTGGTAGCAGTTCTGCTCCTTAAAACCGAGTTTCTAGAGTTACCTCAGCATCTGCTTCTCTTTTCTTGCTATCTATATGCTGATGTCATTAATAGAGAGGTTATATGGTTGTACACTAATTCTGCTGTTCCTACTTTTTTTGTTTAAGTACATTTCTGATATATGATATGGTAGGGAACATGGTGGAAAGTACCTGTGGTTAGGCTGAAAAACAGTGGTGTTTGGACTGGCTTCATTTTTGTGCAGAGCACCATGGACAGGCACTCAGGAAAGTGCCTCGGGAGCTGAAGGCTCTCAAGGCCTCTCCTCTTCATCACAGACTGAACTCCTCTTACAGTGTTACTCTTTCAATAATAGGGATAGGTCTGTATCTGAACTATAGCCACATTTAAGCGGAACAAGGGTAGCAGCTAGAATGCAGAAATTCCCAGTATTTAGAAATTGTTGGGAAAAAACTCTTCTGTATTAGCAATTTGTACATGTTGAAGTTCAACAAAATAATAGATTTCATGCAGACAAGGTTCAGTTTTAATTGATAATTTATATATTACCTTGACTACATTCACAATTATTTTGTCCTTCAACTTCTGTGATATTGACTCATACCTTTCAGTTAAACCTTGCTTCCTCTACTCTTTTCTACTTTCATCGTTTCTTGCTTAACCAATGCCTAATTTGCCAACAGAGGTCAGGGTCTATTTGCATCTCCTGTGTGTCCATTCATTTCATATGACAAGGATTCCTATACATTACATCAGTTTCACTTTAACAAGTAACCTGTTTCTTGCTATCTCATGGTTTTTAATTCTGAAATTTCATCTTTTAGTTCAGCTGAATTGAAATATGAGAAATTACTCTTGCCATGCCTGTGCCACTTCTTCTTAGAATTCATCTCACTCTTGAGGAATCTCTTTATTCTGTGAGCACAAACAGGAACTGGTTCAGTTACAAGACATTTCTCTACAATCAGATTACATGCAAGTTTTCTAGTACCACCAAATAAAGTATTTACATTCCTTTAAAAACCACTTCATAATGAGCTATGTCCATCCCGTTAGTGGCTTCCAGTTGCCCCTGAATTATGGTTCAAGCTAATGTATTGACTTCTTCTTTTGTTTAAAGCACTGCACAAAAACAGGATGTCTTACAAGAACTGGCAGTGAAACCTGTGATCATTAAAAATCCAGTACTACATTTTGCAACATTTTTGATGAATCACTGGATAAATATTTGGCATGAGCATGAATTCTGCAAGCTTGAATTGACTTTTCTCACCCTATTTTCTTGTCCCTTGATGCTTTGATCTTGTGTAAAAGGAAGAATGGACAATAAAAACACTTACACAGATATTCTGGTCTCATAGAACATGCTTTTTTAATTTTGACAGTTTTTAATAAGGTTTCTGATTTCTTGAAGGACTGTAAAAAGAGAAACTGTGATTTTCCGAAAAAGAAAATAAAGAATAAAAACAAAAGAAAGATATCCAAAAGAGTTATAAAAGAGATTTTAGGATATTTCAGTTAAAGTTCACAAAAACAAGTATCTCAAGATGTATGTTATGAAATGGATATAGGCTTTATAAAGCATAGCTATAATTGTACACTGACAACAAAGGCTTTTTATCCTGTCATAAAACTACACTTAGATAAAAATATCTACAATGAATGCAGAAAGATTTGCTGGGGGTGGGGAGCAAAAATATGAAATATATTAAACAGATGTTAAATAAGATAAACTCAGAAATTCATTTTGAAGTTAGAAAAATGAAAAGACAGCTGAGACTGAGAGGGAAAGCACTGCACTGCCTACAAAGCGTAGAACTGTTTTTTATTTTTCTACTTACATAAGTTTTATTCTTATTTCTCTCTATAGACTACCAGAATTGTCCTTTGATTTTATTGCTAAGCTATCAAAGACTAAATAGCTGTACCAACAACTAAATTGTCTCTTGCACACTAGGAAGAAAACAACCAAGAGGAGAAAAATAAACATTGATACATATAAGAAACATACATATACCTTTTTAAAAACCCAAGACTTCTCTACAGATATTCTAAACTTTCTGATTTCCCAGGTTGATGAGAACAATAGCTTTGATGCGAACCAGCGAGGCAGTGAAGAAAATGTACTTTAAGTTTTCCACAGTTAATTATTTTCTTACTGAGATACGTGAAAAGGCACATTTCCACCAACATCTTATAAACCACTCACACATCTGTACACTTTTCCCTAATGTGATTTGATATAGTCAAATGGTCATTAGAGTCTTGAAAACAGATCATACTCAAAAATTGCAGGCAGATTTAGTTTTCAGTTTCACAAGTTATGTTTGTCAAAAGGTTTCTGAGTTTCTTAATGAAATCGTTTGGCCTCCAAGTTGTCTATGGGTCCTGATTTTAATACATGTCCTTGCAAAAGAATTTTTAGAAAGAAGAATCAGACACACACAGTGATTCATGGTTTTTAAAATGGCAGCAATTTTTCTTGGCATTTACATATAACTCAAAACATTGTGTTTCTTAAAAGCTATATAGATACTACCACAAAATGAACACCTTCAGGATAATTCTTCATATCTAGCAGCTGAAGTTGCTGTGTCCTGGAAGGTAAGAATCCATGGATTTCATAGCTGGAACTGTCTGTCAAGCAACGCAGCAGGGCCAGTGGTTTTCCCCAGTTCTTATCCAACATGAAGCTTCTGTGATGTGAACCATTTTCTTTGGGGCTCAGTGTAACACCTAAAGTTATTCCAAATAAAGAGCAAATCGTCATTTGTAGCAAGGAGTAACTCAACCTCACAAATTGTATTCATCCTAATGAGATATGAGGTAGGGATTGGAGGAGTCAATAGTAGAGAGAAGCAACTACTTTTTGCATTGAGAGAAAAAACAGTATTCGGAGTCAATAGTAGAGAGAAAAAACAGTATTCATCAACACACAGGGGTCTTGTGACACAAACAGCAATGCTTCCTTTTGGTCAATATTGACTGCAACTTTCAGACAGGTGAAACAGGAACATGGGAGAAATCCTTTCCTTGGGACCACCAACCAAAATCAAATCCTTGAGTGGAGGAGTCATGAAATGAGAACTTAATAAATAAAGGAAAAAAATGTTCTTTCTTTGGTTTAAAAAGCTGTAAAATTTATCTTTCTTGTCTGCTATTCTCAGTTACAGAATACCCACACTCCTTGTTCTTTTGTAGGCAGAATATATGACCTAAGAGAAATGAGAACCAAGGGGGGAAAAAGGCACTTAAAGATAGTGCCTTTTTATCAGTGACAAAATATTCGTCTCCCCTTTCTTGAGAAGTTTAGAAGAGTGCTTCTTTTTATCCTTCCAATAAATATTTTTCTCTCTCTCCATTCAGACTATTAAAAATAATAAGAGGAATATAATACAACTTTAAATGAGAGTTTATATATCACATGCTTTATGACAGCTGCTTTTATTTCACTTTAGATTAACAAAGCCTTTATGTTGAGGCTTTGGAGCTGACCTTACAAAGAAGCAATACCATTAGCCCTGAAGCACATGTTTCCCATTTAATGTTTCTGAGGTAACATTCTTTGTGAAAGTGAGAGAAATGAGAACGCAAACCTGCAGGAAAAAAAAAGTCTGACTGTCCTCCTTTTGAACAGAATTAAAGTCAGTTTGGACACTTGAAAATATGAAGTGAGAGACCATGGCCTTACAAAGAGTTACTCAATGTGATCCCAAGAGTTACAATGCTCAGCTTTCCTTTAGTACACTCATAGCTCTTTGTCATTTCCTCTCAAGAGGCTGAACATATTTTGCCATCTCAATTTGAAGTGAAAGGTGTCGCTTACATCAATGTTATTTCAGTTTTAACCAGCACTACTCAAATGATTTATAAGTACACCCAGCCAAGAGAGCACTCTAATAGTTAAAGCAAATGAACCCAACAAAGTTATTTGGGGATACAGCAGAAAGGAATTGCATCTGCCATATCTGAAAGAGCCCTAAGTTACTGTTATGCATGGAAATCAAGCTAATCTTAATGATGTTTTACGTTTGCCATGTTCTACTGGTTCAGTGCAAGGGCAATGCACTTGTTTTTTTCCATCAATAAACTTAATAGTGCCTACCCACAAGTCCTCCATCCTTCTTTTGTTTGATACCCTAATTCATTATAGTCTGTTCAGTATTCTTCAGCTATTGTCACAGTAAAAATTTTAGTCAAAATTTTATTCTTGTAACCCTTCTTAAACTCTTTTCAGTAAGTGAATGTGAAAACCTGCAGACCAGAGTCTACAAGGTTCAAAACAAAATCAAGAGAATCTGAAAAACACAGAAAAAAGGTGAATGAGGGCACAGTTTAGAAGCCAGTGGATGTTCTTTATATTTGGGGCCTTGCCAAAGAAAAGAAAAACCTTTAAGCACAAGGAAAGCAGAAAAAAATGTATTATTTGAAGGAGAAGCTGACAAATTCAGTGCTAAAATTGCCATCTATGCCAGTGGAAGTTGGACCAAAGTTCCTCTAAACATATGGTCTTACACTCAAAGCAAGTCTCACCTTTGAAATACACTTCTGCAAAGCCTTCCACCAGGAATGCTGCATGATTTGCTGGAGCTGCATCCAGGTTCCAAGAGACCTCCCTTGCAATTCTAATTGAAAACCGCTACTTTTCTCTCATCCTACAGACACAAATGAGAACTCTTGGAGGCTGAGCACTTCTGAAAATTAGAGATGTTATTTAGTGCGAAAGGCAATGAAGAACAAGACTGCTTGAAGCATCCCTGTGATGCTCTTGTCCTAAACCTCAGGGATTTCAGCTGCTTTTTGCCCCAGGACCAATATTGTTTTCAGAGAGCCCACCAGTATCTGCACAATACCTTTTCCTAATCTTGCAGTTAATATGAATATACATTTCTGATATCAGATGAGAACAGACACATAGGTTTTCTAAGGCTTCCAAAAAAGTATGGTTATTTTAACTTACACTAAGCAAAGCTGTACAATCTTACCATTTGCTTTATCAAGTCCATTCCCTCACATGTACATATTCTTTAGACTAAGGTTAGGCTCCTCTGACCAATAAATCAACCAATGTTCATGACGTTCCTTCTGTCCTACATTTTTTTCCTCACCAATGGAACACTTTGTCCTGCACTTTGTCTATGTGCCATATGTCTGAACTCTTCCCTTTCAGTTTGGGCAACCACCCCCTTTTGTTTGTTTGCTTTGGTTTTTGTTTTATGCTGCAAAAACCCAGTATTGGGAAAGAAGAAACAACAGAGGTATGCTCACACGACATTTTTGCCATTAGGTATCTGGTATTTCTTGGCAATATTCCATGTAGGGAATTATCCTCTGCCTGTACAATCCTCCAGGTTTCCTCTCATATATGTAACTTCCGACTCTTTTCCTGTGTTACACTGATGACATGGCTGCAGTAAAGTGACTCCTATGTCTAAATTTGTGCTTCAGTAAGATTAGGTTAGATATGTTCGGATCCAAGAAATCTGAAAGGTGAAACACTATAAATAAAAGTTACTCACGTACAAGTGAAGACTTAAATACTCAATATGTCTTATTGAAATGACAGTTTGAATTACCACATCATCCTCGGATTGAGGTCCAAATAGGCTATTTTCACAACATTACAGTCCAAATTACAATTTACTTTTGTCCATGGTTAAATACAAACTCTGGGGAAGTCTTCTCTTCCCTTTCTTTTTTCCCTTTTTGCCTTCTCTAATAGCTAGTCTTGATATCACTAAATGGTATAGAAGAGGCCAATATTTAGATTTCTGTTCAATTTTCTGTGTTTGGTCATTTTGACGTCATTCTCTTTGATGTCTAGAAAATAATTTTTCTTCATGCTGTTTGTATTCAAGGGCAAAAAAAAAAAAATCTGCAACTCTTTTGGCATGCTAAGAATAGGCATGGATTTGTCAGGACAGGAAATGCACACATGCCACTACAATTAAAATAGACTAATTTGTTAGCAATTCCATAATATCCCCCAAATGCAGAAATTCTAAACAGTGTGTAGTCATCTGGGTAAGTCCTCTTCTCTTTTCTGCTGCCAGGCTCTACAAGCTGAGCCTTCTATAGCAGTAAATATCATGGGGAGCAAGACAGCACACCAAATTTTGTGGACTAATATTGAACACTGCAGCATTAGCCAGTATGATATAGTGCATATTTCATGCAGTCACTGAATCTCCCACCTACTAAGGTCAACTCCTTATTTGCAAATCCCTTCCATTTTAAGATTTCTCCAGCTTTCTCTGCATGCTCTTGTTCATGACCGCCTTTCCTGACACATCCCTTGGATAATTTAGCCAATGAATTCTATACGTATAGAGAGAGTATTTTCTTAAATCAGGCTGGATTTGTCCTCTTGCTAGAATAAGAATTCTTAAAACCAGTTTGAAGTCCCAAATTCTCCAGAAAATGATGGCCAAAAGATGATCATGGAAAGCAATTTAAGAGGCAGCTCTCCGACAGATGTTAAAACCAACACATCTTCTATACAAATGCAGTAAATATATATATATAATCATTCCATTATGCAAATCTAAAACAAGAAAAACAAAACCATGTTTTCTCTTTACACCAAGATTATAAATTAAGACAGGAAAATTGGGTCTTGTGAGGTTAAGGAAATGCTGACAGCTGAAAGTTTTTGTTCCCGCATTACAGTTTCCATCTTTTTTTAAAAATTTTTTTATTGAAGCCTTTCTCTCATTTGAGACAAATGTCATTTCTGAAGAAAGAAATGTGGGTGTAAAAAATTATTACTTGTTTTTCTCTTCATGGCCCTCTGATGATTTTATGCTGACTCTAAAGAGAAGCTTTCTATAATCATAGCTGCTGACAATGAACAAGCACTGTTTGAGCTACAGGGAAGATAATGTAAGAACATAAACTCACTACATAATTTTATTTCTCCAATTCAAAACTGAACTTCACTTGCAGCCCTGAATTATTCTTGCTGGTTCACTTAATTGGGAGATAGAACTTCTTGGGAGTCACACTTTGGTCTCTGCTATGCAGCTGTCCCCTGTACACCTCTGTTCTGAGAAAAGGCCTCTGGAACATTGCATGACAGTCATTTATAGCTGGATTTCCACCAGCAGTGCTGCTTTTGCATTGCTCTACAGATGGAGTACTCTCATCTCTGCCACAGAAGTTATTCACAGCATGATGCCACATTTTAAACTCGTCTCATGGTTTTGTGTAGTTTTATTGTCAAATACATCAGAGGCTTAACTATTCAGATAAATACCAGAGCTGAGAACAGGAAGGGGACACAATACTTTCACTTACTTTATCAAACTCTCTGAACCTGATTGTTGGTTAGTGAGGCCATGTAATTATCAGTCTTATCTTCTGACCCTTTATCCCAGTCTGTACAGGGAGCCGAGGTTTGCATCAGGACTAGAAGCACCAGCAACAAAACTTTTTCCAGGATGCCAGATGTCTGATAGTGGGGGGGAAAAAAAGGGGAAAAAAAAAAAAAGACCAACCCAAAAACTTTCTTTTGAGGCAGAGAGACTGCTGTCAACTAAGGAAACAAATGGACAAAAATTGCACCCATCTCTTTATGACAATAAAGACGATCACACCAAGAAGGAAACAAGCCAAGTCTAGATGGGGAGAGAAGAAGGTGAAAGGAGGAGGTGGCCACATCAAGATTTTGAGGACCTGGATTGAATTTGTAGTGGCAAACTGGTTTGTAGACCTCAAGAAAAACAACCAAGCAAAAAACCCGAAATAAAATAAACCATGTAAATTGACTTCTGAAAACTTTCTTCTAGTCCTTATTTATTTCTTTGTGTATCATTGTAACCCTTAGTATTTCCATTCTAAATTTTGGTGACTTAGCCAAAGGTGTATGATGTCAGAAGGATCTGGGTTCACATTTTCTGTGTGCCACGGGGAGTGCTAGACCTGGGCAATTTTATCTGAGGATATTTAGCAGAAGGCTTCCACTGTGTGCAGATGATGAAGTCTGTCAAACAGTGATATAAAACCATGGCAGAAGTCAGGCAAAAGTCCAATCATACTGCAACTTCTCAGCCCTCTGCTGCATCTGAAGCTCAAGTGTGACTTCCATTGCTCCTAGCTGTGTCAGGGCTCTCTGTAAGTAGGCAGCATTTGCACAGACTCATTTTATTTCTCTATACCTACAAAACTTTAATTTCAGGAGAGTGAGTGGTGATGCAGCTCTGTGTTTTGCATCAACAGCAAAATTCCAGCCACTGAATAAGGCAATAGTCTGTAACACTTCAAGGCCTGAAAGATCCTAGACACATTCCACAATTTATAGAGGTAACACATTCCTGAATGCAGCACATTACAGATGCTACAACACACACAGCATTGAAGAGAGGAAGAACTGTGATTTCTTATATGCTTTCCACTGTGAAAGGCGGGTAGGGATATTTGTTCCTTCTGCCCCCTCATACAGAAAAGGCATCAATTTGAAAAGCTCCAACTTCACAGTATTTTGTGACAGTTAATGTTAGAAAGTTACAAGCATGAAAGTGAGTTACTGAGTGTGGGGCTCCCAGTCCCAAACTACATTCCAGCTCTGTAACCATATGCTTTGTGCCCCTTCGTGATCAGAATTTTAATAAACTATCTACAGCAATTGCACTATTTCAAACAATTTTGTGGCCAAAGCAGCCACATTGTCTTCTAAGACTACTTTTACAGAATAATTCTGACATTACATATTCAGTGGCTTAACATCATGAAATATATTGAAAAGTTGACCTCAGATTCAGCTTGGTTGAAATGTTTTAAAATAGAGAAATCATCTGTGCAGGCTTGATATCCACAAGATATCATAATTAAAAAATCCAAGAAGTGTAGTATTTCTAATTAATTGTCCACGTTCTCAAACTAGTATTTCTTAGAAATGCTCTTTGCAGTTCAGCACATTGCCTCTAAAGGGTAAGTATACAAAGAGAACAGAGGAGAGATTTGGAATCATAATAAAATATAAAAAATATCAAGTTGCTAGCTATTGTGTATTTTAAGAGAAGTTCTCAACATATGTTGTATCTATAGAAATAAAAACACCCTAGAAAACCTGGAAAATAAGAAAATAAAGTAACTGAGTAATAAATCTATCCTGAATACACAGAGATACCCATGTTACTGAGTAGAAATATGTCATTTTTACACATCCTTGAATTGAATTTTTTTAATATTTGTATTACTGGCACTCTGTGAAATATCTCTTAAGGATTAGAGTGCATAAGAGTAACAGTGTGACCAGTTCAAGTCTGTGCACCACTGCAACTTCCGTGCATACTGGAGTTACAATGATAAAAGCCTTTCCAGGCATCACGGGAATATTTTCGGAAAGTATGTCTTCAGTCATTTGGGTTCCTATAGAGCATTGTACAATATGATAAAACACTTTTTTTTTTTTTAATGCAAGCAATGCTGTTATGGTTGTACAGAAATCTCTTCCCTTCAGCTAAATCACTCCCACTACACATCTTCAAAAGAGGAGAATAATCCCTGTATAATTTAGATGAGGAAACTGAGAAACTGAGCAGCTTCTCAGAGTTAGGGAATGAGTGTCATAGAAATAACAGCCAGATCTGGGTTTCCTGAGCTTCCAAATATGTTCACCATTCACAGGACTTTGGTCTCAGGGGCAAAATTTTTTTACACATGGACACATTTTGAGGCTAAGCACAAGAAAGTGAATGAGTATGGTACCCTGACTCATGTTGTCACAACAGGAGATGTATGAGGCAAGTCACAGAATTCATCCAACTAAGTATGTGTAAGGGTAAAAGGAGAAAAAAGATTCTTCCTTAAGTCTGTATTTTCATTCTTCCTGATTATTGTTTCTTTCCCAAATACGTGCCTTCGAAATCAACAGTTTATGAATTTGGTTTTTTCATTAGTGGTGATTTTATTGTTGCTGCTTTTAAATATTATTTATATATATATATATAGTCTTCCTTGCAATCACCTTCATTTCTTGGGCTATTTTCCATTTTTCACATGAAGCTGTGAACAGACACAAACACACCAGCCTTGTGGCACAATCCTAGAGCCAGACCTGTGCACTAGTGACTTATGTCCAACCTTTAGAGTGTGGAAAGCCCATCATGGCAACACAGGTGAAAACAAAGTAGTTGAAATATCTTGAAGTAATCTGATCAAGAGACAGTATAGCACAATACAGTATATTAAAAACATTCTTTGTATATTAAAAAACAAATTGATATGGTGCCATGGGGAAAATCATTAGATAAATGATAAAGAAGGTGGGGATTAGTAAGAGAATTTAGAAACTGGCAGCCTACAGCAGTAAGAGATATGCCCTGCTTTACACTGCATTCCCCCACATTTTGAAAAGCCAGGTCACACCAAACAATACTAACAAGAAGAGACTCTGTTCCTGTGGCTTGTTACAGTGCTGTTCTAAGCACATGGAGCAGCAGAGTGCTTAGAGGATTATCATTCCTGCCAACGGAAGGAATTCCTGTGCTACTTCCACAGCAGAGTCTTACCAGATGAGCATGTCAAATCTAGTGCTTTCTAATCTGAAGTTGCCTATCATTTGCAATGGAAAGACAAAGGTATCTTGTGGATCTTAGCGATTCCTTTGGAGAACAGAGAGGGGAAAGAAAAGTCCAGCTGATGTTTTCCCCGCTCCAACAGCTCTTTTTGATTTTCTTTCAAACAAAAAGCAAGTCCTTGATCTGCCTTTCTGCCAGCCATATTTGTCCTGAACCCATAATCCACTGTAAGAAGCACAGTGGGATCTTGAGGAGCTGCTTCCACGGTTGTACAAACAAACAGTGCCCAAGAGCTGGTGCAATTGCAACATTAGTCTGCAGCTACACCCTTCCTTTCCCCTTAATAATGCCAATGTAGTAGCACACAACCTACATAGCCATCTATACTGCAAAAAGAAACATGATCTTGTAGGCTGCTGCTGATTACTTATGTTTAAAAATACTAAGGATACTGAAGATTGCATTAAGCAAGGGGAAAAAAAATCATCTGTTTTAAGGAAACTTTAGTGTACTTTATATGTGTCTTCCTTTGGAAATCAGAAGATTTTTGTGTGAATGAAGTCCAAAAGGAGAAGAACATAACTAAATCTGTCCTATTTCTCTCTCAGCAGTGACATGCCTGCTGTTTCTTAGAAATTACACAGCTAACAGAACTGAAGCCACACTGACTACATGGACTGCATACCTTCCTGGATTTCTCATGTTGTTTGGGCAAGCTAAGAGCCTGTCTTTGTGTGTGGCAATCCATAAAATGGCCTCACTGGGTTTCCTCTAACTAAGAGAACTTCATCAAAGCACATCTTAAATTACTTATTTTGGCATCATCTTGGGCTAAAATGAGAGCCCACATCAGGAAAGAAGCTGCAAGGGATGGGAAGGCGTGGGAACTGAAAGATGACACATGGTAAGAGATACCATGTGCCTAAAGAGAAACTGCTACTTCAGTTTTACAAGACCTAGCCTGCTTGGTATACCCTAACAAGCATCACGGAGAGCTTGTTTAGGGTGTGCGCAAACCAACTGGGTGATCACAGGGACTATAATAGAACAGCAGCTGACACAGTAATGTGACTAAAATGCATGGCAATTCTAGTTAACTCTGTAGATAGATACAAAACTAATGGGTACTTGCAAATTATTTTAGCCTTGTTTTTTTTTCAAAGATAAATAAAGATGCTAGATACACAAATGATCCTTATGTTCAATTAGATTAGGGATTTTACTTCCTGAAAATTCCTCACTAGACTTGCTTGGTATTTCCATGGGAGCAGTACAAGGCTTCCTTTATCAGTTACAAGAAGCCTTTCTACCTGTCAATCTGTAACAGGCTCAGTTTTGATTTTCTCTTTGCCATTTCAAAAATAAAGAACTATAAAAGCAAGGGAAACAAAAAAATTAGCTTACCCATTGTAAGCAAGCAGTGCTAAAAAGCATCCTAGGCAATTTTATTGTACTCTGTACAAGATGATGTTCTGACAGTAGATTTTAAGATCGTATATCTAAAGCCTCATAATAATTGTCACTGACTCAACTTAAAAGCTAGTGAAAACAAAAGACCTTGATTTTCAAGAGTCATGTAAGGAACAGTGAATAACACTTCCGTTTCTTAACTGCTACCTTTCCATTACTGATGTTCAAATTCATTAATTAAGGTGTTACAGTTTGTATTTTATATGTAAAGTAAAAATGTTTCTTGCCACAGAAGAGAGACAAATGCTTTTCACATTTCTTATCTCAGGAGATGCTTGAAGAGTCCCATAATTATCCTGTGTTTTCCAATGCTGTAGCTCATTTCTGATATTGTATTTTATTTCAGCATAGGACTGCAGAGCAAGGGGACCCCAGCTGAGTTTTACAGTACCTGTGGAGCAGGCTCATACTGCCACCTTGGGGAGGACTTTTTCCACGTTTGAGAAGCCCATGCAAGTGTCATATAAATCAGTTCGAATTTTTCCCCTGTCATATCCTTCCAGGAAGACAACTCTTTAAAATCCTCTGCCTGCGCTGTTGTAAGACCTTCCAGATGTGTTCCAACTGGGATTGTATTACATTCACAATAATACTGGAAAGAAATGGTGGTTTTTTGTTTCTTGATTTTTTTTTTTAAATTTGTTTAGCCAAGTTCTAGAGCTCATTCAGGTAGTGCCTCATTTACACTACTCTTCATTTTATGGCCATCTTGCCATTATAAAAGCTCTGTTCTGCATCCAGCTGGGCAAGCTGTATTTCACATACAACACTCCCCTCCTTCTGGTACTTTAGTTTTTTGGTAGCCTAAATCCTTGTCCATGCCTTGTCCATGTCCATTCCCCCTTCACTGCTGTGGCTGGCAGGAACAGCCCTGGTACTGTGGTAAACCATCACCTCCAGGCTCCCACGAAGAGCTACAACTTGGATGACAATGTCCCCAGGAGGACTGGGCTCTGGAAAGCACATTCCCCTTTTCCTGCCACCACATACAGCTTACATATCAGATTCATGCTCTTACTGACACATATCTTAATACCCTTGGAGTAGACTTGTGGCTGCACCCCCTGGGATTTACAGTCGGAGAGATAGCCTATCCTTGTGAACAGACAGGCTCATCCACTCTTCCATTCTATAACTAGAACCCGGTCATTAAAGCACAAATTTGAATTTATTTTCTAATCGGTTACTTTCCCACTTGTGGAAAATCGTCTCAAAAGGAAGTGTTAAGTCCTTTCTGGACAATCTTTTATCTGTGGTTTTAATGCTACTATTGTATGGCAAATGATGATACTTGCAAGAGAAATGTATTAGGTTAACAGCCAACAGCTAATGCACATGACTGGCAGTTCTGCAAGCCTTCAGTTTTCTTCCTGGCTCACAAATAATTTCTTTATTTTAATATATTTGTTTTTATTTTAATCCATCTTTGTTAATCAAACACCTTTATATCTGCAAATGACTTACACTGTGCTATGAAAACATTGTAATTAATAATTCATGGCAATAATAAGAGAGAGTGCATTTGCTCTTCACATGCATATATGAAGACACGTTGAAGAAAATGCAATACAAAGGAATCCCGCCACCACGATTACCACTTACATGTTTAACTGCTGGTGGAATTCAAGTAATTTTTAAAAATATCAATGTCATAGAACCATGTAAGTGACTTCAAAAACAGTATTTGCAGCTAAGTTACAAAAATTCAACAGTGCCAATTACTGACCAATTATATGCAATTGAATGAGGATCTATGAGTAATAGATTAACCAGATTAATGGGTACGTAACAGTCTCAGCATGGTACAGTGCTGCTGTTAGTTTCAAAGTTCACATATGAACTTCTTTTTACGCTGCACATGTGGTTTACGAGTAAAGCCTGAATGAAAGAAGACCTTAAGGGAAAATAAGGTAAGTGACACAATACAAAATTAATCTAACTATTTAAGCGGAGACTGCTTACAGGGAAAAAAATCCCATATCTTTGAGTGCAATTTAAAAAAGGAATGGACAAATCCATGTCCACTACTTCCTATTATTATGCTACAAAGCATACACTGCATACCTAGACTGATGAATAATTGAAGACAACCATTTCATAAGATGTCTCTTCTGAAAGGCAATTGATCATTGAAAAATCCACAAAAACCTCACTATGAATTCATTAAGGAAGATTAACATGTACGTATTTAATGCTGCCTGTAACAAAATAAGTATATTACTAGCTCTTGCATCTTTGGTGTTGTATTGAAGTTATTTCAGGAGTTTGATTTAGGCATGGAATTAATATGAGAGAGAAAGCTTAAACTGCGCAGCAAGAATCTCAATAAATTAATCACAGGAAATCCCAGTCTAAAATTATCAATGATCTCTCTATGAGTAACTAAACATAGCATCTTAACAAAAAAATAAAAATGTTTTTTCTGAAGTTCACATGTCACAGAAACTTAAAATCCACTATTTGCCACTATGGTTTCACCTTCTGAAACATGTCTCAATTTATTCAAATAAGTTTTCCTGTTAGATGATTAGCACACACCAAAACCCCTTCAGATACCGGGTTACAGAAAAGGACAGAGAATGAGAGGACTTGTTTATGAACAATCAGAGTAACTGGAAATTATACCAAGCCAACTCCCCTCTCTATCCACCAATCTGTGCTTTTCTTTTCCACTAACTGTGCCAATAAATTGGTTTAGTATACATTTCCAAAATCTCATTTTCGTAAGATTGGCTATTTCAGCTCTTCTCCTTTTTTTTAAACTGAGATACTTATTTGCATCAGTAATTCCTTTCAGACTACTGTCTATTTCAATGTCAGTGGTGGCTGATGGAAGACATATTCTAAGCCGTTCTCTGCTGCAAGAAAGCACTCCCTTAAAATCTACTTCTTGATTGTTTCTTTTTCCTAAAAGAAGTAAATATTTACATCCTGAAACATCTTCACTTAATAACAGCAGCACCTACTTGTCATCATCTCTTCTTCCTTCCCTAGTTTGCCTCCTTTTCCTAACCTACTACTCTCCCAGAAAGGCAGTGGTGTTTTCCAGTTGTTTCCCAACTCCTCACTCCTGTTGCCTCTCCTTACCTCTATTTTGATTCTTTCACATTCCAGATAGGGAAAAACACTCAAAAGACATTGACTATTGGAAATTTTTGCCTCTTTTCCTTTTTTCCCCTCTAAAGTTACCTGAAACAGCTTGTATTATTTGTACTTAGTGACAGGTTTGTGGATAAAAGTGCAGACAATGGCAGACAGCAATGAGATGACCATCAACCTTGTTGTCCTTGGAAAAACTCAGGCTGGCAAAAGTGCTGCTGGGAACAGCCTGTTGGGCAGCTCAGACTTCGAGAGCCGTCTCTCCCCAAGCTCTGTGACTATGCGCTGTAGCCTCGGACGCAGCTGCCGCATTTTGGGGCTCCTACGGAGAAATGGCTGCGAGTCAGCTCTCCATGTTCGAGTACTGGACACTCCAAGCTACCCTCACAGTGCTCTGGGCAAGGAGCAAGTGAGAGACACCGTGAGAGCAGCCCTGGCTCACCACTTCGGGGAGGAAGGCCTGCACTTGGCTCTCTTGGTCCTGAGGGCTGACCTGCCTCTGTGTCCAGATGAAAGCGATGACGCAGTTCAGTTCATCCAGGTAATCAAAAAATAAATAGAAGTTGCCCTAATGGCAACTCTTTCATCTTCAGGTGACAGTAGCTACGGAAGAGTTGTCTGCAAAAATGAAATATTTTTTTTCCAACAACAGCCTAATGAATTGAGAGTGGCAGATAGTAATTCCAGAACAAAGATTATAATTGATCTTGAGTCCTCAGCAAACCAAAGCTCTATCTGAAGCTGGTAACTCAAGATTTTCTTGGGCAGCTTAAGGGAAAATTTTGTATGTGCTTGGTATTTTTCATCCCTAGTGTCTAAAACAGATTAATCACTATCAGTACACCAGGTCTGATAAGATCCCACTCATCTTCAAAGTAGACACACATCCTTTAAAGTAGTTTTATATATCTTAGCATTCAGGTTACAGACTCAAGATCACTGCAGAGTGCCCTTTATCACTACCTACAGAAGGTAGGCTTCTTGTCATATACAGGAGCTAGCAGGATTGCACCGAAGTTGTAGTATCATTCATACCTGTAAATTAAAGCCCAACCTCTCTCATTCCTATTAAAATTTTCTGTACTTGCTGAAAGAAAAGCCGCTTGTTCTCTCCATTCTCCTCCATCAGATAAATCACAGAAGCTGAAAACAAACTCTCTGGCCCATTATTTAGGGTGATGCATTTGATTTGTGTTTTTCCTGAATTGCTGAGAATAGTTGAGTTTTATGGATCACAGCTGGAACTGAAGTTGGTGTTACATAGAAATTCATCATTTATTCTTTCAACAAAAGGCAATTAGTTGTTTTTCAAAAAAATTTTTTCGAAGAGCTCGAAAGAGCATAGCAATATGGATATGTGGTAACTTGATTTCAAACTAATGTGTGACAAGGCTAAGCAACCATTTTTCCTTATTTATATGAACATTTTTAAACTGGAGACATTCTGTTAACATCTGTAGTCAGGGAACACAAAACTGTTAGTACTGCATGACCACATATTTCCACTGAAAGTGGATGTCAGTATCTCAGAAAGGTGAAAAAAGACCCAGAAATTTCAGCAACTTGGATAGCATGAACTGGATTACTGCCAGGAAAAAAACAAACATACATGTAACTGGAGTCTTAATGTACTAAGTATATGAAATGGGAGTGGGGAAAGAAATAACTAGTTAAGATTTGCTTTTCATTACAGGAACTTCTGGGTCCCACATGGAAAGATTTCACTGCAGTCCTACTTACTCATGCAGACAAGGCAGAAGAGGCTGGATACAGTGAGGAAACATACTTGCACAGTGCCTCAAGTACCCTGTTGTCACTTTTGAGCTCAGTACAGCATAAATACATTTTCCTAGACAACCACAACAGCATAATTAAAGAGGAAAGAAATATTGTCTTAAGAAAGCTCTTGAATTTTATACGAAAAAATAATTATCAAGTACTACTGAAACATAGAAAGGAGTAAAATTAGTTTTAAGGGGCTCATTTGTCTATTTTCCACAGTAACATCTAATTGAAATAAAAGAGTAAAAGCCATCAACTGGAAAATTCTACATCCATACCAAACATCTTTGAATACACAATGAGAAATATCTCTTTAGATGATCAAACTGCTTGCCTTCCACAGAGTACTGCATCCAGAATCCTAGGTTCAACCACAAAATCAGAACAAGCTAGTGCTCCAAAATCATGCTCCTAATATGTGTGTAGTTACAAATGAGATTTTGCACTACACCAGACTGTATATTCCTGTTCACATAGAATACAAATATGAAAAAATAAAATAAAATTTAAGAAGAAAAAAAAAAAGTAAAAAATAAATGAGTTCAGACTGTAAGGGAGCCTCTTCGCTCAATTCTTCAAGCTTTCGGAAGTTCCTCTGAAGTTCCATTTCTGAAAAGAGCTCTCTGGTAATAAAAGCTAAGATTTATCTATTTTAAAAATATTTCCCTACCATGATTTAAGATTAGTTATAACTGAGTTCTTGAACTACAAGGATTTTATTTAATAAGACATTATTCGATATACAGTTTACAAGGCATATAAAATGGCTTCCATGTGCTTAATGCTATTCAGCACATTTAAAAGAACTAATTACTATTGCTTATTCCCAGATGCATGAAAAACCAACAGTTTACAGGCACAAACAAAACTCATTCAAAAAGGAAATCTGTTCATCTCCATCTTTATGCAAGTTCCTTTTAATTTTATATCACTGTCATTTTGTTTTCTCTACACTTACTGGATGAAGTTCAAAGCCTGCAAAATTTAGAAAGGCTTAAGTTTTTTATTTCAGTAGTTAAAATAGCATTTACTGTTTCAATTAAGACAGTTACAATTTAATATTATATACCAAAAAATTTGAAGTATCTCTAAATAGGTACATAAAAGGGTTATTGTAAATTGATCCAAAATATTTATTTTCGTATTACTGAAAGTAAGGAATTAAAAGAATTAATTTGAGGCTAATAGCCTAGCAACATGACTATTTGTACATTTCTATGAAATAATTTTAACTGTAAAAACTGAAGAAGCTATTTCTATAAAAACCAAAACACTTTTTGTATAAAATATCATTGCACAAAAGCACATTAAAACAAAACAAAATAATCAATTAATTTTATACCTGTTTGAGAATTGGAAATGGATTTTTTTTGTTTGGTTGGTTTGGGGGTTTTCTTGGGGGTTGGTTTTTTGGGTTTTGGTTTTTTTTAGTTTTTGATTAGTTCCAGGAATCTATTTGTTATTAATCATTTCTTAGTCGCACCTATCATTTGGAAGGATATACTTAGGTGGACTAGATAAAGAACTATTCTAGCAAAGTGGCAGCTTTGATCTAAATGAAATGGTAATGGCTTAGTTGTGGACATGAAAAAATGTCCACTTGTACACCTTTGGGTATAAACTACTATAGTTTAATCTTCCAGGTACAACTGACTGCAGACTACAGAGAGAACCCAGGCAAGAACAAATGTGCAGAGGCTTATAATATATGTGAAAACTGCTTGGAAGAAGAGGAGAAAAACTATTAAAAAGTGAATAGAAGAATAAAGACAATTGTGGTCTTCACTAACTAACTGCTAGCCCTGCAATTAGCACACAAGGAACACAGCAGAATATTTTCATTATTTCCTTTAGCTCTTGCTGAACAGAAGCTCTACACCTTCAAGGTATCCAGAAAATTTACTTGCCTGCCTGTAGTCCCACCAGAAACAAGCCTTGGCAATTAAGTTACGAGCACTGAGTGGTTAACAACTGCTGACAACACACAACCCCAAGGACAATAAGCATAGTGAATGAGTGAATTGTCAAAATGTTGGAAAAATAACATATTCTGGAAAAGAAGTCACATAAAACAGGTCTTAGCCATACATTTCATGTTTTTTATTGTGCATCACTTTCCATTTCAACATCTGTAAAGGTTTCTAATAACCATTTGTTTATTTAATTCCGCTGTTTGCCATGGTCTCTGCCCTGCAGACTCCTTTCCCTTTCACTTCAAATGGAACTCCTTTGTATGTAGCAACACACTGGTCATTGGTATGAAGATCAGGTTGGATTTGTTCCCAAATCTTCTTTTTTGGATTAAGTTCCTTCTCAGGATCTCCTGTTTCAAAACAAAGAATAACCTCATAGCACACAACTCAGACCAAGAGCTCTATGTACTAACACATCTGTGACAGTCCAAACAGCATAACTGCACACACTTTTAAGGGAAAAAAATCCCAACATTCCTTTGGATTCTCAAAATGAAAACTTCGATTGGAATAAGAAATTGTCTAGGAAATGTCTCCAGGACCTCTCTGAAAATGAGGATCATTCAAGGTAAAAAGGTTGTATCAGACAATGAACACTGTCAAAAGGAAGAAATGAAACCATTGCTATTAGTTTATACTACAGACCAAAAAAAACTCCCAAGAATTAAGTACACATGGACCACAGAAGTAAAGTGCTCATCAAGACAGGTTTGTCAACATCTTAACTTTAGAAATGAATGATGTTTTTATAAGCAATTAAGTGCATTCAGCAGATGCTGTTACAGTTCAGGAATACTGAACTTAGACAAGAATAGTCCAGAGGTAGAATACTGACATATAATTTTAGCCCCAAGTTTCAACACTGTTCTGCTATGCTTTGTATTGTTTGATGACAAGCCCTGATGCCCAAAACAACAGAAGCAGTAGAAATTAGCTAGAGTTTCAGCAATTATGGCCTCAGTCTCAATAAGCCTCAGTTTCCTGTTTCCATGGATACATCATAAGCAACCTACACCCTAGACGTATTGACAATCTAACTACATTAGAAAATCTGACTATTTAAGGATCTCTAATGACCACAAAATGCAGGTCATATGTTTTGAAATATTGTCAACAAATCAGATAGCATAACGAAGTATATTTTTCATATTTTTAAATAAGCATGAAATGCAAAGTATAGAAAGAGAAAGAGAGCAACCTAAATAATCTTGCTGCAAAGATACTGAATAAACTGCTGTCTGCTGACATAATCTAGATTAAGCAAGACAGACAATTCACTGTGCTATTACTTTCTGTTCAAAGGTCAAGTAAGTTTAATCTCTTAACTCTAATACAATACAGATTCTATTTTAAAAATGCATTAAAAATAATTTAATCATAACATTGTTGGGTACTTTTGACTTCTTGTGTGTCACACAGGCAAGACAAATGAAAAAACCTACAAGAACTGCACATATAAATGCTCAAAGGAATCCCATGCTATTCCATTGTTGTTACACTATATTGGCACCATTCAGCCCAAAGTATCAAAATCAAAAGTTCCAGAACAAACAAGAATCAAAAACTAAATCCTAGTAATCATATCTTCCCTGAGATCCTCCATCAGAGGAAGAGCTCTCCAAGTGAACAGAACATAAAGTACTCCCTTGTTGCACTACAAGGGATTTTAACACATCTTTTTCTAGTAGTTGGTTGAAATTCATGACTGCTTGGTAAGTCCTGACTGACTGATCAAAAAGCAGTTAGATCAACTATTCTCATTCCAGCCTGCCTTATGCCTTATTGGTATTCTCCTTTAAATGTTTTCAAGAGTTCAGTCTACTCACATTCTCAATGCCTGCAAACCTGCGTTATTTCTGTCTGTAGATGGGTCTAATTCTGTAGTTTCTATATAAGCAAAAGAAGCAGACTAGGCCAGATTTCTCTGTGAAGTAAGCTAGCTTTACCAGAACAGTATTTAATAATGCAGTCAAGCTACATCACAACCAGAGTGCATTTAGTATTTCAAAGAAAAATCAGTAATAACATTAATAATTACCTTTATANAAAGACATTTAAATACATTAATTAAATAATTACACTATTAAACAAAAATTATTAAAAGTTTAGAGCTAATTGTGCGTTTTCACAAAAATATATTAGTTTAATGCTCAGGTTCGTGAACAAAGGCAAACTTGGACTTAGACCACAGTGAAGGCATACAAGCTAATAAAATCATTAAACAGAATGTTAAGTGATCCACTGTACCTTTGCCTTCCCCTCCTCAAATATAAAAAGCACATTATTTTTTTTTTTTTCAGTAAGAAAATCTCCTGACTTTTATTATTAAAAACACGCATTGGATGTTAATAAGTTTCTTTGGAATCCAGCGTCAAGCTCCCTTGGGATCTGTGGTGAGCTCATATTAGATTAGCATAGGCACCAATTTTAAATACTACCAGAGCTTTAGGCTGTGCATTTTCCTATGCCTTCTCCTCACTGCATTCCTTCTTCCCCGAAAATATTCTTTAGAAGAGTTTCTATAAATAAAATAAATTGAAGCTTTTAATGATTTAATCAGCTTTCCACTGTCTTTACCAAAAATGGGCCAAATAAGAGGCCCCAAAGTTTGTTAAACATGTCATTCCATCTTGTAGTTTTAATATTATAAAAAAAAGTTCATAATAAGCAAGAAACCTCTCCACCTTGTAACAGCTCAATAACTACTAAATGAATATATCTCAGCACAGCAAGGGGCAAAAGGAGGCAGTGATGTGTGACTTAACTTAATGCCATGCAGCCCACAGCAGATTGTAACCATGCAGCTGAAGGAGAGCATCCATACACTCAAGCTTTGATTAAAGAAACCTGCTAACTACAGGCTAACCACTGCACTTCAGGTTTACCACTCTTTGTTTTTTCAAAGAGGTAGCAATTTACTAAATTGTTAGTGATGCTTAGACCAGAATGATATTATACCATTTAAGTAACAGATTTCTGGTTCCTGTGGCATCAAAGCATCTGATACTGCTATCAGAAAAGAGATTTCACAGAATAGAGATTGTCCTTTAGGCAATTACTGTGTAGGAGGTTATAGAATTTACACACACATGATTGAACAATTCTTCATGGTTTAAAAATCAGACCTTTTCCAGTGAAGGTGGATGAAAATTTGATAAAGTTCTTAATGCAAAAAAGGCCCAAGAGATCTTGAAGGTTCATGCACTGGAGTATAAAATGATGTCAAAAATTCCACTGAGGGCAAAGACATCAAATAACCAAACAAAACAGAAGAGTACTCCAGGCAACAGCATTCCTTATCAAATCACTCCTCTGTAACACTCAAGATGCTTCTAGGTAAACACTCCAGTTGCTACAGAAAAAAAATTTAATTGGTTTGAGACAAGATATCATTTGTTTACTTTGACTAAAATGGCCACAGAAACTTAGTCTGTATCTCATGAATATTTTGTATAGTGGAGAGAGAAGACTTAAAAATAGCTCGATTCCAAGCTGCTTGATAGACAGCTGTGTGCATTTTACAGTTACTTTATTTTTGCTCATGGTGCTTCTGTTGCTTCACAGACTTTCATACTTCAAACTTAAATAAGACCCAGCTGTCCTTTCTATTTTAACTTCAAGGACTCCAACTGAATCTTTATGCTTCACAATTACTTTTTAAAACAAAAAATTGATCAGAATATAAATGGTTACAATTAAGCAGTGAAACTACATGACATCTGACACAACAAGGAGTCTATCCTCCTGGTAACAGCATCAGGCAAGTGCCAGATGGTCTTTGAGGAGACAGCAGCAGAGAAGCAGAAGGTTTTAACACAAAAAAGGTGAGTAAATGTTCAGCCCCATTAAAAACTGAGAAACAGTTTTCTAGTCTCCCAGTGAGTTTCCCTCTAACTAGGTTTACAACAGCAACGTTGAAAAGGCAAGTACCCAACAAACAAATTTACAGAAGCAGATGTCACCATGATTTTGTAGGTCTCCATCTACCAATGCTTTTTTTGCATCTTCCTACTCAAATAGTAAAATCACAAGTCTTAGAATGCTTTGAAGTAAGTTTTACATACGAAGAAGGTAGATCACTCCACTTTGTACTATTAAGCATTAGGTAAATTATCAGTTATTAGCTTTAATCTCATACCTACAAAATTTTCCAAGCAGCTCTTTATGAAGCATTAGAAAACAGTGCCACATTTCAGACTACAATCTACAGCCTTAGATATATACACCTTGCAAAGGGGTTGTAGAAACCTTCATTTGGCACTTAATCAGAGCTCCACGTCCTTGGCTCCCTATCAGAAGGAAACTGATACAATGCACACGAAACCTTGTGTCACTGGCTGCAAGTCATAACTTCAGAACTAGAACAACTTACACACCACCTTTAGCTTATTCTGTATCTTTTAAGGATCAAAATGTCAACACGGTGTCTGCATGCCATAACACCTGGCAATAATTTTAGAACAAATATTTCCATAACTGATTTGCTCTAGGAAAAGCTTTTTGCCAGTGTAAAAAATCCAAACAACTGGAGCCAAATAGTTCAATTATTTTGACAGAACTCACTTCATTAATCATGTGCAAGATCAGATATGGTGGTGAACAGGAAATAGCGCTACTTCCAGCTCGCACATTTTCAAACACCAGGTATATGAAGCTATTTGAGATATAAGTTTGGATGAATTCTGTATCTTATACAAAAGCAAACAAAAAAAGCCCCTCCACCTGGGCACAGGGTGTTTCTGAGGGGTGAACTTGTATATCATTTTGCAGGGCTTATGCACTAGAAGTGTTTATTCAACAACATGATGCTCTCTTGCACATACACTTCCACAGCAACAAAAAGCAGTATGAGTGTATTCTCGCAGGTAACAAAGGTCCAACATTTAATCCAGCTTTACTCACTATATGTGATAACGACTAGAAGCCATAAGTGAGTATTCCTGCAATTTAGTCAATGCAATTGCTGAAACATTTAAGATTTCAGTATAGTTTACCAATTCTGCATCTCAACTAGCAAGCTTGGTATATTTTTAATACAGGAAACTAAAACTGAAAAAAAAAATGCCGACAGACTGATTTCCTTTTTAAACACAGTATTATTTTAAAGTATTTTCCACTGGAGCAAGCTGAGCTATTTTTCTGTTTCATAAAGCACCTAGATAGAGCATTGCTTCCTTTATCATATTCTAGCCAAAATATATCTTTTTTTTTTAAAGCTTCATAATTTCACTCTTGAGAAGTATAAATATATATATATAAAAATACATATGTACTTCTGAAAGGTATTTCATGCAAATATATTTAAGCACAGAGCTTGCCAAGAGGTTTATAAATCAAAACTCTGCTGTACAGCTAGAAATTGGCAGAAGTGCAATAGTTTAAAAATATTAATATGGTTCTATGAAGAAAATAAAGTTACACCATTTTCTTACATGTGAAAGCCAACTTTTGAACAACAAATTAATCTTGAAGATGAATACTTCACTGATAAATGCACACATGTATACTTTTACCCAGTATGGGAAATACTGGGAGTGGGACTCCGTTTTTTTAAGTTAAAGTGATGCAGCGATCCTGACCAGAAGAGCACTGTTCCCGAAGACCTCTGTGATCCACTTATCATTTGACCCGAGTAGATCTGGGCTTGGGCTGTGTTGCACAAATTCCTAAATTCCTAGGGTGCAGGATAAACCTAGGCAGCTGATTGTAAGTGAGGAGCCTGCAGGCAGCTCCCATGTGGCACCAGCAACTGAGCCATGCCTGCGTCCTCCCCTTTATGGAACAGGGCAGCATCAAGCTCTCACACAAACTTCCTTTATGACTGACAGCCATATTGAGTAAAAAAATACAGCAATAATTCAGACAATGGCAAAGGAAGAAACTCTCCTTATGGACAGGGAGTGCACAGCATGCTGCAGGTGCATTCCCATCATCTGGGCAAGATTATTTATACTAGTCTCTCTTTTCAGACTCAGCTCTAATAAACAGCATTTCCAATGGCACTTTATAGAGAGTCTGAGTGCCTATTTTACTGGGATCATAATGAAGCAGCACGTCCTGACGAAAACACTCATAACCATTACAAAAATAACAAAGTAACAGTGCTAACAAATACAGCAACAGAAGCTGATCTGACCATATCCCTTTCAGACTGAGAATAATGAACTGGCATTTGGGTAGGAGGGAAGCATTCATCAACACAATAAATCTATGATGCTTTGAGTTCCCAATATACAGTCAAAAATTAATCATTTTCATAGAGGTGGAAAAAATGGAAAAATGGATGATAAATCATCTTTTGATAAAGTTCAAATTTGGGTAAATTCTTATTTACATTCTGAAAAAACATGGATTTATTGATTTAATTAAGTGGGGAAAAGTCCAATGTCTCTCTCTGGAAACCTAAAAAGACATTTAGTCCCAAACAAACACACAAAAAACCCCTGGTGTTTTGAATATTATGGGCTGCTCTCATGAATAGGAGACTTCCACCCCCTTCTATCCCCTCCATCGCTTCTTCCTCAAAAAAAAAAAATCTACCCAAAGTTCTGACACTTTCATTACCAGGAGGAGTTGGAAGTAGAAATTTAATATTTCATCACTTACTCTGAGACACTGAAAGATGCTTTACATTTGCTTGTTGTAATTTGCCAAGTGCTAATATCCATATATTTCAAAGCTGAAATACTTACTGAGACTTAAAGGAATGGGGTATTTTACATTAAAGTTCTATACAACTTTATCTAGTTACAATTTTTTGACAGATGATAAACTATTGTCAATCCTTTATTTACACAATATTAGCATGTTAATAAAAAAAAATAATAGAACTAATTCAGAAAATTTCAACAAAAAACCCAACCAGCTTGAAAAAAAGCTGTTTCATGTGCTTCGATATTGAGTTCATCTTGGCATACCTGTTTCCATCACTTTCCCAAATACCTACTTACCAGGAAAACCTTCAAAAGTGATTCTGTCCCCAGGCACTGCTCCAGCTGGAGGAGCCAGAATTTCCACTTTTTCTGGGGAGCTGGCACACATCACCATTGCTTGAGATACTACTCCTCTCATCTTTGCAGGCTTCAAGTTACAGAGTAGTACTGCCATCCGATTCTGCATCTTGAGGGAGGAAAACAGAAGGATATGAGTGCTTAAAATGCCATGTGCTTTTAGGGACTCCCACTATTTCATTGTAACAAAAGAATTACAGTGACAAGATCTTACTACCACAAGCGAAGCCTAAGATAACAGATTCACAACATGAATGCCTGGACACCAGTAACGTAACATTTCAACCCCTTAAGAGCTGGCCAGTGAATAAGAGATTAAATGCTGAAATATGACATATTTATCAGGGAAATATAAAATATGCAAATCAGAAATCTAAAAACCAGGCAAGACATTTCCCTTGCATTCCATCTGTATTCATTACAGACTACCACTTTAGTCCACTTTCAATACAGCACTATTAACCAAACAATTTCTGTTTAATGATGATAATAATTTAATGATGATAATACTAAAAATAACAACAACAAAACCACTCTACAGATTAGGCTCATAGGTAAAAATTTCAAACTGTATCCTGGAAGCTTAGAGGTCTTTTACATAATGAGCTCACTTGAATCTTAAATTTTATCTTAGTTAGCCTAAAAGACTTGAGTTTTTTTTAACCACTGAAAATGGCTGTATATACTGTACACTGCATTTGTTAGAGCAAACCTGTAAAACTACGTTTCTCCATTTGTTCTTTTATTTTAATAAAAATTACAGTAGTAAACCAGAGAAAATATGCTTTGTTCAGGAAAACTGCCACACTTTAGACTATGAAACAAACCATCCTTTCAAACGGAATAAAAATTAAACCCTGAACATTCTTAAGAGACAAAGTAAGGATGTCTTAATTCCCATGCTACTACTGACCATTATATATATATATATGTATTTAATATTTCTAGATTTTGGTCTTTGTGCATCACAATACAATCTTTAAGCAAAACCTGCAGGATTAATAATTATTAAAACTCACGTGATCAACTATTTCAAATACTGCATATTTTCCAAGGAGAACACCTTAAAAAGCAAAAATATAAACAGCCAAAATGAAATAGTTGATAAGAAAAAGTTATCTTGTGTAAGTTTCAAGCCAGCCCATCAACTGAAAATTTCTCAAGTTATTGCTATGGAAATAAGTAGCCTGAAACACAAAAAATGGCTGTAACATGTCAGTGACTAAAATGCAAGTTGTAGCATTATCTAGCACTGACTAACAATTACTGAATGGAATGCTAATTACTGGATGGACAAGACAATGATCTAGAAAGAAAAGATTTCAAGACATCTAAGTGGAAGAAAACGTTTCTGAGTATATCGTTCATAACAGATGTAAGTGCAATGCATCCTCTTACAATGAATGGTTGTAGAATAGCATTTCTGGAGGATGATGGTGTTCTTTTCTCTTCTTCTTAAGTTTAAGATACATTGGCTGCATGCCTGTTCTTCACTTCTGATCACTGACATGAGGTTCTCTTAGGTTAAAGAGGATTTCAGGAGGTGACAAAAAGTGACACTGGAGAACTGCCTGAATTTCAAGAACAACTGCCTGAAACAGGTATTGATGCTAGGAACACAGAGAGATTCACCTCAAAAGCCAAATGCACTGGCAAAAAAGCTGCCAATTCCTTTTGACATTTCAGAAATTTGCCCAATTGTCCCCAGCTGCCAAAAGAGCTCAGCAATGGCATGGTCCACCTCATGCCAATATCCTTCCATCTCCCTCCCTGTTCACGACAATAGAGGGTGCAACTTCTGACGTGGCTTCACCACCATGCGAACAAGAACACAGCATTTCACATATAAAGTGGGCATGCCAGAAGTTCTCACACCCATAAGTAACTTGCACTGCATACTGCAATGTTAGTGAATATACATATTGTGCTTTCTAACCAAAAGTAAAATCAGATGATACAAATGCTACAGCCTCAAACACTGCTAAATTACCACATCAAACACCAAAATCATGAACAGCTGAACTTTTTGTGAAAAAATTTATGGCTATGGTCCTTGATCTGATGTATATATTTTTATTTCAATATATGGCAGTAGACACATGCCAGGCCTTCACATTTTTGAACACTTCAAAAAAACACAAAAAGATGGAAGCTTGCCCCTAAGAATTTACTGTCTTAATAGAGACTTGCCAAAACCAAAAACAGACACGCAAGCAAATTGTTCTCAAAGAACGTGCAAGGATGATCCCTAATTCTCTGTTAATGAGTACTTCAGATTATTTTTCCACTCAGAAAGAAGGTTAAAGAGAAAAGACACTTGCTGGCATTTCATTTTATACACTTCATGTTTGTAAGTCTATTTAACATGGGTTTTAAGATGTTTTCTCCTACATGCTTTCTTGAAAGCAGACTGCTAAAAGCAGGCAATTGAGATTTGGCCCACTGCAATTCCAGTAAGTGGACACTGTCAGGTGATCAGTGCAGAATAGTTATTGTATTCAGTCTTTTTTTTTTTTGGTTCAGTAACTTTCTGTAGCATAAAAACAACAATCACGATTTTAATTGCTTCCTATGCTTGCAGTCTTACCATGGGGACAGTGTGCAAATAAAGATTGAAAAGACATTTAAGAAAGTGGAACTTTTTCCAGACTAAGATCAATTCCTTCATGATCCATTTTGCAGTTGCTCTACACAACACTGTTTTAAATGCCAAGCTTGCATTTGAATTTAGGAGCAGCCTTCAGTCAATTCCTCTCACTCTCTAGAAGAGGTGTGAAAGGAAAACTAAATCTTGAAGCCTTAGGTTGTTCAAAGGCACCCATAAACCATCTGTGTCAAATACCAAAGTGTATCAACTAAAACAACCATAGAGAAAGATTCTATTCTGCACAAGGAAGTAAAGATATGCATTTTGTATTCCACTGTTGTTTAAGCTATTCATTGCCAGCTAAGTTAAATTTACATGCTCTCTGCTTTACTTCATGCCAAGTATTTCAACAGGCTATTAAAAAGAATTGGAAGGCAAAGGTTTCAAAAGTTTGGTCATACCGAAAAAGTTAGTATGATTTCTCTACTACATATTAGGAAACCTAAAGGAAGGGTAATATCTGTTTCGTTTAGGCATCCAGTGTGTACCGATAACAGAGGAATTGGAATAACATCCCAGGATAGAAGTACTGCAATCAGAAACTGATTTGGGGTAAGGGTACTTCTCTGGTTTCTGGCAAATGTTGTTAAGTATTACTTCCATCTGCATTTTATTTTTGTTTTCATGACTGTACAAATCTTTTAGCAGAATGAAAACACATCCTATAAACAGATGAATGCCTTAAGATACTTTAGGAAAGGAAAAACTATCAGTAAATAATTTTGTCAATACCTTATCCAGAGGAACATGTTTCACTAAACCGCTGACAACAGTCCTTGGGCTTGCTTCACCAACATCCACTTGTTCAACATACAGAGTGTCTGCATCTGGATGCTTTTCAGCAGTAATAATGCAGCCAACCCGAAGATCCAGACGAGAAACATCTACAGGTTTTACATCACTACTTCCAGCAGCTGGCTGCTGTTTCTTCTCCTTCTTCTCACCTATTAAAGAACATTTTGTTCATGAAATAAACATTTTAAAAAAGCACAACTAATGCATATGACTACTGCAAGGGAAAAGCGAGCTACAGTCTCAGAAATAAGCATATATTCTGTGCAAAACACAAAAGAAGAGTAAAGAGTTAGCACCTCTATTACCAGTTTCCAGTGGTGAATCATCATACATGCTTCAATTTACATCATTACCTCAACTAATTAACACCTCCTGTTTGTAAAGTCACCCTGAATTTAAGTGCAGCTAACGTGTGTGACATACATACTCTGACAAATGCCACATCAGTAAGCCTGATAGTCCCATTTTAATAATCAGCAATTACCAGTAAGGCTTGCCATGGTGTTTCACCAGCCAGAGAAAACTAGGGAATCACAGTCCACTGTGTTACGAGTGCTTATCAGCACTGTACACAGACAGGAGCTGTGAAGTCACTGCAACTGCACAGTCACAGCTGCAATGCAACCCTTCAAGATGACCTTAGCCAATATTATTCACTTCCCAAACTGAACAGTGCTCATGGCTTATGAGGTTCCCATGGTGTGGTGTCTTTACCCCGTGATCATCACCCATACAGACTGTACAGTGTAAAACAACAGTGAAGCAACACTCTCCATACTCAGCTGCTTATTTAAATCATAGAATCATAAAATATCCAATAATCCTTTCAAGATGAGCAAGTTATATCCAGTTTGTAGATATGACTGTGCTGTTTAGGAGAGGTTAAGACTTGTTTAACAGCTATAATCTCTGGGAGATTGAAATTGTCTAAGATGTGCTTACTTTAAGTAAGCAAATTCTGTTATCCTTTCATCCAACATAATTTACATATTAGTCTAAACTAAACTCCCTTCTTAAGGGAGCAAAAAAAGGAAAAGTGGACACAACATGCAATTTGATTCATTCATCATTGTTCTAGTACAGGCTTGAAACTAAATGATATATTCAGTAATAAAAAGGCAGTATCTTTTTAATACAGGCAACAGTTCTTCAAAAATACCTCCGTTTACTTATGATGAATGAAAAACTCTAGTGATTATGACAGGGTTTTTTAATGTAATTGACAATCTGATTAATAAAATCAATCATATATACAATAATATAAGAGAAACTGGAAAAAATCCCAATCAAAATAGCTAACATATCATATCTAAGACCATTTGAAAGACCTGCTAAGTTTATCCTTCACATCATTCCACACTGTTCTCCATGACATTTCTCTACAAAAGAAATGAAGTCTTTCATCAAAAGAGAACACAGCAAATGTGTACATGGTGTGTATATATACAGATACATAGAAAATATCCATTTCAATGCCACAGGCTAAGGAGAAAAATGCACATCTCTGGCCAGTGTCAGAGTCAGTCCAGAATCAATATCCAGAGAAATCACACAGATGAGGTTTGCAAGAAGTAGAAAAAAGAATATGAGAATAACCAGAGAGGACATAGGGGACAGAAAGCAAAGGAATTTGAGATATTCCACCATTTCATCAATTTCTAAACTTAAAAATAAATTTTACATATTGGTTACTTCAACTGTTGAATACAATACCTACAACAGATGCTGAACTCCACAGAAATAGCCTGTGCAGGGCTACTATTTAATAGTCATGCTATATTTCACCAGAAGGCAAAAGTCAAACATTGCTTACCATATGAGATGAGCTCAGTTGGTCAGAGCATGGTGCTAAACACATCAAATTTGTGGGTTCAATCCCTCTACGGGCCATTCTCTTAAGAGGTGGACTTGATGATC
>WEKY01029708.1:0-53816 GCA_013390045.1 Picathartes gymnocephalus
AGTCTTTCTGTGATTTCTGTGGTCGAAGTTGTCAACAACAGGTTTCTGGTGTGCACAATTCATTCTCATCACTGCATCATTACCCTACATGGCACGCTCACTTCCCTCATCTCCCACCCCCATGAGGAAAACCACCAAATTGCTCGGCTGGTTCCCTGTCAGAATAAGTGAGGCAGGATGCTTCAGTTCAGCACAGACATGTATCACAAGGCTTGGGCCTCTCCATCTACTTCCTCATAAGCAAAACCAGCTCAACAGCAGCGCTCCATGCTGCACCTGGGAATGGGACATCCAAAAAGCTTCTCTAGTCCAGCTTCCTCGGGAGAAAGAATTCACTATCTGCCCATTCTGAGCCTCCTATGTCACCTGTGTGACCAACCCCTGAACAACAGATGCATCAAGATTTTGAACTTCTCACCAACAGCCTTCCACTGCATTTTCATGAACAAACATGACAATTTGATAGTAGATTGCCAAATCCTGTCTTGGAAGGATTTCCGCATTCCCAGCATTGTGCATCTCCCAGCCAAAGGATACAGACTGGTGGCGCACACACAGATGTAAACGGACTCCCCCAGCAAGAAGCTCTTCTGGAGAGCTTCAGTCCTGTGTCACAAGATGCTACAGAGCACATGACTGAGCCTACAGGACTCACATGGACTCTCCTACTCCCACAGGCCCTGAACAATTTGTATCCAAAACTCCCTCTCACAGCTGTGTCCCACATTCCCCTTATCCCTGTCATAGCTCTGCACACCTGGCTCCTGAGCATGTCTGTGTCCGTGCACTGCTCTGCATCACGCCCGACCTACTCTCTGGGCAAGAGTACACTCCTCCTGCCTCTCCAAAACCTTTCCTCATACAGGAGAGTGGGAACAGGGAAGTCAGGGAAGAGCTACAGCATCTCTCCACAATTTCCAGCAGAGGATGCCATAGTACATATGTGATACTTCAACATAGGTATATGCTGAAAATGCATCCCAAAGATCTGGGAAATTAGTAATATCCCACCAGCTGGAAACCTCCTACTTACTCTTCCATGCTGCCTTCCTTCTTTAAAGCAACTCCCACCCTAAATTTCCTGTATTTGTAACCACCAAAGTTTATTTAGTGGTATCCAACACCATATAAAATGCTTTACAAAAGTCCATGCAAATGGGAGTTACTGAATTTTAAAAACTGATTTATTTATTATTCTCAAAGTAACCCACCAAATTGATTATTCTGTGACAGAATGTATTTGAACATTTTCACTTAGCTCTTTATCTTTAAATTCTGTTATTCAGAATTTGAAGCATATGGCTTTAGAGTAGTTTTTTAGGCCATACCTTGGTGGGATGGAGCCTCCTCAGTTAAGAGCCCCCTCGAAAAAGCTGCCATAGCCTTCATTCCCTGCTTCAGCACTTCACAGAGATAAGTGTCCTGTCTATAGAAACACATCGTGCAGCACAGAGATCACTTTAACAGGGCTGTACCAGCCCATACCACACACCCCTAATACACATTTGTCTGTGATGTGCCATTTTCCACACGAGACACTGCCAGGAGGGATAAGTTAATGTACTTCCTACCAGAACTTTCGTGCTGATAATGTACTTATGCTCAAGATCACATCTCTCCTGGTTTTTGCATGGCCACTCCCTTGAAGGGAATGCACTTCCACTGCCCAACCTTCTGTCACCAACACACCACGTCCTCCCTTCAGCTGAACACAGAGCTACTTCCTTCCCCATTTCACAGCTTACAAACACCTCCTTTCCTTCCTGACCTTTGACAAGTACCTTTGGTTGCTCATCAGTCTTCCACTACTCCATTTACTCTGATTTTAATACTTTGGGTTGGATTTTTGCCAGGTACATGGACTGATGATCGTACCAGCTGTTTTGACTAAGAAGTGACTCCAAGGACTGTCCTTCATATCCATAATCCACCCTCTACTCTAGCTGGCTTCCCAGAATAACTAATTCCTCCCGTTTCCTTGAGCCCCCAGATGACCCCAAGCACAACCCAGTGCACTTTTTAATGACAGTGCCATATTACGCAGCCTGATCCCACCCTTTAATTGCCTCTTTAGCATGGCTGGAATGAGGACTACAGGAGAATCAGATCCAAGAACTGATCCAGGTTTAAAGGAATCACTGGTAAGAACTACCTTTCTTTTAATTAAAGTAAGGCCTACTAACAGCTTTATCAGCACAAGTAAGACGATAGTGGAGGACTGGTATAAGATGCTGGAGATTGGAGCAACACCAGCACCTAAAACATATCCAGAGCTCACCTTTGGAACCTTATTTACACCTGCAAAGACATTTGATGACGATTTTTATTAACATTATGGGGTTTTTTAGGACCTCAATATCTAAAATCTTCTAATACATTTATGAAGCTGTATAATGTAACATTATTTTAATAAACTATTAAGCTTTCACACAGGATGAAAATGCAGCCATTGCAAGGAATTCCTCCTCGGAACAGCAGATGGACACCTCGGTCAGCAGCACTGCCCCACAGGCCCCACCGCCTCCCAGCTGTAGCACATAAACGACAAAAATGCCGAAGTATTTCTGAGCAAAACCACTTCATCCTTGTCCATGTTATGACATCACACCTCTTTCCCTCCTTTTGTTTGTGCAGCAAACTAAGCAAACCTTTTGTTAGGACTAGGATGCTGCTCACCATCCTCACTGAGCACAGGGCTGCCACAGCTCCTATCAGCCAATTCCCTACCCTGTGCTACCCCAGCGCTGCCACAGGGATCCTTCCTGTCACGGGTTTCACAAATTACATCAGGCTGCCTTAATCTCACCAATCCAACAAGTCTGTCCTTTTCTTGTTTTATGCCTTCTTGGATACAACCAGTTGTCATTATTCCCTCACTCAAACCCAGAATGGATAACGACAAAGAAGCTGGACATCCGATTCCACAGAGTGGACATTAGAGATGTTCTTCTGTAATGTCAGGATTTGTCATATGAACGTGAAAAGACCAAAATCAGGGCAAGTATTCCATTGCAAACATTCATTCTTCAAGGCCCCCAGCAGTCCAACAGGACATGAGGCTCACATGTGCCCAGCTGAGCACAGAGCACCAAGAACAGGAGGGAAGCACAAAGTTTCCATCTTACAGTTCTTGCTCTGCCTTTGAGCATCACTGTGTTAAAGTAAGATAAGATGCAAATAAGGGCAGCCAGAATGTTCTCCAGGAACTATTACAGTGTTGGAGGCCCCACTGCCCTGGAATAAAACACCTGGTGTAAGTCCTTATGAGCTGAGTGACTGAACAAGGCACAGACACAGCGAGCCAAACCTCAAACCCGAACTTTGTGTTGCTCAGAAAAGCACCTCTGAACACACTGGGACAAGGTTTTGCTATGTTTTATCTAAAAAACCATGAGCAGCCCTGATGTCCCTCCAGGAATCCAGTGATGGGGGCAGAAGGGCCTGGCTATACACCACAGGCTATTGTGCTGTGTGCCATGGCATGCGCAGCCAGTCACTGCCATCCCTCTAGAACCACAGAACTTCGTGCAGCTGAATTCTCTTCCTTCCTCCATTCCTGCAGTAAGAAAGGATTAAAACATTAAGGCCCATGAAATATAGTAAAAACAGAAAGGGGAAAATACAGAGTAAATGTGGCTTAAAACAAAATCACTGATTTCCAAAGTTACTGAGTCCCATGGAGTGACAGCACTGTATCTCACAGGGAGAGGGGAACGGGAGGTGCCCCCTGAGCAGCAGTGATATGGTACAGTACAGGACCACTGCTGAAAAATATTAAGACACAACATACAGACATGGCAGTTTTCTAGAGTCAGAAAAATGAGGATGTTAAATTCTTTCCAAGATGGACATTAATTTTCTTAAACCTCCACAGTTCGCGCCTCACATCACTGTACAGTTGTGACCAATGCCTTAGAAAGCTTCATATAACCTTGTTTTTTTAAAGATATACATCTCTGCATGAATTACCTCTGCACTGTGCAGGATGTGGGACAGTGTCAATGTGCCACTCCACATGTGCTACATAGAGCACCTATACAGCAGAGACACGGCAGTAACACACACAACTGACAGGTATGTGCATGTACTCTAAACAATGTATAAATACAATCTACATATTTTACTACACACAGGTATTACATGTGTGTACACACACATACAAACGTATATGCACTCTGTGTCTCTTGAAAGATGCAAAGCAGAAGGGCCAACCTGGGACAGAAAGGTAAAGCAGGATACATGGTCACAAAAGCGTTTCATCACAAATTCTGCAAGTCTGGTTAGACCAAGACCAAACCCATCTGTGCCAGGACTGAGAAGCACACAAGCTACTTACCACAGCTGTTCATGGGCTGCAAGAATGGAGTCCTGCCAGTGCCAGTGTCTGCTCCTCCTGTGACACCGGAGCTGGAGCCCATGGCAGGAAGCAGCTCAGCACTGCTTACACTGCCCCAACTCCCAAGCCAAACCACTCCTGCTCTGCTCTCCTCTATGAGCCTTCTCTTGGGGCAGAATCTGTTCCAACACATTCAAACAGTAGGTTTAACAGGTTTGTTAAAGTAGGTTTAACAGCTCCTCTGATCCCTACTCTGAGAACACAGGTAGCCTCAAACTTATTTTTATTAAAGTCAGTTCTTTGTAAGCTCTAGTTTGAGCACATGCTCTTCTATAAGCATGGAGCTCCAGCACTGCAGGGAGAAGTCAATCCATTCCGGAAAGGTCAACCTTTAGAACATTATAAACCACATTTAAAATTCAAATAAAGAAAATCTGTATTTTAACTGTGCTAAATTTGGTTTAAATTAATTTTGTTGCAATTTATTATTTGCTAATGAGATGTTAGTACAAGTTATGTTCTGACAAACTAGATTCACAGTCTCATTTTGCTCATCACTCTTTCTATACATAAGCACTTAAAAAAAAAGTCAAAAAAGAAAGTGTGTCAGTGCAAAGAGCAAAACATTGTGGTTTATTTGCCTTCATTCAGCTGCACAGGTAACACACACGTGCAAAACCACTCCCAAACGTTCCACTTCCCCTTCCTGCTGTCAGTACAGGATGGAAGCAGAGGACAGTTTGGGGAAAAGAAAGGCAGTTTCAAAAATCAGGACTTGAAAGAGAAGATATTTGGGAAACAGGCAGGGGCCCTCTGACATGGAGCTACTGCCGAGCTGGGGAACCACGAGGGGAATGACAGGAGCTGGGGATGGCTGCCAGGCTTTCCTTAAATAGCTGCTCACTCCCTCTGCTGGCACAGAATCTGGAGCAAGTGCACCGTGAGCATGACCCAGGACATTTCTTACAGTCATATTCTTCCCTTTTTTTTTAAGGATAGGAAATACAGAGAAAAGGATTCAGACATCTTTCTCTGACATATCAGTTTTACACCTTTTTTCTCTCCCCCTACTCCATCTTCCACTGTTCTGGAAATGAGGGGGGTGAAATTTGGAAGCAGGATACCACAACAGCAGAGCAAGGAGGAAGAATAGTCAAAAGCCAGGGAGTCTGTCAGGAATTCTGCAAAATCAGCATCCCTGCCTGGGGGTTACTAAGTTTTTTGGTTTACTTTTAAAGAAAGAGCCATTTCTAAGGGCCTAGAACTTCACATGGCCATGTCTGTTATTAAGCTTTCTGGAATTTAATACATTTTTTTCCCTCACGATTTTTCATAGAAGAAAAACATGGAAAAATACAACAGTGGTCAAAATCAACATGAGCAAGGCGAACCACATGGGATGAACTCTGGTGGGAGCAAGAATGGAGAAGGTGTTCCAGCTCCACGCAAAGGAAAACCCAGGAAAGGTCTAAATCCTGATGAAGCATTCCTGAGTACACCAGATGCTGCACATTCAACAATCCACTGATACACTGGTAGGAACAGAAATTCTTACTTCTGCTCTTTACCAATTTAGCTCAATGGAAAAATAACTGTGAATCTAAAAACTCCTGAGTTGGAAGAGATCCTGAGCTGAGGCAGCATTGCCACACATTCCATGCATGATACATGAAACACTATTTATATCTCTTACTTTACATCACTTTCCACAGTAAGCCCTTAAGATAAAAATCAGAGGCAACATCTCAAAGGTGCAACAATTAGTCCAGCTCTGAGAGGGATTATTTCTGTGACTAAAGGACAGGAGGCATCTGCTGAAAGGCAGCAGGACAGACTTCAGCTTACCAAAACTAAAAGTTTGTGTTGGTGAAGAAAGGACTAAGACTGGAACACCGTCTGTACAGAGCCAGCAGGTTATATGTGCTCCTTCAACCAAAAACACGTGGTTTCAGAAGCATTTCTGAAAAAGGCCCCTTACAGAACCTCCCCCAGGGTATTACCTGGGGGTGTCTGTCCTGCCCCAGCCTCACCTGAGGAACCAAGGAGCCTGACCTGCACTGATGGTCCCTTCTCATGGAATCACAGTCGTTAGGTTAGAAAAGCCCTCAAAAGTAATCAAGTCCAACCACCAACTCGGCAGCACCACCATGTTTACCGCTAGCTCATGAGCCCAGGTGCCACAGCCACATGTTTTTTAAGCACTTCCAGGGATGGTGACTCCACCACTGTCCTCAGCAGCCTGTGCCAGGGCTTGACAACCCTGGCACAATTTGCAGAAAATCTTCATCCAATCTAAACCTCCAGGGGGCCAACTTGAGGTTGTTTCCCCACGAGCTCCCTGAAGAAGTTTCACTATACATTTCTGAGTAACAGTGTAGCTGGGCTTTGAGTTTGGTTTAATCGGGAAGGAAAATGTAAGATAAAGACAACAACTTTTTTCCTGAAAAATAAAAAAGGAAACTAAGCCCCTTCTTTTAATTCCATCTTTCTAACAAGGCCACAAGTTACAAAATCCTTAGTGGAGGAACCTTGATTAGCCTATTCCTGAACACAGTTCAGATTCTTCTGAAAACATGTCAAGTTCCAAACTGCACAATAATAATCCAATTCCTGCAGGGAAAAAAAGACAAAATATGAACAATTAAGTAAAAGCCTAATTCCATTTTGAAATACATTATCCTTCACCAGGACTCAAGTAAAAGCACCCCAAGTGTGTTCCAAACAAGTGCTCAATAAAACCAGACATGAACATGTGGAAAAAGTACAAAACTCCTCTGCACTATTAACATAGATAATGTCATTTAAGTCTTAACACCAGTGTAAAAATCTATGAGTTGTTTCATTTAATTTTGAAAATCCATATAGAAAACAATGTTCATAACTCCAACCACAGGATTCTACAAAGCTGCTGCTTCATCAACAAATCTTTGAATTGTTTCAATATGAAAATTCCGTTTTTTCAAACTGCTCAAAAATCATTGCAGAGAATTTCCAAGCACTTGAATTGAAGCACAACCAAAGTACGAACTTGGTACATTTGCGCAGTTATTTCCAAAATAAATTAATTTACATAAATCATCTCAAAATAACACAATGGGATTCAACTTCATTTTAGACATTTGGAAAGCAGTGTCATACTTTATTTAAAGTAAACCCATGTAAAAACAAAGTTTAAATGAAAATGGTACCTGAAAAATAAATTATTTGATATAAAACAAATCAATAACTTAAAAACACACTAAATATACAAAATGTGTAACCATATACTGTACAGTATGGAAAGCAATTGATAAAACCTTCTGTCCCACAAACAGATTAATTTATAAACAAAAGATTACATAAGTTAAAGGAAAGGAAATCAATAAAAAGACTAGAAGTACAGTATTATTCAAATTACTCATCCAATAAAGGTTTATCCCAACTTATGTTTCAAATGTCTCAAGTCATTTTCTTCTCAATGACCAAGTGAAAAAGTTCAGCCATACCACTAAAAACTTGCTCGAAAATGTTTAGAAATAAGGAACAACAGTAGGAGAATATTGAGATTCTAAAATGTGAACACAGAAGCAATTTTCCAAGGTTTCAGGTGGCAGTTCTACCATTACTGTTTTCCCATCATTAGCAACAAAATAGAATTTCAGTGCTGAAAGCTCCACTCAACAGAAAAATATTTCTAAATCTTTGTTGCTCTTTGATTGAGTGTGATCTAGAAGGAATCACCAGGGTTGAAAGTCAAACCCGCTCATTGGGTGGTGAGTTATGCTTTAGAGATCATAAAGACTGGGACTGGTTTTAAATCATGGAGGAGGAGAAAGCAACACCTTGAGTTTGGTTTTGTTGGACTACGTGAGACTACTACAAAAAGCAACCACTGAAACGATGCCATACCTGATCAACCTACGAGTGGACGCTTAGAGATTAACGGTGATTTTCAATCCACTGGTTTTCATGGAGGTACCGCCTCTTCCAAGTGAGAGGGAGGCAATTGAGACCCTTTTTATGAACTCCACAGTTTTTATTTTTTATATTCATAAGGAGAAACCCAGTAAGGTACACTAATCAGAGAAAATAACCACTGGCCTCTTCAGCTCTGGCTTTATCCATTCTACTGTGCTGAGTAGCCAACCTTGAGAAGTGCAGAGCTATGTTAGAGGAACTTGCCGAAGGCACAGAAAGACTCTCCTGCTTCCAAATAGAGATTAAAGTACCTCAGGTGACAAATTCAGCTCTTGGAAAATAAAAACAAAATGAAAAAAAGCCAAAACACAAGTGCGACTTCACCCAGAGAGCTCAAGGGGTTGACTTTTCCTTATGCGAAAGCTGAATTTGGTCCCTTCCCTCTAAAGCTAGTTGTAGATGCCTAAACGTAGAAATGTAACAATAAGCTGCTTCATTGACAGTTAAAAAGGACACATTTCTTCATTATGGAAATAAAAAATACGGTGACCTTCTGACAGAGGCAGCATCCAGACAAACTGTGTTTATGTGACTGAACCAGCAGACACAACTGCTCCGTGTTTATGTGACTGAACCAGATTACCAGCAGCTCACAAGAACCGTGTGTCAAAAATCTCCCACAAACCCTAATCTGCTGCAGGCAGAACTATCAGAAGACCTACTTTGAATAAAGAATTTATTTTATCATATGACCTGTATATTGTGTTAGAAAAGTAAATGTGGGGACATTCTCCAAGTTTGTTTTTTTTTAAAGCACACATGTAACGATAAACTGTCCAAAAAGGAACTTGAGTTATTGCTGTTCAGAATGCCGTTCAGAAAAAAAATATCTTCTGAAATATTGGAAGAATTTCTACTTTATTGACCTTACCCAGAACATTAAAGCAACATAGAATTGTAACAAATGTTGAAGGACCTTAAGGACTAATTATTTTCCAAACTCAGCCTTAAAATAATGGATCACCTTTACAGTTAGTTAATCATTTTGGTTTTGACTGCTGGATATTCTTTCTATAAATGATACCAGGAGGTGGTTTTTTTAACTTTTTTAAAAAAAGATTTTAAACTGCTTTGTATAAATAATATTACTACAACCTTCAATCCCCCTACAAAAATAGGTGTCTTCTCCATGCAAACACGCTTTGGTCATCTGGACAAAGCAAATGACCACACATTGACCAACCAGTGTTCACTGTGGTGACATTTTATCCTGCTCCAGTGACTTGTCTCTGGATTTTCAGTTGTTTTCATGCTCACATGATAAAATGTACAAAAAACACATCCAAGCAAAGGGAAGGAAAACCTGTGTGTCCACACACACCACTGTGGCGATGGTGACTTCTCCCCTCACCCAAAGAGCTGGATCCTCAAGCCTTTCCCAGTGCGAGAGCTAAAAGAGACCTGGGGATTGGCACAGGAGGGCTCAGGAAGCAACAGTAACTGCACTGGCCAGTCTTTGACAGGAGAGTGGAGCAGCTCAAGTAAACCAAACTTTAGGATAATGCAGCTTGAAGAATAAAATAAACCCAGCACTTCAGTGCACAGACACCATCTAACAGGGAATCACTGAGAACTGAACACACTGAGCTGCTCTGATTCTCCTCATGCCTGGATTTCTGGTGTTGCCATCCCCTCACCTGAAGGATCTGCAGGTGCCTTTGCCAGCTCATACCAAGCACATACAGCAACATCAGAGATTCCTCATCCATATTTAGGTGGAATTTCCCTATCTGCTAATGGTTAACAGGAGGTTTATAGGTGGTGAGACTCATGGCCAGCATTCTGCACAGGGTGAATTCCATTCATGTGGACATCTGGGAAGAAAATGTAGTAACTGCCCTTGGCATCTATACATGAGACTCTGTGACAGCAGCATGGACAACTGTGTTTTCAACGCAGGAATTACACCTGGTCCTTCAGAAGCTACACCTGGGGCTGTCCCAAGAGACTCTTAACCTACCCTAAAGGACCCCAAAACACTCCCATCACAGCTGTTCCTGTAGCACATCTACAGTACAGACAAACAAACCCAGGTCTCCAAAATCTGATCATCACATCCTAATCCAGCAATGAAGACTTTCCAGAACTCTCTACCTCAATGAGACCACTGCATCTCAAGGAATGTGAGACTTCTGTTTTGAGACAGGTTCTACAAAGATCCTGTAAGCACTGACTGATAGAAGGATCACCTGACAGAAACACCTGGATTCCATCAAATTGATGGATGAAAAAGCAGAGCACTCTCTGAGAATTAAGAGGCCAAACTTCTCTTGGAACAGGTTTGCTCAAGTGAGAGCTTCACAGCAGTGTCTGATGAATGGCATGAGGAAGAAACCAGTTGCTCCTACCTTTTGGGCAGAAAAACTCCTGGCAAATGTCTTGTTAGAATTTAGTTTCCACCCCCAGAAGCTTTCTTTTGGTCTTTACTGGTAGGATACACAGGTTGCTGTTTAGGACCAAAAGCATCAGGAATACATACACAATTTCTTCTGGACTTCAGCTATTTATGTCAAGGTTTTATTGACTGTTAGAATAGTGCAGATAATACACTACTTCTGGTATCAGCTCTGGATATTAGCAGGAGTTTTTCCTCTTTTCCTGACCCAAGCAGCAATGCTTTCCTCATACCAATAGCCTGCAAATTATTATCAGAGCAACTATCAAAGAAAGCTGGAATCAAACCTTTCCTAAAAGATTGCTGTAGTAGCAGTACAAAACCACATCCTGCATTTCCTTCTTATTTAGCAAAGAATGAGAGATGGAAAAATAGAAAAGCAGTGGAAAAAGCAAGGAACAGTGATGCCAGAAAGCATCCAACAGAAGGGGATTTTTTTCAGAAGTCGCAGCACAGCAATGTGCTGCTGCCCTGGGCAGTGTGCTTGGAAACAGTACCGATAGAGTCACGTTGAGGGGTCACTCGTTGGAAGTCTGAACCCCCAGCTAAATATTGTGATAAACAGCAACTTCCATTTAGTTTAATAGCAAATTTATCATAAATGGAATAAAACAAGAGAGAATGACAGGAACTGGGAATGATTACAGCCCACTCCTGTGGAACCGGACAATGTAGGGTTCAACAGTGATGGGATACAGTAAGAGAACTTCTCTGTACTACACAGCTTTAACTTGGGAGAACCCCCAGAATGCTTCCCCAATCTCTCCTTGTACGCAGAAAAGAAATAACTATTGACATGATAAATGGATGGTCATGAATGGTGGAAGGCAACTTCTGACAGCCAAGAGCAGCTTCAGGCGGTGGGAGTGGGCTGGCTGCTGTGCCACAGTCACCGTCTCACTGACCACCAAGCTTCTCAAGAGACGGGGATGGAACAGACTGGCAGCAGAGGCAAGGTTGGATGTTTTAACAGGAAAAATCCCACCTGCATTCACTGCACACAAGCTCAAACTCAGTGGGAGGCTGTTTGCTGGGCCAAGGCCTATCTCTAGGGTTTAGATATGTCCTGGGCAGGTCCAGGAACATCAGCAGCTCCCACAGGTCATCCCTAGAGCTGGGCAGCAGCTCAGCCACACGTGGAGGCCGAGGGAGCCCTCGGGCTGTGCAGATCCCATGGAAGGAGAAGACAAGGAGAGGACAAATGGCAGCAAGCACAAGGCAAGGTCAGCTGGGGATGGAGCGAGACAAGCAGGCAGCATGGATTGGCCTCTGGAGTTTGGAAATGAACTCTGGGGCAAAATGAACTCAGGCAAAACAAAGAGACACTGCATTCACCTGCCACAGACCTCATTTCCACACCTGCTCTACCTACATAAACACCAGAGCCAAGTCTCTAGTTGTGCACAGCAGCTCACACACCTGTACAGGCAGGGTCAGCCTTCCCAGTTTCCTACCCCAGCACACCTGAGGGTTGCATCAGTCTGTGACACATCATTTCTATGTGATGGATTTATTATGGTGCTTGTTTCAAAACTTTTTCTTCTACTCATCTGTCAAAGCAGTAAATTAAAATTCTCTTAAAGAGGAGCTACAGTTCCTTAACACTCTGAAAGCTGGACACTTTGTACAATACTTAGCAAAAAAAAGAACAGAAAATAAAAAACAAAACAAAATTTGAGCAAAACAAAATCAAATTTAATGTTCTTAAATGCAAAAGTAAAAACAAACAAAAAACACAAAAAAGCAAAAGAAAATTAACAGAAACAGAACAACTCAAAGTTTCAAGGCAGTCTGCAGAAAACCTGGGGGATTAATCTTTAAATCTACAAATCAAAGGGGTTTTTTGGTTAAGATCTAACTTGCAAGTTGTAAGTACTTTTCTGCTGAGTGTTCAATAAGTAAAGCTAGTTGTCAAAACAAAATCCTATTAAAATAGAAAAAACTAGCACTCATTAGAAGGGATGCGAGAAATACAATGCTCAAATGTTTATAACTGGTTTTTCTTTACAAAATAGAACTGCCAAAGAAATTCCAACTACAGTGATCTTGGAAAATGAGTAAGTATCTTGCTGCATTATAATGTACCAGTAAGTAGTGCACCAGGCATTAAATATTTGGACAGAAGAGATTCAGTCTGATAAAGTAGCAACATATATTCACACTCGCTTTTTTGGAGTTTCATTTTGACTCTGAAATCTTCCCGGAGTTTCTCTGAAACTCTTTGGTCCATTCCTCTCAAACTGGGCTTTAAAAGTCAAGTTTCTAAAACCTGTGAATTGGACAGCTTGGCCACTGCTCAGTGTGCAACTTACCTCCTCAATGGTGTTAAAGTTAGGCAGGCATGCTACTACTTACAAGACCTTGACTTTAAAAAGCCTGATCCTCAACTAGACACAGAGTAATGAATATTAATTGATCAAACAATCTACTGTCAACTAAAACATTAGTATTTCTCAACTTTTCTTTCTTACTACTGAAACTGGGAGGGTGGGGGAGGGAACAAAAGGACAGGGGGATGGGTAGGAAGAACAACATAAAACCAAAGAAAATCAATAAATTCAGCCTGATATTTTTCAGAAAATTCCAGTTTTTGCAGACAACATTCAATGAAACAAATGTTAGTCTCATAAGTGAAAGCATGCTTCAATTTTACCACCATCCAGAGGCTCTAGTTAATGCAATCTACTTAAGATTTCAGGGGATTTTTAACATGTTTTAAATGAAATAACTTAAAGGAACTTAAAATTGGTCTAACATTGTGGGATTTCAAACATTTGAACATGTCAGTTGCATCCCAGAATATAAAACCTTTTCACTTCTCATTTAGACTAAGACAAACACTTGTGAAAATTGGCGCAAAATGAGTTTTACACTAACAAAAATGTTTCAACTTCTGTCACTCCATTATCTATTCCATACAAAAAGCACGAGCAAGTTATTTGTGGGACTTATTGGTTTTGAAGGAAACCTGTAAGATTTTGTCCCCCAGGCGGTAGCCATTAAGACTTGCTATGGCCATTGCAGCTTCTTCATAGTTTGTCATGGTCACAAAACCAAAACCTTTGCACTTGTTGGTGTTGAAATCTCGAATAACTTTCACATTGGTAACCGCACCAAAGGGGCCAAACATCTGCCAGAGGATTCCCTCATCAGCATCTTGACCAAGGTTGTAGATGAAGATACACCAGCCAGAAGATGCGTTTCCTGGAACATTTACACCAGAAAGCCCACTCATGTGATCTACACCCATAGGAGAGAACCTAGCAAATAAAAAGCACAATATTTCATGTAAAAGTTCAATTCAATTAAGCAAATTAAGTTGAATGGGAAGCAACTGAGAATGAATATTTTATACATGGCACATCAAAACCGCCACATAAATGTTTCCCCATTCAAACTGACAAATTGACAGCTGCCAGAAAAAAAAAAAGTTAAGAATTCCACCTGCTTTATCAACAGGGAACTATCCTTAGAAACAGGCAAGGAACAAGAAAGACAAGATTACACGATCACCTTCCCAGGGGACCTGGATGGACCTCTGAACTCAGCCAGGCTGCTCAGAGTGTCCAGAGAATTGATGCAGAACTGCTTGAGTTGAGGGCACAGGCAGCACCTCCCCAGAGGCCCCAGATACCCCCAGGCATCTCCCACTTATTTCACAGAAGGAGATTTTTTCCCACCCCATCCTCCTTTTCTTGCCTCTAAAAGAACTGTTGGGAAACTCTTAAGCCAAAGAGTTCCTTCAGGTTTGCTGGGGCATGGGATGAGTGTGCTGCGTTCTTAAGGAGTAGAGATCATATGTATTAATTTCTTCTTTTGTGAAAGAGAACAAAACCTACTCCCTTTCCACCCAAAGGCAGCAGGTGCAGGCAAACACTCCCAACACGAGCAGGCTGAGTGCAGTTTTATTATTCCAGTGTGTATGGATGGTTTTATTAATTTACACCAACTTTATACGAATAAAACTTAGATCTAACTTTACTGAAATGGATTTTTTAAATCACCTACCCACTCTTTCTGAATCCTGCCTCCTTCACAATACCTCAGCAGGATTCATGCATAACAAAAAGCAAAAACCTTTTTCTTTTTATGTCTTGCTTTGTACTAATTTATTTTCCCCATAACCCACATTTCTAATTTCCCTTTATTCTATTTCTGGCCTACACTGCAGAAAAACAACTTCTCAATATTTTAGTGCAATATTAGGGTTGCACAGCTAAGCACTCAAAGGCCAGGAAATGTGAAAGTTAAGGTCAAAAACTCACTTTGAACCCTTGTGCTTATTTATTATTTAAAAATATGAGGTCATGTGATCATAGAAATATAATGATACTATACCAGGGGTTCCCAAATTGAGGTGTACCACTGGTGATTTGCAAACCCCTTAAAAGCGGTACACGAGCTGCTCTCTGCCAAGAGCAGGGCGGTGGCAGATCCTGATTCTCTGCTGACCTGGAGGAAACAGGGAAGGGATGTCTGGGCAGTGAATGCTGCAGTTAAGTACCAAATGCTTCCCCTCTGACTCTTTCCTGCAAGGAGCTGCCGCTGCCTTTCTCAAGAAGGGAGGGCTTGAGGAGGTGTATGGGGAGGGAGGGGAGCAGAGGGGCGGCAGTGTACACACACACACACAGTGCACTCCCACACAAGAACCACTCAGTGCCCATCTCCTTCAGGCTCTCTCGTGCTCAGAGCTCACTGCCTTGGACACCTGAGCTCCTGGACTCTCCTGTCCCCAGAGCAAGCATCACTCCATCCCTCCCTCACTGCTGCTCTGCAGCCCAGGGGCTCCCGGAGCACAGTGGGACACTCCTGAGCTGCACCGACTCACTGACAGCCAGCCCTAAGCAAATCCAAGTTTGGGAAGCCTTGTACTACAGCCAAACTGAAAAAGCAGTTACAAGTACCACAAGGTGAACGAGATGTACCAACCCCTGTGATCTGATGATGAGGTGACACATCTGCTATTTCTTTTGGCTTTGTATAAAAACGTTCCTGTGCTTGCATGCTTGATACACTTACTTGTTCTGACAGACACCTTCAGCTCAGTAGCTTCTTTCCAAGTGAGTAATGATCTGGTAGGATAAATTTATCTTAATATCCGTCAAGTTTTCATCTCAACAGATCACCAGTCCTGGGTTCCCTGCTCAAACCACTGAGCTCAGGATTGCCTGACATTGGTTCCAGCAGTCAGTATAGCTCTGCCCTTGCCTGCTCCAAAGGCTCAGGCTCTGCCCATGAGCCCGAGTAACACCACATCAAGACTGCAATCAGTTGTAGAAGAGCAACTGGTGTTAAATGCAAGGAAACAACAAATCTAAATGCTTGTTACAGACAAAATAATTTAAAATAGCAAGTACCTCTGCTCTTTGGACACACTTATCTTCAAGCAGATTTTCTTCTCTTCCTGCTTTGACTCACAAAAACATTACAGGGTTATTAAAAAACCCAAACCAAACAAAACAGGGTAAAACCAAAAAAATTCCCCTAAAAGACTAGAAAAGTAATTAAAAAACCAACCAAACAAAAACTAACAACCCTAGGAAATACAATTCAGCCATTCTGATGAATCTCTGTTCTCACTCTGCACAAGACGAACCCCAGAGCTCTCACTCAGCTCAGGCTAACAGCCTGCATGAGCAGGGCCTGGAGCAGCTGACACACACTCTCCTACCAGGACAGATTTTTGTGGCCACACCAATTTAAGATGACCTTTAGAAAGTTACACTTATTAAGGATGTTTAAAAGACTGTCCAACTTGGGCAAACATTAAGGCCAACAGAGATCCAGGATGTTTCAGAGAAAGTGGTTTTAAAATTCCTTTAATACTATAATTTTAACGATCTCAGTCTTAGCACACTTAGAGCTGGTGTCCTCATTCCTTTTGTAATTATTTTTATCCTGTCTCCTACACATTGGTTTTTCAACCCTTCCTCAAGAGCCTGCAGCCAGTGTTATTTGTGGATGGTTCTTTCACGTCATGCTAACCTAATACTCCAACATCTTGGGGCATTAAGTATCAACAACAGTGTATTTTCAATCATAACTCTTTTTCACTTTATAAGCTTCTCATTTCTATTGATGACGTTTTGCTCCTCTGCCATTAGACAAACAGACTTCTTCATTTAACAGATCCCAAGATTAGTTTAACCCACTGGAGGATGTAATCTCAGAAATGACACTCCTAGATGAAAGCAACTTCTTTTTAGGTCTATGCAAGTCCTATAAATTCTTTTCATAGAATCACAGAAACTCCTGAGCTGGAAGGAACCCACAAGGATCATCAAGTCCAACCCCCGGCCCTTCATAGCCCCCTCCAACAATCCCACCCTGTGCATCCCTGAGAGCGTTGTCCAAACACTCCCGGAGCTCTGGCAGCCTCGGGGCTGGGACCATTCCCTGGGGAGCCTGGGCAGTGCCCCAGCACCCTCGGGGGGAGGAACCTTTCCCTAGTATCCAACCTAAACCTCCCCTAACATAGCTTTTTGCTGGTTTTGCTGGACTATTTCCCCTACACTCTGAAGACAGTTACATACAACACCACAGGTGGGATGGCAGTAAGCAGGAACATTAGTTTTAATACTAGCTTGTGTTGCCATTGCACTTGAGCTTGGCAGCTTTTTATTTTTTAATAATTCCACAAAGAGCAGGAGGTCAGCTACACTGACAATGTCCTTCTGACAAGCAACTTTTTCTGCTCTCTCTGATATAGACAGAAATTATCTGCTGTGGCCAACACAAATCTTGTTGAGAACTCAGTGACATAAGCTCTAAGCCTGAAATAAATCAGGATGATGGGTCAAACAGCCACGCATGGAAGAACAGAAGCAGCTGGGGTCTCAGTTCCATATTCTTCCAGAACTTTGATTAAATACTACTCTGGATGAAAGGTTTCTTCTCAATACACACAGCTTGCATCCAAATTACAAATTGGTCTAAAAACTGGTAATTTGAATAATTTCACTGGAGTGAAACCAAACAGGTATACAGGAGCTGTCTGAGCAACCGTATCAATTACAGGGTTAAACATTCAGTCTTCCTCCATTTCCCCTTGGATCAAAGAACTACCAGAAATTACTCCCCTTCAGGCATTCAGGGCAGAACTCATGGGCTGATACTGGTAGAGTTTTGCTCATTACAGGAACTGGGAACTATCTCCAACCCTGAACAGGTCTGAAAGCAAAATCAGCTGAACTGGCAATATTTGAGATTTGAAAGAATGTTTTCTACTATAAAGCTCTGGTGAGCTGCAAAAGCACAGGACTTCCACGGGCCCTGGGCAGTCTCCTCATGCTTCAGGAGCTAAACCCCTCCATTTCATCACAGTTCAGCACCTGGAGATCTGCTATTCTCTTTAAGTAAACAAATCTTACACTCTAAAGAAATCTCTGCCCCAGATGTTTTATCTGTCCTCCAGACACAAGCCCATGCTGTGGCATCATTCCCTCTGGATGGAAGCAGAGAGCCCAGGCCTTTGAATTAGCCCAGGAATCCAGTGGGACACAGCACTAAAACCTGATGTGAAGTTCCTGATGTGAGCCACAAATACCACAGGAACTCCAAAGGATTAAAAGAACATTAAACAAAGGGTTGGAGAAATATCTGTAGGAAATTAGTAATTACAAATTAGATACTAAAGGCTTGATCCTGGATTTACAGGGATTACGACAGAATGAGATGAAATTTAATCAAAATGTCAGGTTAAATATTCAACCTTTGTGGAGCAGAGATCACAACTTTAATTTATACAGACTGCAAGCTCTGTGGAAACTGCTTATCCATTCATCATGTCTTGTTCACTACCAAAACAAACAAGACTGAGCCCAGACTCAGGCTCCTGATCTTAACCACAGCATGAGTAATCACAACTCCTTCAGTTCAGTATCCTTCAAGGAAGCCAGACTCACTAGAAAAACTTGCAGCTAACACTAAAGGTGGGAAGAAAAATACAAAGGGTTGTGGGACAGACTTGATGATGTTGGAGGTCTTTTCCAATCTTAAGCATTCCATGACTCCATGGTGTAAGTGTTGTGCATACGTGTACAGATGTGCCTGCATGGGTGATTGAGGGAAGGAAGCTTTGTAATAAATGCTGGAGTTCTCACAAGCCTGTGATGAGGCAGAGATGGGGAGTTTGTGTCTGCAGGGCAACTGGTGGCTCTTGTGTCCACAGCGTCTTCCTGAAAGCACGACCTGACCAACAACTGCTCTATTCCGACTTCTGCCAGGCTGTGGCATCTCCAAGTCTGCAGCTCATTCCCCACCAGCAGGTCTGTCACTGGCAGCAGTAACTGGCCAAAGTGTGCTGGCAAACAAGCACTGGACACAGACATCCAGGGGGACACAGCTCCCATGCGAGCAGGAATGGAACAGAGACAGAACATTTTCTTCATCTTAAATCCCACTATGACCTCCCAAGCCTACAGAAACACTGGGTGTGGCTGCCACATCCCTGAAAGTGTTCCAGGCCAGGCTGCACAGGGCTTGGAGCATCCTGGAATAGCGGAAGGTGTCCCTGCGCCATGGCAGTGGGTGGAACTGGATGAACTTTAGGGTCCCTTCCAACCCAAACCAGTCTGTGATTCTATGAAAAGCACACAATTGACATTATTGCTGTTCTAAATGGTACAATAAGAGAATAATGAACAAACTGGCTATTAAAATTTAGTTTCACCAGCAACTATTAACATAAATACATTAAACATTTTTATTGTTCCTAAGTGATCATTACACGACTGATTAAATGTATTTGGTCTCTTAATTATGGATGTGAATATTATTTGCACTGCTTATTCTGATGGATTTTGATCCTGGCATAAATTTTAGGGGGAAGAATGATGATGAAAATATCCAATTAAATTAAGAATGTTAAGAATGAAAAAATGAGCCATAAGTCTCAAGATTTTACTAGGACCAGTACACACTGAAGCCCTGGCTGAGACAAAGGGCAGATGTGTTGATTTTTTAATAATTCACCTAAATGCAAACAATACAGAATTTCATGCCTCAGTGTGGCTCAGAAGGTCTGGTGTGGAGATCTGGGTGACTGCTTTGGGGAAATGAGGAGCTGCTTGAGCTAAACTTCCCTGGGCTACAGCTCAAGAGAACTGGAGAATGACTGAGGCTGGCAAGGACCTCTGGAAATCCTCTAATAAATCTCCCTGCTTAAAGCAGGGCACCTGGAGCAGGTTGCTAGGCTCATCCTGTCACTGAAACTCGCCAAAAACTGGTCAAATAAAACTTCTTAACACCAATGTAGCGTTAAGAAGGGCATTATTCATTACAGGCCTGGTTGCATGGGGTAACTCCACCTTGCATGCAGGTGATATTCAACAAGTGTGTTACTTACACAGAATCACCAAATGCATATTTTGCTCATTACCATAAAGCCCTCCCCAATTTCCCAGGTTCAGTCCTGGTTTTGTCTGTGGCTGCATTCCTAACCCAGATTTCTTCTCCTTATCTTACAACCATCCTTGCTGAGAAAATAGATCCCTGTTTCCTGCTAAAACTACACAGGAACAGTAGAAATTAGATTAATCCTTTTGGTATCAATTCCAGCCAGGTTTCAGCATCTTCAAGGATGGAAACTTCATTGTCTCCTTGGGCAAACTGTTCAACCACCCTCAGTACGACTACAAAGCACCAATTTTCTCTGGAGAGCCATTACACAGAGGTGTGCTCAAAATGCTGAGCTACGTCACTGTGGACAGGAGACAGCAACACTGGAACAGCAGCACAGCTAAAAGCTGGCTGAGATTTTAGTCCAATTTTACTGAGCTCATTGGATCTCTCATAGGAGAAAAATAAAACAACAAACAAAAAAGTAAATTCTCAACAGGGAACCACTACTCTCAGAAACATATATCATCCAAAAGCCCATTGCTTCTCTGCAAGACAGTCAATATATCGCATTTTCCAGAGCAACCTCCAACCATCAGCTTCCTCCATGAGCACCTAAGGCATTCCAATTCAAGTAATTCATATTCAAAGCAACGAAAGCAATTTCCTATGGCAAAGCAGTGTCTTCCACAGCTGTGGAAGCAGACAGGATGCTGCAACTACTCAATTTTCTCATCAGTGAACTCGTGAGGCCTCGAGGGAAGGCAAAACCTGCACAGGTTGCAATGCAGGCAGGAATCCCACAGAACGTCCTCGTCAGAAATAAGGTTTTCCTCTCTTACTGTAACACCTCCCTGCTGGAACCAACCATTCAGAGCTATAATTAAGTTGCCAAATTCTATCTGTGTTCAGATATATAGACCACGGAATGGGGATCTGTTGAGACAGGTACCTACCAACACCCACCTGGAACCTGCTGCTGTTGTCCCCTCACTGTAACCCAGTAGCGGAAACACACACCAGAGTGCAGGTACCTTTACATACTAACTTCAATATAAATTTTACAAGTAGTAAGATTTTACTTTAATCATATTTTAATGCAACAGTTTCTTTACATAACACTGAGGACACATAGTGCACTATGTATTCATTCACACATGCTGCAATGAAGGTATCAGTGCCCAGCTGTGGGGGCACAGCTCCCCAGATGGACACGGGAACAGGAGCACAGCCTGAAATGCATTGATTCTTCCTAACCTACCTGAATCTCTGCGCCTGGTGATGCACTGGCCCTCCAAACCGTCTAGCTGGTGAATGACACAGCTGCGACAACAGTGCCACATTTTTGTTCTGGTTAGGGTTGGCTGCAAACTTCACTGTAATGGGCTCGGAGGAACCTGGGGGTTTGTGACCATTGAAATTTGTAATTGCCTCTTCTGCTTCTGACCTTTTGTCAAACCGGATAAATGCGACCCCTCTGGACAAACCTTGTAACCAAACCAATAAAAAAAAAAAAAACAAAAAACAACAAAACAAAACAAAAAAAATTGAAGTTCAGGATAAAATAACTTTGAAAACAAAACTCAAAGAAGTTCAGTACTTCTATGGTCACAGCTTGCAAGTTCTTTACATTTACATTCCTTCAGCAGCTGGAGGATAAAGTACAAAATTAAGAAACCAAAGACAAATTAGCATACTCATTTCAGCTGTATCAACCACAGTGACTAAACACTTAAAAAATACGTGGTAGAATTCCATGATATTCATCACCAACTGACATTTCCATTCACAAAAAACTTCTCAACATTTTAAATTAAGTAAAAAAAAAAAATTCATTCCAGTTGGTTAAAAACAAACCCAAACTCCTTAGCTTTGATTACTTCATCACTAAGAGCATAAAGAGCATCTGTAAACACAGAATTGATACATTTTTGCAAATGTTTTCATATTTCCATGCTAGAAACACACTCAGGTTCAGAGATGAGGGAACAAGTGTCTGACTATAAAAAAGGACTTTCACCTTTTTTAAAGGAGAGATCACAATTTCACCTGCACCACACATGTCATTTCCAGCTAGCATACAGATTATTTTTATTCATTAAAATCAATGAAGAATTACCTCTTGGTAGCTGTACTGAACAAATATCTCAGCTGTTAAAAATGTGCATATTTTTTTTCTTAGTCCCAGCTGTTATCCTTCTGACTGTGGTACAAGTTATGCCTTGTGAGCTCTCCTCTCCTCCCCTTGCTTCTCATCTGTGACTTGACCTTAGGCTGAAAACACGGTTCATCACAGTGAAGCTAAAACAGCACATTTTGTTTAAATGCTATTCCAAAGCAGATATTGTGGCCAGACTAAATGTAGGACTTCATTAGCTCTGTTTCAGAAAGGGACATATTAGATACTTTCATGTTTTCTTCACATCCACCCAGGACCATCTTCAAAGCCAGACAGAGAAGTCAAGCTTATCATAAATCATAGGGCTGTTGATAACAGTTGAGGATCATTTTCTCTGTTTGCAGAAGAAAACGCAACATGTCAAAACCTGGGCCTGCAGCAAGCAAGGTGTGCTTGCATTTTGATGAATAACAACAGATGGGGTCACCAGAGTAGAGCTGACAGCACTAAATGCTCAGGCACCACTGAGATCAGCCTCCCATGCCACGGGGAAGGGTATGTCCCACCCTGGGAAGGCCCAGAGTAGCAGCATCACTCAGAACTCAGCAAAGCCTATCCTAGAGCTCAGCTTACTGTGACTCCTCCACTTTCATGCTGCTCATGCTAGTGCTTCTCAAAGCATTCATTTAAAATATTAATATTGTAGAAAGCGTATTTTTAAACAGAATAATTTTCAAAAGCTGGAGTACCACCTCTGTGAGAAGGTACAGCTAACTACAAATTAAAACGTGTCTTAAGTGGGAGTGGATCATGAAAGGCAGGCTTAAAGCCAAGGCTACATTCCTGGTGGGATGGCAAGCCCAGGCTCTGCAAGCATTAACTGTAAGATGTAACAGAACCCACTCTTCAGTCAATGCATTATTAAGGCTATTGGAAAGCAGACGGTGTGTTCTGAGCTGAATTACACAGCATCAGGCCTCAGCACACCCATGAAAACTATATCACTCTTGGGCAGATTTTCTCTGTATGACTTCTGTCATCTCGTTTTACAGCTCTGTCAAATCCAGATGCTCTCCAGACCCCATGGACTGCCAGAGAGAGATGACTAGTTTGGACACTAGAATTAATAAGTTTGCTGTGCTCCACAAGTCTTTTTCTTGCTTCTCATTACAGCTGTGCCCTAGATAACCAGCTCTAGAGACAGGACCACGCAGGTATTAGAGCTGGGCAAAACAAGTACTTTTCTCCAGGAAAAGCAGGATGGGATTTTCCTTATTCAACCATGGAGTGTCTGCCATGTCAGTCCCCAGATCTCACCAAGTCACCTCAGGTTTCTCTGATGCACAGTCACGTCTGCAGCATGGTCTGACCAAAGACCTGCAAGTGGTGCCTGCACCAGCAGCTGGCTCTATGGGGACACAGCCCTGCAGACCTCAGCCTGCACTCAGACTGAGCCCACCAGGAGCTGCTGGTGGCCCACTCCGAACTACAGCAGATTCCTCAAAGAGCAGGAAAGCTGCTTCTGAACTGATGTGTATAAATGCACACTCCAGTTATAAATGTTAAATGTGGAATTGCTAGAATTAGATTGTCTTCTATTCTAATATAGCACATGCATAATCAACGAAAAAGTGGTTTTGTAAAAGCTCTCTCCAGATTAATACATGACATATTAGCTGCTGGTAAAACCATAGAACACCTGGGTGACAGGATAAGCCAGACTCTGCAGTTATACTGTCTCAAATAATGGGGTAAGAAACTAAAACTCTGAAAACACACTGTAACACAGAGTCAGAATTACCATCATAAAGAAAACCTTAGCTTTGGTCTCCCCTGAGCCAAGTGCCTAACTAAGTAACTTCTCCCCTTTCTCTTTTTTTTTCTAATACGCAAAATACATTTAGAACTTTCAGGGCAGTACTAATGAAATTATGAAATTAATTCTTTTGCTTAGCAGTAACCACAGAGGTCTCTAAGACATCTCAAATGGTTCAAAATATGAGAAAATTGAGTGAGTGAGTTCCAGGCTAGTAAAAAAGACAAAACACATTTTTGTTTTGCTTTAAATCTATAACTATGGCCTGGAATCGACCTGTGGATAAGAGCTGCATGTGTGTTAAGTCAAAGTAAGGTCAGCACTCCAGTTACACACATGGCCCAGAAACACAGTGCACTGCAGTGACAGCAAGTGTCAGAGCAAGAAAGGACATTCAGCAAATCAGTAGCTGATAAAAATGACAATAATCCTATTTTAATATGGTCAGAGGTTTGGGCTGTAAGCTGGCAAAAAGGCAGCACGAGTCATTCTGCATTTAAAAAAGATCACTGAACATGAATTATCCTGTTAAAATTCTATCAGTAGTTGACACCAGATGTCATGATTAGCTTGCGGAAGTCTAATTTACTTAAGTTTAGGTACTGCCAGCCTCGGAAAAACACCAAACACATGCCGTACACTCCAGTTTTCTGCAGCCAAGGCCCCAGAACTAACCTGTGGTTTGATCCACAAGCACACGTGAGTTGATGATGCGCCCAAAACGGGAAAACATATCTTCTACGTCCTTCTGTGTCATTGACCGGGGCAGGCCACTGATATATAAATTAGCATCCTTGATAACTTCAGAACTTGGGCGGGCATAGGAAACCTTTAGAAGAAATAAAAAGACATGTTCAGTGTATTAACAGGGAAGATCAATTTATTATCATGAGCTAATTTAGTTTACTCCTCCACTACCAGCACATGCATTTGTATTGGAGTTCAAAAAAATGGAACCAGGAGAGAGTAGGGGAAAATCAACCAAACAACAGCAGAAAGGGCATGTCCCTACATAACTCCATTCATTTTCGGCTAACAACTATATTAGCATTGCCGTAAGGAGACAGCAGCAGACCAATACCAATGCTCCCAGCAAACACTTTTGCCACGTGAAGAATCCTGAGTTCTGACTCGGGCACTGGACCTGTCACAGCTCACATCAGGAACTTGTCCTGCCAGTATATTTTCTAAAGCTGCATAAAAAGATGGCATGAATAAAGTGCAGTTTTCTCTCCTAATTTCTGCTACTGGAGAAAGTTGCACAAATCACCTAAGTAGGAGTGAATCCTACACACAGAGCACAGGCTGTTGTTTTGGATAAGGAAAGGAGTGCATGTGTAGTAACAACATTTACAATAAACATTATGTAGCATCCAAGATGTGCATGAGTTAAAAAGCCTGACAACAATTTGGAATGGTCCCTCTTACTGCTGTAGAAATGGTGGGAATATAAAGAAAGGGAATCTTCAAACACTAAGCTGTTTCAAAACACTTCACTACTCTCCACAAATTCATGCTTGCTGGAGCTGGGAGCACACAAACCTTACCATCAGAATGAGGTTTATTACAATGCCATTTTCACAGAAGACTGAAGAGCGCCTACCTTGATAGTTTTTGACTGAAGTCTGAGGCCATTCAGTGTGTTTATTGCTCTTTCAGCATCTTTTGCAGTTACATAGTTCACGAAGCCATAGCCTAAGCTGTGTCCTGAAGGGAAGAACATTTTTTTAAATTAATCCTAACAAAAGAATGTTATCACTACTGAAATGAAAGGAAATGCAAACAAGAAGCGAACTCAATATACACAATACACACAGCAGATATTTCAGTAAGCCAAGGAGGTTTCCCAAGGCTGGTGCACATCACAAGTAACTCAGAGGTCTTTTATTTCCACTTTGGACATCCCTCTGCCTTCATAGACAGCAGGCATTGGACAGAGCACCCATCAACAGCAAGAAATTTAGGACTAAAACACCAACTCTGACCAATCTTGCAAAACTTAATGGGTGTGGGACAAAGGTAATCACTTAACGAAGTTCATCAGTACAAACTCTTGTGGATAGAGAACAGAAAGTGAAAAAATGTCAACAGATGAACCGTCAGGTAAGAAATTAAGACTCTCGTGATTTCTTTGGCTATTCCAACCTCCACCCATGGGGACAAGAGGGAAAAAGAAGTTTCCAATACTTCATTAATACAGGTAACAAGCAGCAAGTTTCCCAAACACAGCATCATAGTAAAGAGTGAAAAATTCTCTTTAAGGCAGACAATTCATGTACTGTCACTTTATTTAAGTTTACTCTTAACTCTTACAGGAAGAATTTGATATTAATAATAAAAAAAGCTTAAAATATTTAAGGAAAAGTATATTTATTTGGACATTTAATTGTTCTGCTTCTATCTCCAATCTCCACAATTGCTACTATCAATTATAACATTACATACTAAGATCATTTTGGCTTGCAAGTTCTCAACAATTACAGGCTCTTATCAATGTAGGCCTAAAAATAACTAAAATACTTTCAAGACTGTCTCAGAGCAATAAACAACTGCAATTCAACCCAAGACACACCTCTTTCAGCCAACGTCTCTTCATCTCTGTCAGATCTGTGGGATTTTCTTAAGAAAATTGTAAACATGCATAGGAAAATGTGCTATTTTCTTCCAACAATATACTACTTCTAAGTTATTAACATCCATTGTTAGGCTTAAGGACAATAGAAGACAAAGCTAATTGTTATGATAAAGGATTCTGTGGTGAAATACCCATTTTTTAATCACACTGCTTGGCTCTGCAATGGTCTTAGCTGACAAGGAAGTTTCCTTATGTTTTCCACACATTTCAGAACACCAAATACAGACAGAGGCATCAAATGATTATATCCTGGCACAAATGTCAGAGGAAATGAAGAAAAGGGCTGCAAGAGAACTGCAGATGAACCTCAGATACTGAAAAAAGGATGCCCAGTGTGCTGAGAAATCAAGATTGCAAGTATAAAATCCACAAAGGAATGGAAGGAAACCCCAAATAACCCATAGTGTTTTCATGCCAACAGACTAACTGCAGAACTACACCAGCTCCTGGCACGGCCTCTGCGTTTGGCTGCTTCCTTGTGAAACCTAATCCAGCAGTAACTCAGCTGAGCCCAGACAATGTCAGAGCCTGTTGTCTAATACACCCTTTGTATAAACACTCACAGGTAATTTCTGTGGTCTCCTAAAACTCTTAAGAGAAGTCAGATCCCCTATGTTCAACTCTCACACAGAAACAACATCCTGTTCCCTTAGAGACCTGGTGTTAAACAAACTCCAATCAGGCTCTCATGACTCCAGACAGAGCACACAACTAATGGCAAACTGCTCTGTGCCAGACAAGTAGGATTTAACCCCATCCTTTGGAGACCTACAGATAATATCTGCAAAATTCTGATCAATGTTTTATACATGTACCCACAGCATAGTTTTTGTGATTTCTTTATAACATTCACTTTGTTTTATTAGTCAAAGATGGTCAATCATTTAGATCAAATATGGTTGGTTCACATCCACTTACCTACTGAGAATATTTACCTCTGATTAAGAAAACGAGTAACTGAACAATTAGAAAAATGTTTAGCACCTGGAACCTACCTTATTTCTCCAGACAAAGAAAACAAAAGTAAGTTTAAGAGGGAAAAAATAACAGGAAGACAGTCGGCAATGACTTTTCCCCTCTTGCAAGGATGGGAAGGATCCAACCTCAAAGGTCCAGCCCTGCTCTGAAGGCTCAGAGCAACAGCTGCATTATGGATATTTTCAGTCTGTCCCAAAAGTCACATAAACAAGAATATTCATGCAAACTACCAAACAGAACCAGGTCCTAATAAAACTTATGGAAATGGGCCCTTAAAGACCAGGGAAATATACTCCAAACAAGACTAATCCCTCCAAGTGTGACCCACAGTGAGCCCAGGCAGTCAGGACTGTCACTTCCTGGATGGATGTTGCACTGGGGAGGACGGGGGGACTAGTCTCCTGACAGGTGAAGAAGAGCAGGATTCACTCATATAAATTCATTATGCTGTTCTCAGTACACTGACTATCCTTCTCTAGTCCCTTGAAACAAGTTCCCAGAGAACACAGCTGGCACAGAATTGTAGAGTATGGAATAGTTTGGGTTTGGAAGGACCTTAGACATAATTTCATTCCACTCCCTGCCATGGGCAGGGACACCTTCCACTACCCCAGGGTGCTCCAAGCCCTGTCCAACCTGGCCTTGGACACTTCCAGGGGCCCAGGGACAGTCACAGCTGCTCTGGGCACCCTGTGCCACAGCCTCTCCACCCTCACAGCCAGGAATTCCTTCCCAATATCGCATCTAACCCTGCCCCCTGGCAGTGGAAGCTATTCCCTGTGTCCTGGCACTCCAGGCCCTTGTCCCAAGTCCCTCTCCAGCTCTCTTGGAGCCCCTTTAGGCCCTGGACAGGGTTCTGAGGTCTCACTGGAGCCTTCTCTTCTCCACCTGGAAGTTTCCAGCTCTCCCAACCTAGCTCCAGAGCAGAGGGGCTCCAGCCTTCAGATCATCTCCATGGCCTCCCCTGGCGTCATTCCAGCAGGTCCCTGTCTTTCTTGTGTTGGGGTCCCCAGGGCTGGAGACAGCTCTGGAGATAGGGTCTCACCAGAGCAGAGTAGAGGGACAGAATCCCCCACTCCCCTGCTGCCCACACTCCTTTGTTTCCTTCCGAAGCATCACACAGGTTATGTCCTTATGCACCATTTGAGATCAGTGACAAGGAATTTTAAGTTACTTACATACAGGATAAAACCAAACCTAAGTAACAGCACTTATGGACACCCAGGATTAAAAGGCACCACATGACCTGGATCCAGTCCCTGGAACCAGAAATTGTGCCCTAACACACACACACACAAGCCCACATTAAAAGCAATTCTGATTTTTGTCCCAGGCACTCTGACTGAAAGCACATTCTACAGCCTCCAGCCAATGCTCTCCCTTTACAAACTCAGGTGTACATAGTCTGTGTCCACTTGTTCCTGTACAAGTCCTATCCTGGACCTTACATACATTTCTCCTTCCAAGTGTCTGTCGCCAAAGTACCCTCACACAGTGACTGTGTCCTTTTGGCCTTCTTTATTGCTTTAGTTGGAGCAAAATTCTGCATCTTTTTCACTCTCAGTTTTACACAGGTTCCTCAATGACTATTCCTTATCCAACAGTTTGAATGTCCTGGGAAATGAGGGGGCAGGGACATAATGGAGTTTATTCGAGCAAACACAGATTAAAAAAAGAAGGCTCAAAGTGGCAGGATCACAAAGGTTCATTCTCATATTCCTTCTAGGTATTTGCCAATAAGTTTGTTCTGAACACCAATATTACATTCTATTAACTTTTACCTGACAATAGGTAAGAAACTATCAATTACCTGTATTTCTCTACAATAACCTAGAATGCAGACCATCCCACTTAGTCTGTACTTACCACCTTTAAACTACATTAGTATAATATGACCTTATAGTCCTTAAGTGCTAGAAAAACCCAACCCATGCAAAAGTAATTAATATATTAACTTGCTCTAAAATACCCAATGGAATCAGCCTCAGCCAGCTCCTCCCACTCAACACCCAGTGTTCATCTCTACACAGGCTGGGCCAACACAGAACAGTCCTATCACTGCAGGAGACATTTCCATCTCACAGATGCCAGTACAAGAATGCTCTTTGCTACATAATTTTACTCCAAAACCATACAATCCACCTATCTGCTAGGGATGCCAGGAAATGTACAAGGAACTGGCATTTACACAGCATTATGACTGCTGTCAAGTGTTTATCCCAGGCAAGGAGAGAAGTTTTTTTGCTGTCTCCTGATGCTCCCAGCCTGCTATAGAAATCTGCAGTGCAAAGGAAATTGGTGCTGTAACAGCTTTCAAAACATTTTAGTGGATAGGAATTAAAAAATATTTTTAAAAGTTTGCATATACATAAATACAAATTCACTCAAGAGAAAAAGCTAAAAAAGAGCAACAAGTAGGTCCTGATCTGGATGAATAATAAACCAAGTAACTATAAAACCTAGTTTTAAGCAAAATACTACAGTCCTTCAGCAGAAAGAATTGAGTTTTGTTTCCATGATAAAAGGCCCTTTCAGGAGAGAGGCACTGGTTTTCTTTCTGTGCATCACTTGGGTTTTTGTCCATGTCCCTGCTTCCTTTCCTAGCTCCCGAGACACACAGCTTCAGTTACCAGCTCCTTCCTTATTCCCAGCCCAGTGCTGACAACTACAGCTTTACTGAGGAGTCTGATACACACCAGAGCACTTCACTGAGAGCAGCCAGATCACTCAGATCCTTCCCATCCTGTCCTCCATAAGAAACCCCAAAATCAAACCTGGCTCCTGTTATGTCAGTGCACCTCAGCATAATGGCAACTTAGTTTAGAACCTGTTTTCTGAACTGGCAATAGGTTTTTGGAGGATGTGAGCTGGGTTTGAGTTTTTTGTTTGGCTTTGCAAACTGTGCTGTGAGTGATAACCAGAGAGCCTAAATATGTGTGAATGCATCGAGAAGTACCACATAAAATACCAGGCATCAGCAGAATTCAAAGCAGTGGCTATAGTTTCTGAGGATAAGAACAAAGTGCTCAGACGTGCCCTGTGTGGGCTTCTTTAGCACAGTTACACTGTTGTACAGCCAGGGCTACACAGTCACATCAGTCCAGAGAAAAACCCAACCATCCTGCATCAAACTTCCCGAAAAGTGTTGACAATGGAGAAGTGCAGCAAGGTAGGATTGGCAGAGCAGGTGATGAAGAGACTGTACCCTAACTCCAAGCAAGTCACAGCACACATACAGCATCCTCTGTTTCCTAACAGCCAAGAAAACACAGATGTGTGAGCAGAGCAGCCTGGCTGAGCAGGGACACATGGCAGAGCTCCAAGGGAAACAGAGCACAGGAGACAGAAGAAGTGACAGCTACTAAAGGAAGAATTTGGAAACACTGTCCACTGTGTCTGAGGAAGGGAAGAGCTCAAATGCAGTTCAGACTTGAAAAGAATGGAAAGAAACAAAAGAATAATATCAAGAGTAACGAGAAAATCTTCTACTGCTGTCCCAGCAGCACGAGGCTGGAAGTGTGACAGCAGATTTAACGTGATCTGAGCAGAGGGGCACAGGATGCTTTCAGTGCCTCACTTCACCAGCAGAGTCTAACAGGCCTCTGCGCTTCGGAATGAGCTCCTAGAGAAGGGCCAGTGGATGAAGACTGAGCCAGGAACTGACTGGTTGAGTGAACTGGTCCCAGTCAAACCCACGGGGGGATGAAACGGCCTCTTTGTAAGGGCGATGAGGCACCAGCTTCATGCCCCTGCCAAAACTGTTTCATCTTTGAATAATCAGGAAACTGGAAAAAGGAAGGTAAGCACCACATCCATCTTCAAAAGGAGACAAAAACACACACATACCCCCACCCCCCCTCACACACACTCTACCTGTATGCCTGGAACTAGTGGAGTTTGCAGGGATCTCTACTGGGACCTGCAGTTTACCTCGTGATCCATGTCACAGAGAAGGTGATGGGATGTGATCTAGCCAAGACTGGAGATATCACCAGGTTGGGAGAAACCTGCCACAGACTGAAGGGTCAGGCTGCCACAAGGGACAGGCCAACAGCACCTCATGGAATGCAGCAAGGACAGATGCAGAGCCCTGATCATGGGGAGAAAGACACCCCAGCAACAACAGACTGGACACTTACAGGCTGAAGACTGTTCTATGGAAAATGAGCTGGGAATCAGGGTATGGAGCATGAGCCAGCAGTGCCCCAAGGGAGAAGGGTAACAGCATCCTGCATAGACAGAAGGGAAGGAGATCATCCCCCATTACTCAACACTCACGAGACCACACCTGGAATACTGCATCCAATTTTTAACATTCCCTAGCACAGGAAAGACATTGATAAACTGGACTGAGCACAGGAAAAGACCACCAAGATGCTCAGGGGACTGGAGCACGTGGAAGTTTCCCCACAGGACAGAGCCTGAGAGACCTGGTCTGACCTCACAGCCGAGTCTGCTCTGAGCAGGAAGCTAGACTAGCGTCCCTTGGAACTGCCCCATCCTATGATCCCCAAGGACAGAACAAGGAACTCAACGCTATGCCAACCTCAAGTTCCTTCAGCTGCACAGCACAAAGTCTTTTTCTATTGACAGCGTGGATGTACCCTTCATCTAAGGAGGGATGGAACAGAACTAAATACTAATAAAAGGTTTAGCAAAAGAAAAGAATCCCACTTTTCTTCTGCCTCTTGGGATTTTCTCCCATTCATGGAACTATTTCTAAATGTTGAGGTTTTTTCTAGTGTAGTCCTTAAAACAAAGCCTATAACTACCAAAACTGCTACTCAGCTTGGAACAAAGACTCTGCAAATGTTCAGTGGACTAGTTATTCTATCACACAATTTGGAAGCATGCCCTCCCTCAGTCTATTTTTATGTGAAAACTCATTTCCATAGGTTTCCACAAGATTTCTTCTGTCATTTTTTGTCTGCTGGTCTAGAGACATAATGCTGGTTTCTAGCTTCTTCTGATATCCTTCAGCCAAACATTGAATCTGCTCCACATGATAATTTCAATCACTTTTTCATTTTAATGTTCTAAAATGCCAACTTGAGAACCTGACGTTATACAGATGTTGCTTGACTCAACTCTGGAGACAAACACTTCCTATTTGTTACATCCTTAGCAGGTTTTGTTTTCATACTGCAAGGTATCCTGACAACTAAAGGAAAGCAGCTTCATGAGGGATTTCTGTCAAAACATATTTCTGGATGGGAACAAACATCTGAAGTATTTAATCATCAATTTTCAAAACTAACAAAGTCTATGTTGATCAAATTCTACCATCCAAACATAGACAGCAATAAACAGAATAACTTCCAGCATATAATTCATAATATGTATTTTAAAATACAGGAAATTACAGAATCATGGAGTGGTTTGGGTTGGGAGGGACCTTAGAAACCATTTCATTCAACCCCATGCACTGGGCAGAAACACCTTCCACTATCCCAAGTTGCCCTAAGCCCCATCCAGCCTGGCCTGGAACACTTCCAGGGATCCAGGGGCAGCCACGGCTGCTCTGGGCACCCTGTGCCAGGGCCTCCCCACCCTCACAGCCAAGAATTTCCTTCCCAATATCCCATCTAGCCCTGTCCTCTGGCAGTGGAAAGCCATTCTCCCTTGTCCTGATACTTCAGGCCCTTGTCCCCAGTCCCTCTCCAGGTCTTCTGGAGCCCCTTTAGGTCCTGGAAGGGGCTCTGAGGTCTTCCTGGAGCCATTTCTTCTCCAGATGAGCACCCCAGCTCTCCCAGCCTGGTTCCAGAGCAGAGGGGCTCCAGCCTTGCACTCAATCCTTCATTAATGGCATAGATGATGAATCTCAGCTACTCTGGAAACACATGAAGCTGAAGGTAATACCCATAGTTTGAACCACAACTTTTCTCCTATCCAGTCCCCTAGCCCACAGTTCACTGATGTCCTCTCATCCACCCCATCAGTGACACTGAGCAGCTGCTGTGTCTCTGACACAACTATCTGTGCTGTGGTGACCACAGTGAGTTCCAGAAAATACACTACAGGAGACAGAACTGAGTATAGGAGCTTCAGTGCAGGTACTGAAGCAGTTAACCATAAACATCACTTTTACTTTGCCTTCCAAAAATATTCTGCCATCTCCTATGCAGATTTTGGGAAATGAAACAAGTATTTTTTTATTTACCCAATGAATTTGTTGAAGCAATAATTAATCATTCTGAAATACTTTCATCTGCCTCATCTCCAGTTAAGTCATAAATGCTGCCCAAAACTATTATTAGTCACTGAAACACCCAGACAGCACCAGAAACCCCACACAGTCCAGTGTGTGTCAGGCTGGAGGCAAAGCTTGGCATAGCCAAATAGCCTGGGGCTATGCCTAACCTAGAGAGCCTGGGCCTGTGCCTAAACTGGAGAGGGCTCTGAGAAACACTGTGCTGTTGTAGGGCTGGGTCAGTCAGACCAACACTACACCAGCAATTACTGCACTGTGTGTGCTCCACCTACACAGGGTACAAAGCTGAAAGTTTAGGTTTATATTTAAGCATTTCCACGATATTTCGCCCTTTATGGTCAGACCATGCAGCAGCTCAGGATCTTCCTTCTACAGGGCCTGAACCCAGCTTTGTTGCAGTTCCTGTGACTAAGACCCAGACTGCTCACTGAGCCATTTCCCGGTTCTGCTCGAGACTTCAAATCAGCACATCTTACTGAACAGACACTTGATGGCAACAGAAGGGAACTAGCAAGGAAACAAAGAAAATATCTAGTTATATTGATAACGATTTTCCAGTCCAGAATGTGTACCCACTTCTTCCCCTGGCTTTAGGACACAACTCTCTGTTCACAGCCGAACCATGAAGAGTCTCATTTATACAAGTTTAAGGGCAAAAGCACATTTAGCTGGTTTGGAAAGCCCGACCTTCAACCAACTCAGCAAAACATTACAAATAAAGCAGCCTCTCTTTCTCATGCAAAATCAGTGGTATTTGGCTTGAAACAGAGATGAATACAAGCAACTCAAACAGACACCTCTTTGGGAAAAAGTCAAAAACTACAAAGCTAACTTAACAAAAGTCTGTTGTCAACCCTGGCTCAGAGGGCTCACAGGGATATCACCACCTCCACAATATTGCAAAAATTCAACCATAAGAGTAAGAGCTTTAAATCCTGAAAACAAAAGGGTGGGGTTTTTTTAGTAATTAATTTCATTTCACAAAGCCTCTCTGCACAATTATAGTTTCTATATGTTCTCTTTTTATTTTTTCCTTTCTTTCAGTTCCAGGACATTTCTCTATTGAGATTCAATTTCAGTTGCTCCAGGGCTCCTTTTCCCTATGAATTCCAGCATCCAAGATTCTGTGAAGTAAAAAGGATTTGTGAAGACAGAAAACACCAGGCCCAAAATTGTGCAGAAATACCACAGGCTGTTTCTTTGGAGGGAGTCTGGGAAGAAAATGCCTGTCCATTGACTGCAAGATCTCATTTCTTTAAACAGGACAGAATTTGGTCACCTGATGTTGGAACAAAAATCTGACTGTTCAAGATGCTGAGGGCTCAAAAATTCACTTCTTCCATCTCTTGAGGAAGAAACTTCAACTTTCAAATAATAACACTTCTTTAGCTGCAAACATCACAGTACAAAACCTCAGCGAGTGCTCAGTCACTCCAATCACAGGCTGAGCTGAACCCAGCTTTTACTCTGCAGAAATGCAGCTCCTCCATTGGAAGAGAATGAAAGTGTTGTAAGATGTGGAACAGTAACCAAAGATATTGCTACATGGCTCATTTGTATGGCTTGACGAGGGAAAAGAAAAGCAAAGGAAGCAGAGGCATAGAATGGTCTGTACAGTTCTCTTGGCCTTTTTGACTTTTGTACCATAAGGAGTGATATATTTAACCCTCTCAGTGTATCCAGACAGAGTGGAAGGATACCCACGACCCCAAAACAGCAGGGAGCCACTGCCTGTTGTGCCAGTCCTGCTTCAAGGCTTTCAGAGAATACTCTCAGGGTCCCTCTGAGTGGCAGCATCACCACCTGGTGACCAGCCAGTGCTCCCAGTCTGGCATCACTGTGCACACACCAAAGGTGCAATCGGAACCATCAGCCAGGTCACTGACCAACATTTCTAACGGATTTGGCCCTGATGTCAAACCTTTGGACACTTCACTAGTGACTCCCCTCCAGCTGCACCTCGTGCTGATGACTCCCAAACTCGAAGACTGGTTTTCAGTGCACCCACAGGCCCTTCACCTGGTGACACAGGTCCCCCTCACTTGCAGCACTATGAACACATCTGCCCAACCTGAATGAGAGGCTCCAGGCACTCCCTGCACAGCTCCACCATCCTTTTCAGTCAAGGCAGCTTTTCTTTGGCCTGCTGTTCCAGGAGTAGGTGCTGCCATGACTGCTGGAGACCACAGCACGTCACCACCAGCCCTGAGTGCACATGGGCTGGGCACAGCAGAGTCCCCGGTCCCCGCCCTGCTCTGACTGCTCACAGTGTTCCAGGAGCTCTGCCCTAGGCCAGACTGGTACATAGGACAGGCCTAAGCAACAGCTAAACAAGTGCTTGACTCTCCCCAAGCAGGGGTCAACCAGAACAAAAACTGATCAAGTATATCTGACAAAGCTTGGAGCAATCTGGTCCGAGTCCACGTGACCTGCAGCTATCCCATCCTGACAGCAGCCAGCACTCTGGGTCATAAGAGGCGTACCAGAAATCAACTGACAACCCCAGATATGCCCCCAATATTGAGAAGCAGAACTCAAGAACTGCTGCTGCAGCCGTTGCTTCTACTGGCTGTGCTCTGATGCCTCTGGAAGAACCCAGGCAATCTTTAGGACTAGAAAGATGGGGAAGGATTTGGAGGGGAGGGTCTGAGGAGCAGCTGAGGGCGCTTGGCTCGTTCAGCTGGAGCAGAGGAGACTGAGGGGAGGCTCCTCGGGGGCTGCAGCTCCTCCCGAGGGGAGGCGGAGGGGCAGGGGCTGAGCTCTGCTCTGGAACAGGGACAGGAGCCCAGGAAGGGCGGGAGCTGTGTCAGGGCTTGGGATGGATCTCAGGGAAAGGTTCTTCCCCCCGAGGATGCTGGGGCACTGCCCAGGCTCCCCAGGGAATGGGACCGGCCCCGAGGCTGCCAGAGCTCCAGGAGTGTTTGGACAACGCTCTCAGGGATGCTCAGGGTGGGATTGTTGGGGTGTCTGGGCAGGGACGGGGCTGGACATGACAATCCTTGTGGGTCCCTTCCAACTCAGGATATTCCAGGGCTCTCTGATTTAGGTTAACTGTATTCCTATACCCTTGAGAGAACTCAGTTACTACCTCCAAGGCAGTTTTGGGCCAAATTTACCGATTTCGACCGACGTGGACGGGCCACCTTCACTTAACCCGGAAAAGGTGTGTCTGCGCAAGCAAGCACTTGATAAATGGGCACCTTTATGACAAAGGGAATTAAGTGGAGCTAACAAAGCTGGTGTTCACATTTTTAGGATTTGGGCAATTTGTCTGCAAACCATTTGCACTTCTCATTAAGTTAACCATTGCCACAAAGCATTCTTGAATGTACATTTAAAGAAATCATATACCACCAAATATGATTAAAGAGCTAGAAAAAAAAAATCCAGAGGTAATGAGGCCTTCCAATTGCACAGTAAACAGCAAAACTGCATAAACAATTTCATGAGTGTTTTGCATGCAAAAGGAAACTATTTCAGCCAAAGAGAATACTTAAGTATTCCACAAACAAGAACACTTCAGAATTCTGTTTCTAGACTGAGCTCACTGCACTGGCAAAATGAGTAGTTGCCCTGTCACGTGAACTTGAGCTACTCACCACCCTGCAGCACCTGACAGCTGGGCAGTAAAATCCTCCTCCCCTTTCTGCCTGAAAAGCTCACATGGACAAGGACATTCACTTCTTTTTCAGCTGCATAATTTCTGAGAATGAGTCTTACAGAGAAGATATGTGAAAAGAAAAAGGCAAGGGAAGGGTAAAGATTTATGTCTACTCCTGAGAAACTGCAACTATCTGAAAGTGACTTCTTTTGATCCTGTAAGCAACATGCCCCAGGCACACCTGCAGAGAGTGAGCCATCATGAGCGCAATATTTGAGATGGACCCCAGATTCCTGCATACAACATTACCAAGTAACCCCAAAATGTCCTTTCTGCTCCACACCTCCCAGCAGCAGTAGAGAGATCCCTTTGTACCAACAGCTGCTGATGACAGAGTTTGACCTCAGCGAGTTCCATCAGAACTCACAGTAACACAAGCAAATGCAGAGGGTTCCGAGGAAGCCCATGTCTCCCTCCCAACCTTTGCACAGAGGGGGTCATATCTGGGGAGATGACAGGTACAGACAGAGCCCTTGGAACAGCATGAAGGATCTTACCCTACACCTCCTAGAATAGAAAGTCAGGGTAACCAGAGGGAAAACATTCCCTGTTCAGGCAGTACAGGTGTGAGGGAAGGAACAGGAACCCTTAGGAAGTTGGATGCCTCCTTTACAAAATCAATCACTGTCAGGAGAAACCCTCACAGAATGAAGTGTGCACAGAAACCTGTCACCAGGATATCAGAGCAGGGATATGGTGTCAGGAGCAATAAATAGACCCCACAGAAGTCTGAGACCATAAACACATGGGGAAAAAGTTTCATAGAATCCTAGAATAGAATCCTAAAATATTCTGAGTTGGATTGATGATCCTTGTGGGGCCCTTCCAACTCCTGTCCCTGCACAGACACCCCAACAATCCCACCCTGTGCATCCCTGAGAGCGTTGTCCAAATGCTCTTGAAGCTCTGGCAGCCTCGGGGCCGGGACCATTCCCTGGGGAGCCTGGGCAGTGCCCCAGCACCCTCGGGGGGAAGAACTTCTTCCTAATATCCAGTTTAAACTCCCCCAACACAGCTTTGTGGTGGTTTTGCTGAATTCTTTTCCCTTGCACTCTGAGACAGTTACATACAGTACCACAGGTGGGAGCACTCCACAGCTCACACAATTATTCCAATAAGCAGGATTGTTAATTTAATAATAAGTTTCACAGCTTTTTGTTTTTTAATAATTCCACAAAAAGCAGTTTAACTCAACCCTTTCAGAGCTTTAGGACAGTCAGGTTTGAAAGTACCAATAATTCAGCAGAGTAAGGGGAAGACAGAGAAACTAAAACACTCATAACAGACTAACTTTATGCTTCAGCATTTGGTTCAGAAGGACTAACAGCCTGTGAACAGCTGCATGGACAGCAGGCTAAAGATGACCAGGCTCTCTTGGAAAATTTAGAGCTATTGAGCAGAAGCATCTGTGGTGTGCACAGTCAGACATCCTGACACAACAAGCCATCAGCATCTGTGCTGTAAGAAAATGAGCAAGCCCAGAGAGGTCCAGAGGCCTGGATTTCTGCATTGACAGGTAGTGAAGGAGAAACGTTTCAAAAAAACTCACCTGTTAGAGGAGCCCAGCCCAGCACACTGGCTGGAAACCCAGACCCCAAAGCCTGGGTGTTGCAGCAAAGTCAAACACCTCCCATGCAAAATACAGCACGAGACAGATTTCTTCTGTTAGATCATCTCCAGCACGAGGCAGTTGCTTCAAGGAAGAGGACATTTAGAATCACACATATCCCTGATTCAGTGCAGAGCACAAGTCTGGCCCCACCATGTCTGCAGTCAATGCTGCAGGGCTACTGTCTGATTGGTACAGGCCAAATGGACCACCCCCAGACTTCTTGCTCTCAGCCTCATGAGCCAGAGCCACTGGAAGAGAGGATTTCATTGATGGAATCAGGTCAATGGCTGCTCACAGACCTCAGCAACCATCACGACAGGCCAGGAGATGCACCAATGAAAAGTTACACTGCAGGCTGGACACTGTGCCATACTATACTGGAAAGTGGGAATCAGCCTTCTAACATTTCCCTAGGGTTCAAAGCCCCAAGTATGGTGGTGTTTGATTAAGATCTGACAGAAAGAACACTGTCCAATGAATTCTGTAATTCTCTTATGAAAATCCTGGATGTCCAAGACATACTTGCCATGAACACAAGTACAGTGAACAGCATAGCAACAATCCAGTATTTGTCTGCTGACCCCCAGTACTGATTCACTCATCACAAGTCAAGCAAAGCCATGTCTGGAAGTGCTGAGGAATGCACTACACAAACTGGGGAATGCAGAGCCCAGTACTCTATTCCTCCAGTATGATCAGGAGGAGCCCTGCATCCTTCTAATGCTCATCTGCTGCACACAAGCTTCTCTGTACAGGTACTGAAAAAACCAGAAAAAGAAGGTGTCGCATCTCAGACAACACACCAGACACACAGTCACACCTTTACCAACGGTTATAACCCATACGTACACAAAGCCAAAAGCACAAAGAATGTGAACTGACACGTGGTTTGCTGCTTTCACCTTCCTGTAGTAGTGAGATGATAAGCAGTCTGGAGGCTTCAAAGAGTTTCTCTATATTTTATCACCACAATCTAACACATAGAACACAGATTGTTCAATACTCTGCTGCATTTGAAGCAAAACCCAACAAAATATGTAATGACGATAATAAAATACTTTGCTCAAGCAAACCCAAACTTTGGCTTTCAAATAAATTCTTCAATCCCAGTAGTCAGTCTCCAGACAGCTTATGCCAGTTCAATAAGTCATGAAAAACTGCATTCCAGGCAGAATATTTTCTGTCCCATGTTTCATTATCAGACAATAAATTGAGAAGGAATGTACATATCATTCAATGTTTTACAAAATGCAAGCATTATCAACTAAATATTGATTTTAACTCTGCAAATACAAACAATAAAGGGAATTTCAAAGACAAAATATTCTGATTATTAAAACTTCATGGGGGCATCAAAAGCTAATACTTAATTGAAAAGAACTAAACTGATCCAAAAAGTCTAATTCCAACAAAAGCAAAAGTTCCCTCCCTCCTGCCCAGGCCACTCAACCCGCTCTATCTCACATGCCAATACTATGACTTATCTGACCAGAAACCAAGGTCAGGGAGCTGAACAGGTTTTCCTGCAGCTCCAGTTTTCTGCTGTCTGCCACAGGGTCAGAGAAATTCAAGTGCACAAGAAAAGGAGAACTCTGCCACAGGATTGTTCTGTTCAGGGACTGCCACACATACATCTGTTTAACAGAGAGTTTGAGAATAAAGACATATAATGTGAACATCAAGGGGCAGAAACAAAAGCAAGAAGAAGAAAAAATGCTTAGAAGGAGCCAATTCTTTGGCACTGATATTCCAGAACTATCAGTAAGCATGGAGATGACTGGTAACTGCTCCTAATAGTGTTGCAAGCAAATGAAAAATTAGGTAGCAACAAAATTCAGTGGCCTGACCACAGCAGCCACACAGAACCCAGCACCTGCAACCACTTTAGAGAAAAGCCAATGTTCTGTCCACAGGCACTGAAGGACTCTCTGCAACAATAACAGCGATTTTACTTTTGATTCTTGAGGTTAAGAACAACCTTGGGCACACAAGTGTATGTTTTGGACTTTAAACTACCTAGCACTGTCAAGTTCCAGGTAAAAGTTAACCAGACTTCATCAGAGTATTTGATGCTACAGGAAACAGTGTGAAGCAGACTCTCAACTTCAGGCACTGATGAGTCTCTTGCTTCCCACTGAAAACATCCTTCCCTCCCATGCAGGTGTTTCTGTGCTTATTTTACAGTCTAAGGTGTGGGACAGCTATGACTTGCTATCATTAAGCAAGGGGTCTTATTGCAAAATCAGCCTTCAGAGTAAGCCTCAACTTCTAAGTGCCTCAAAGCACATAACATCTGGGCCAAACACTCACCTACCAAAATATTCAAACAAATCAGTATTTATGTAACTATTTTATCATGACTGAACATGATAAAATACATCCCTTAAGTACAGATTTAGATAGACAGACATCATGTGAGGCTTCATCTGTAAGATATCAGGAAAGCCAGAGACACAGAAATCAGAGAGGCTACTCAGAAGGGAAATTCTGACATTTTTAATTATTCATTTCTCAAGGGTATTCTCAAGCAAATAAAGCGCTGAAGACGACGCACAAAGAGCTCTCATGCATTCCATCAGCTCCCATGCATGTTTTACAGACTGGAGAGCAGTCTCAGGCCGGTTCCCTTACGGATTAGATAACGATCAGTATTGCTGGATTCTGAAGTACAACACTGAGCATGTGCAGCAGAGAATTCCACAAGCACTGAGCTGCAGGCTGGGAACAAACACCAGCTAGTTAACAGCACTTTTTTTTTCCCCTCCAGAAACAACAAAGTGTTCTCACTGAATCCAAGATTCTGCAAATTCTGAACAAGAATAACCAAAAGTAGTAAATGAAGCATTTTAACAGTGCAAGGATTAAAACCTCTTCAGAGAGCAGCTGAAAGTTCAACTAAACAGATATGGCTCATGGAAACAGTTGCTCTGCCAGCATTTGTTTTGCTTCAAGAAAACATTAAGTTTCACAAGTCAGAACAATTAATTCCTCTCATATTTTAAAGCTACTACTACCAATCCTATTTAAGGAACTTACAAGTTAAATTCCGCAACAGTGATAAGACCTACAGCCACTTCAGAACCTCAGTACACCTTTATTTTACTGATCAAAATCAGAACAAAGGTTTGTTTGTATATTCAGAGCTCTGGCAGAGTCAAAAACATTCAAACTGTAGGAAGAACAAATCAGCTGGGGACTAAATCTGAACCAGTTTTAGACCTGTCTATTGATGTTCAGATTTGGGAACTGTACTTCTTGGAATTCCTAGCCATACACACAATAGTCATTAACTTAGCCTTGAGCATTCCATCCTCCCAATACCCAATCCTGGCATTACTGGAGTTGCAGGCAAACTTGTAAATAGTTTGATTACATACACACACACAAATATTTAATATTTCTACATTAAGTTGTAATCAATCAAGTATTTGCTTGAGCAGTCTAACACAAGGTGACAATTTCTGAAACACTAAATCATACCTGCAACTTTGTCCCGAATAAGTTTTGCAGATTCCACTTCACCAATGCTGCTGAACAGACTCCGTAATTCATCCTGCGTCATGTTCTGAGGGAGGTAGTTCACAATTAAATTTGTCCTACCAATATCATCCCTGCAATCTTCAGCCATGTGATCTTCATAACCATTGGACATTTTACAATATATCTGAAAAGAGAAAAAATCCTCAGTGAGGTTTACATCTTCACATTTCCATAAATCAAACTTCCTCCACCTGAAATAAGTCTGAATGTTTATTTTGAAAAAAGTGAGAACAAGATGCTCCTTCAGAGATGCATTTTTTCAACTCACAAAGCAAAACACTATTTGTTGGAAATTCCAGAACAATTCATTCTTCCAAAAACACAAGCACAACATTTTACAGAACTATGTAACATTAAAGAGCTCCTCAGGATTTCTATTTTTTTTACATGAATAAAAAGAATCAAGACAGATTTTGAAGACATTCCTATAAAAATCAAAGTATTCCCAAGAGCCAAGGTAAAAATCAAGTGCCCCATGTCCAGGTACTTGACCAACCAGAACCAAACTGCCACCTCAACCTGAATTCCAACCTTATGCCCAAAACTCTTTCAGACAGGGAGATGAGAAACAGCAAGATCTGACCCAGTTCAGTGTTTCAACTGGGGACTATTAATTTTCTGAATGTTTTCCCCTGTGACCCTTGTCCATCCTGCACCTCAAGGCCTGTTACTGTTCAATGGTGCCTTTGGTGCTGCTTAACTGTGTGTATGAAACCGGTGAGTCTGTGCTGCACACTGACTCGCAGGCATATTGAGTATTTGATAGAGTTTCTATTTTTGTAGCTTTTTAAAGAAAGTCTTGAGAAAACATCCAGAATTCCCATCACAGAAAGATACTCTTTGCCTCAATCCACCATCAGGGACTGAATCCTGATGTTTCAGCTGACCTACAACTAAAACTCACACCAGACTCAAGCTGCTCATGGCTTGCCAGAATCATGGTTTTTAAAGTACTTCAACTACACTGAAGTACTCAAAAACAGGATATCTAAACCCTGTTCCTGCAACAGGATCTACAGATGGGGAGCTGCTAAAAGGATAAGCCTTTCCAGGGACTCCACAACTACTGACAGCCAGAAGTTGAATAAGTCAAAAGTCAGTAACAGCAACCAGAAATCCTCAGTCTAGAAAGGGAATGCTCCCTGCATGCAGGGACTTCCAGGCCCTTCACCAGCAGCTGCTCTTAATTCATGTCTGACAGTGGAGGTCACATTTTTAAACAAATACCTGAGCACATCATTATACAATAAACCATGAGAAGACTTATGCTACTTTGAGATTTAGCACAGCATGGATTTGAACTGAATCTTTATCTTTTCAGTATATATTGAAGCATTAGGAGCTGGCAGCACTTGCTCCCCTTCACCCACAGATCAGGTTCTACCCCTATTTCTGTGTCTCAAGTGTCCACATGAGCCCGTCCCAGCACCCCCTGCCCATGGGATAACCAATCTGTACTGTGAAAGCAATGGGAAACTACAAAGGAGGGAAGCCCTTTTTGTTGTGTCAGCAGTTTTAATCTGCTTTCCTTGCAGCAAGATAAGCACCAATTAATGCCACAGGATAGGAGAGCAGGGGGAGGCACTGCAAAGCTGGAAGCGGGGGAAGAGCCCCCCCTCAGCAGACAATTTTTAAACTGCCAGGTCATCTCAGTTGTACAGCAAATTCCATCATTAAATACACCTTCCCTCCTGTCTCTGTCAAAATCGGCTGAGCAGAATCTCAGACAAATTTCCTGTTCCGGTAAACAACACTGAAACAGCTGAACCATCTCTGGTCACCGTATCTAAGTTACAAAACCATGTAACACACATTTTCAAAATTATTTTAATAAAAGGCAACTTTGCTTGCCTTTGCTCTCTACAAAATTCAAGCCCTACAAGCAGAATTCACCAATATGTTGATAAATCTGCAAGTTGTATGGTACAACTATAATATTGAGTAAGCAAAGGAAGAAACACAGATTTTTCCACCTTTAATAGGAAAAAGTAAAAATTTCCTTCACTTTAATCAAATTTGCCCTTTATTTATGATAAAAATCCTTCCTGCTGCTGAGATTAAGAAATTGCTATATATTGTAATTTCAAGAACAGACACTTAAGAAATTGGGGTTTTGGGGGTTTTTTTAATTCTTCAAGGTGTATCTGCTGCCTGAAAAGGAGGCATCACAGTCAGATACCAAGAAGTGAAACCTTCCCAGCACACCATGATGGCAAGTTACCACATTTATATTTGGCATAAAGCAGAATTGACAAGAGTTTGGCAAGTGGCTACTGACTTTCCATCATTGTCCCACATCCTCTAACTTGTCTGCAATACTCACACTCTACACCTCCCAAGATAATCAAGCAGTGCCTGGGGCAATGCTGATTCAGAGCCATTAGAACGTGGGAAGGAAGCTCCCACCTGCTTTTCATCACGCTTTTAGAAAAAAAACATAGGAAGCCCTTGCATACAGGCCTGGCAAACGTTTCCACGGGATACCAGGAACAAAGCAGGCAGGAGCAATAAAGGCACAGTGAAGAGCTGAAGGAGCAGAGTGCTCAGAGAGAAGACGCTTCTTTCTTCCTAATCTCTTGCTTACACACAATCTCTACAGAGCACTTACACAATCTGCTACAGGACTAACACTGTCCAGCCAGCCTGGAAGTTAGTGGGAAACCACTTCCTCTGCTGGTGAGGTGTTAAGGAAGCCATTCGACAGGTCTGACCCCCCTCCGGGTGTCCCACTGGCACCACCCCAGACTGGCACCACTGGGATCGAAGCCCCTTCACAGCGGTGGCTCCAGTGACCCCACAGGCCCCGTGCGACTCCCCGAACACCCCACACTCCCCCAGTCAGACCAGCTCCTCTCACCAGCTCAGCCCCAGGTTTCCCATAGCACAGTCCCAGACTCCGGTTCCTTTGTGGTGCAGTGACACAGAACACCTCTAGACGGTGCCCCTAGGGAGGGACCCCAGATAAAGCCCCCTCGGGCTGTGTCCCCTCGCAGTCTGTGCCCCTCCTGATGCTGATATTTAGTCCAGGGTCTTCTCAATGTGTCAGAGGAGGTTTAGGTTGGATATTAGGAAAAGGTTCTGGAACAGGCTCCCCAGGGAAGTGGTCATGGTCCCAAGTCTGTCACAGCTGAAGAACCCCCTCCCAGAACAACCTGCAGCTCACACTGCCACTGCCCACCTGCACCAGGTGTACTCCTCAACTGGTGAACAGTTCACACGCCACCAAAGTTAAAAAGAGCCCCTAAAGAATTGTAACCTCTGCATACTGAAAAGATTTCCAAAAAGAAAAGGAGATATAAGATAGGATGGATGAAACAAGCAATGCTACACTGGAAAACGAGTTTTTGTTCTGCTCTCACTGAAATATGCTGAGGGAATGTCCTGATCGTTCTTTACCAAAGAGATAACAATCCATTTCTATCAGTAAATATTCCAGATTTGAGGCCCAGGCCTAGACACTAATTTGTATCTAGAACTTCATTAACTGACATTTGTCAATCAAAAATGACATAAATCCAAAGACTGAATGCATTTATATTCCCAGTGGACAGGTCAATGATGGCAAGAAGGCCCACTGGCTCCATTTGGGAAGGCTGACTGAAAAGGGACTGGTAGTTTACAACCTTTCCAAAAGAGGCCTTCAATTCTATGTCCCAAAATCTGAAACTTTAAGACTAGATTCCACTGCACTGCAGTTCCTAATGACTATTTTTTTTTTTTTTAATAACCAAATGCTGCAGATGTACCTTTGAAAAGGCAGCATCCACCATCTTCCTTGGGTAAGATGCCCTAAAACTTACAATGCCAAGGGTGCACAGAGCAACAACGGGAACGATATATGCTGTGCCCAAATCTTCCATTAATCTGGAGGTGCTCTAACCCACGCAGCCCAACACTTCACCACCTGTGCCAACGACTGATCAGACACCTTCAGCCAGGCCAGCACTCCCAGGACTGGACTGAAATGCTCTCCAGGGCATTATCTGCAGAAATGTTGCACTGACCATGACAATCACCTTGTCACAAAAACCCACCAGATCCCAGAGGTTTAATGCTTCTGGCAATAGACCAATAACAGTTTTTTCCCAATGACACTCTGTATCTCCATCCAGAATTCAAGGAACCACTGCTATTAATTATTTCACTGCAACATGTTTGCTAAGAAGGAAGACCTGTATGGTTCTGTGGAGATCATGTGAAACGAGAACACTGGCAAGAACTGTCTGTCTTCAACATCAGGCAAGAGGTTTTGTCTACCTTCACCTTGTTCGGAGGACTAAAAAGGCACCAGACCACTATTGGAGTCACTAATTTGTATGTAGACACCTAAACAGATGCTCACAGAATCCCAGAACGGCTGAAGTTGGAAGGGACCTTAGAGACCATCTTGTTCCACCCCCTGCCGTGGGCAGGGACACCTTCCGCTATCCCAGAGTGCTCCAACCCCCGTCCAGCCTGGCCTTGGACACTTCCAGGGATCCAGGGGCAAACACAGCTGCTCTGGGCACCCTGTGCCAGGGCCTCCCCACCCTCACAGGGAACAGTTCCTTCCCAATATCCCATCTATCCCTGTCCTCTGGCAGTAGGAAGCCATTCCCCCTTGTCCTGTCCCTCCATCCTTTGTTCTGAGTCCCTGTCCAGCTCTCCTGGAGCCCTTTTAGGTCCTGGAAGGGGCTCTGAGGTCTCCCTGGTTCCTTCTCTTGTCCAGGTGAACACCCCCAACCAGCTCTCCCAACCTGGCTCCAGAGCAGAGGGGCTCCAGCCCTCAGAGCATCTCTGTGGCCTCCTCTGGTCTCACTCTGGTCCACTTCTTTCTTGTGCTGGGGTCCCCAGAGATGAAGGCAGCTCTTCAGGTGGGATGGATGATAGAGCAGCTAGTAGAGAACTTAGGATGGGAAATTCTTCCTGGATCAATGAGCTCTGTGACAGAGAGCTCATGGCACCTTGACTGGAGCACTGGGAATGGGCCACAGTGAGCACAGCATGGTCCTTAAACCAGCAGACCTAAGGCTGCTGACCCAGCTACTCACCCAAAACCTCCATCTTTCTTTGCAACGAAGTTCAAGTCAGTATCACCCAGGACACTCTACACAGGAAGGGCTTCAGTGGACAGTGCTTGACAGAGTCCCTGAACTGGTGAAATCTCCTTGTTGGTGTTGTCAGTGTTAAATTAACAGGAACCCTGAAACCAGTGCTGCTGCAGAGTTCTGCCCATGAGTTGTTTCATCAACTCGCACTTCAGTCTCACAGGTTTATTCTTGAGCTCTGCCTGTGTATTTGAGAATCTCAATGGGGTGCTTCAAGTAGAACCTCAATGCTATTAGAGCTCTTCTCCTGTTTCTCCAGCACACAGGTATTTGTTGGCATGCCTCCCCCCTGGAGTCATGGCTGACTAAGAGGCAACAATTTTGTCTTAAGACACTGCTCTGGCTCTCAGTACTGAAGCTGCTGAGCCATTTCTTGGAGACCACACCCGAAACAGAACAAAAAGGACACTACTACATTCAGGCAAGTGCCAAACCAATCTAGAAGGCAGGTGTAGAGGAGCTGAGATGTCCAGGCTGCAACACATGTCAAAACCAATGCCACACACATACAAGGGCCTGAAGAGACTCCATGAATTTAAACTGCTTCAGGAAAACAGTTTTCAAGAACTATCCAACACAGTGCTGTCATGTGAAAACTTGCTTTGCAGCCAGCTGCCAGGATTGAGGCAAAAGATGTCAGGATTGAGAAGCAAAAGTTTAATCACAACAGAGAACACTGTTCTGGATAGACATTGGGGGAAGAAAAAGCAACATACTTTCTTCTCTGAAATCGCTGTAAGGACAGAACAGGTTTCACCTGAGCAGCTACACTAGCAGAAAACCCTCCCCTAGGCCTACCTACCTCCCAAGAAAAAGAAAAGTTTCCTAGCATTCCACAGCCAGAACATACCCCTCTCAATTACTTAATCCAGACCTCTCTACATCACAGAGACTTTCCCCATAATCTTCACGAAAACACCTTTTATTCTTTATACAAACTCTTTTCGTGACCCCAACAGCTCTGCATATTGCACCCCACAAGCACAGACTTCTCCATGAACACCCAGACAGACCACAGGACAAGGACAGTGCAGTGCAAGCCCTGTTGGTATTTGATTCACCGTGCATTCATACACTATTCCTTCAAATTCCTTCAAAATTCCATCAAATCTAGACCAAAGATCAAATGCAATTTGGCACGAGGGGGAAATCACAAAATCCAGACTGCCTCTTAAATTCAAGAACAGTATTTATACAGTGTATGATGGGAAATAGCATGAAGTTGAGAATCAAAGGTCATCCCAGCGTGTACAGGTAACACTTGAAAGCCTCAACTCAGATCCAAGCAACATGTTTAAGTCTTCCAGCAGATTATTTCACTGTACATTTGTGAGGGCAGAGGGTAATGCTTTTCTTACGAATAAAACCAAATCAGGTATGAGGGAGTGTGCCATGTTTGAGAGGTGCCTGATGCTGTTTCCAAAAGTCTGTGACCATGATGCAAGAGTCTCGATCTCACTTTTCCTTGCTCAGGCTGAGTGGCAGCTCTGTTCCATGAATATGAATCCTAAGTTCTGCTGGAAAAGCCTACTTCCTGAACTGTGAACATGATGATTGGATACACATGGAAATTTCAAGGCAGAAAGTGAGGTGTCACAGATTCTTTCCCCAAACCAGTTACCCTAGTTCTCCTTCTACTGTCCCAGAGCAATCAATCAGGCCAATGTTCTCTGGCTCATCTGAATTCCTCTGCTCTGCAGCCACAATATTTTAAATCAGCAAATAGGAAAACTTTGAATTCAATATTCAGTTTGATTCAATTGGCATTTTAACTCTCCCCTCTCTCCCCACAAAAATGAAACTAACTCAGTGCTGACACATGCTATTGAAGGTCCCTAAAAGAAAGTTCATCTTTAGACAGGAAGATTCTTTTACCCTGAAACTCTGAATGCTGTCACAGATGCTGTACATCTATGATCCTTCCACATGGATATGTAAATTTTGTTTGTAAATGTGGCAACCAAGCAAACCCTAAAATTTTTACTCGCCAACCCTCTGGGTTTTCCAGAGCTAACAGATCTCATCTCTTTGATTCTTTTCACCTTCACACACCTGAAACGAGGGCACTGCCCTTGCTCTCCTCAGCTTGACTGCACCTAAGATTCCAACACTTTTGCCAGTAAAAATAGCTCAGCACCAGAAGTGGCCATTACTAAAATCTGCTGCTGCATTTCCACAAACTCTATTTGCATATGCTGAATCACTGATTTCAGTACAACATATTTCAAGCTTTTTTTTTAAACGTTGTTTTATAAACATCAGGCATAAACTTTTTTTTGAGCATATTTTTGGTCTAACAAATCTAAACTGCCATCATTTTAATATTTCAGCAAAGCAGTTTTAGATGTTCCTTAGCAATCAGATTTGTCTGGAAGGATTTTAAATGCCTCCCTTAGTTGTTTTTATTAATGTCCATATAATAATATCATCAAGGTGTTTTTGTCAATGTTTATATTGCCATTCAGAGACAAAAGCATTTGAGGCCAAAAAATAAGCTGTATTCTTCAGAGTAATGACCTTACTTTACCAGTCTGATGAACTACAGTCAATTCCTAGGAACAAAATTAATCATCTTTGGGATGCTGTCAGAAATCAGATACAGGCTGGCCATAATTACTATCCACTGCTGGTCCAACACACAGCAGGGATCAGGGTCCCTCTCAGCTCGAGCCATAGGAACAAGGGCAGTCAGAAACCTATGGCTGAGACACTAAACATCTGCAGCCAGATCCAGATTTGCCCATCTTCCCAGGTTAACAGCCAGCCCTGACAGATAGAGGATACCAGGCTCTGCTGAGTTTCACATCAACACCCTCCGAGCAGCACAATACCCTTCTCAGCACAAGAAAGAAATGGACCTGTCGGAGTGAGACCAGAGGAGGCCACAGAGATGCTCTGAGGGCTGGAGCCCCTCTGCTCTGGAGCCAGGTTGGGAGAGCTGGTTGGGGGTGTTCACCTGGACAAGAGAAGGAACCAGGGAGACTTCAGAGCCCCTTCCAGGACCTAAAAGGGCTCCAGGAGAGCTGGACAGGGACTCAGAACAAAGGATGGAGTGACAGGACAAGGGGGAATGGCTTCCTACTGCCAGAGGACAGGGATAGATGGGATATTGGGAAGGAACTGTTCCCTGTGAGGGTGGGGAGGCCCTGGCACAGGGTGCCCAGAGCAGCTGTGGCTGCCCCTGGATCCCTGGAAGTGTCCAAGGCCAGGCTGGACGGGGCTTGGAGCACTCTGGGATAGTGGAAGGTGTCCCTGCCCACGGCAGGGGGTGGAACAAGATGGTCTCTAAGGTCCCTTCCAACTTCAGCCGTTCTGGGATTCTGTGATTCCACAGTTGCTTATCCCTAGGTCAAAGATGCTGCCAGTTAACACCACCAAGTTCTTACACAGGGAGGAGACAGCAAAGAACTTTGTGCAGCCTGGACTATCTCACCTTCTGCACCGGTATTTTTAAAAGAACAGATATATGATAAACAGATACTTTTTAAAAAGGAAATTATTTATTATCTTCCTTTTTCTAGACAGTGTCAAATTGTCCATAAATTGCCCTCGGCAATTTTTTCACCCACACAAAAGTCATCTGGAGACAACTGTGCTGTGGGGGAATGATTCTATTCTGAGAGAGAGGGCAGGAGATAAGAAGTGGACATAAGAACTGTAGATTCCAGATACTTTATGACAACAGCTGCCCCACATATTGATCCAATCTTGCATAACACTGACCCATCTTCAGATACTTTCAGCTTGATGGGACAGGAAGGCAAGTGAACAGCAGGAGGAAAGGACAGCATCCAACTTGTTCACCAGCACAAAACAACTAGCTGGAAATCCATCTCTGAGGGCCTGGTGAGACACTGTGGTTTGCTGCTGTGTTCCTACATGGAGGCCATGGAAGCAGTAGGAGATAGGAAAATTATACCTTTGTAGTACTATGCCACTGCTACTAATATTAAAAACAAAAACCCAAACAAAACCCCGAAGGCAGTAAACCCATGCACATGAAGAACATCTCTCCCTCCTCACTAGAGCTTATTTCCACTCTATCCTCGAAGGAAAAAAAAAAAAAAAAAGACTAAAATCTATTTTTGCACACATCACCTACACATAACGAGGCTGTATAATCAAATGGATCATTTAGGCCAACAGTTTGAAGCTTGCAAGTGCCTGAATACAGAACTGCACATCAGACAGGAGAAGTACCATGATCATTTTCAGCACAAGTCAAAATTTATCAACTCCTTTGCTGAACTGTCATTCTCCCTAAATGCTTAAATTGGCAGGACTTTCCTGCCACTGCCTTCCAGGCTGCTTCTAAAGTACCTGGAAGTGCAGAAAGAACAGCTTCTCTAAACTTCTTCTTGAAGTCTGAAAACATAGCAAGTTTGAGCTTTCTAAAGTTGGAGACTAAAAGTCTACCAACTTCACAGGCAGCTTACCCACGTGTGGTCAGAATGACAGCCAATAACTTTGGGAATCAATGCAGAGAGCTCACAACAAATAAGCAAGAAACAAAACAGGAGACTAAAGCTTCAGGAAAGAAAGTAGGCTGGTACAACAGCTGAAAGAGATGGATTCTGAAAGTAAAGTGGCATGTCTCAGGTCAAGACAAGGAGGGCTTTTTCCAGGAAAAAAAAATAAAGGGATAGAACACTCAGGAAGCAGAAAGAAAATAGTGCTTGAATTCAGAGTAGAAAGCACATTACACACTAAGTTCATGTCAGCACCAGACACTGTTCAACAAACAGGTAAGTAAGCTGCTACACACAACAATCACATTTCTATTCAGACAGACCGTGCTTATTGCTGCTGCTGTTTTCACAAACCTGATACTATACAAGACAATTCCCTAAGGAGTTCATCTGGTCCTGCGGGGCTATAAACTCATTGTACAACATATTTAACAATCACACCAGCCTAAGATGTTCCTGTTCATATTCCAATCAGGCCTAGGGAGAGCCTACCGCAATCACAGCTGTAACTCCAGACCGCTGAACGCCTTGAATCATGGAAACCACAGGAGCACTGGGATCATTATAAACACAGTTATTCTGCTTCAGAACAAAAACCAGGACAGTCACACTAACAACTCATGCAGCAGAGACAGGCTCAGGACTCTTGATTTTATTATTCATCACACACATAGTCATAATCCAGGAGTCAACAGGAATCTAAGAAATCCCATCAACTCTACAGGTTTCATAAAGACTATGGATGGAACATGTGCATCGTCCTAGTTGTAATGGGGAATACATAAGTCACAGAACTGTTCACACAGCTCCAGAAAAAAGAAAAAAACCGGTTAAAACATGAGTACAGGGAAACAACAGCTCGTAAAGAGGTGAGAGCCGAGCAATATGCTCACATGCACAATCAGAGAGTAAAATGAACAAAAATACACAGACTTCAAAATGTGATCAAATGTAACAACAACAGGCATTAAGAAAAGGAATTAATCCCTACCCTTCCCAACTCTTTCCTCTTTTGTTTTCCACAGATGCCTCATTAAGTGATCACAGGATCCCAGCGCAAGTCCTCATGCAACAAACGGTGCTTCCTTTCCCAGCAAGTCACGGATACAACTCTGTGCCCAACAAACGCTCCTGCACTCCCAGCAGTGGAGAACCCGATAGGAGCACTCGCCTCCCACACGGCTGTCCCACACCAGCCCTGATGCGTACTGCCGTAAAACAGCCCCTAGGACAGTCCCGCCTCTTCCAACCGCTAAAACAGAGCAAACGCTCTGCTTTGAATTGCTCCCACGAGCACAAACAACAGTGGCTGCTGCTTTAACCACGATTTCTGCGGCCCCAAGCACTCGCCACACCACCAACGGACCCGCTGCCAGCACTGATGCCAACCGGCACTGACCGCGATAGCTCGGACCCTCGGGTACCGCCAGTCAACGACGACGTGCCAGTCCTAACCACCGTGGCAGATTTAAATGCTGTGTCCGCACAGACACGGGAAAAATAAACATGAAAGATGAAACCATTAACCGGACGGAGAAAGGCCCTGAGACGCGGCGCGGATCCGCAGCGCATCGCGGCACCGCGACCCGCGGCCTTCCCGTCGCAACCGCGGCGGCCTCGGGACCCGCTCCCCGCCCGTACCCCATCCGGCTCCCGCGGGC
>WEKY01029708.1:53921-77613 GCA_013390045.1 Picathartes gymnocephalus
GGCCGGACCCGGGCAGCGGGAGGCGATCCGTCCACAGCGCACAACGAGCCGCTCCAGCGCCGCGACCCCGCCCCCACACCGCCCGCCGACACCCATTGGCTACCGCGCGCACGTGCCCAGTGCGCCATTGGTTCCTCCACCCGTCCTTCAAGTGTCGGCCCGGGGCGGAGCCTACGCTCGCCGTGGGGAGGGGAGCGGGGCCGGGGCCGGGGCCTGGGCCGGGGTTCTCGTGGAAAGGAGCCCGGAGAAGAACGTGCCTGTGGCCGGCCGGGCTCTTGGAGAAGGAGAAACGCAAGTGGTGCCCTGTGCCAGGGAGCCAGGCTCGGGTGGAAGATGGAGCACGGCAGCCCTGGGCCCGCCGGCTGCGGGCAGCGCTCCCGGTAGCCGAGCCTCTGCTCGCCTGAGGGCCAGTGCCAAGTGAGCCCGGGCACAGGGAATTTCCCCGGGCACAACCCACGGGAATGCTGGTGACTGGATAAGAGCTTAAATGCTTCCTGTGTAAATGAGATGCAAATGATGATCTGTCAAAGAAACTGGTGGCCAGCGCTTCCCTGTGCTCTGAGAAATTCTGCAGCGCCCTGAAGGGACCAGCTGCCCAAGAGTTTTCCCTCTTCCGTTGCCACTTTTTGCAGCCAAGGGCATCCCTTTGTATCTGCGCCTTTTCCCACTGCACAGGAGTCATCTGTGAGAGTAAAATTCCACTATTTTGCAGAAAAAGAAGTATTTTTCTCATTGCCAACAGCATTCTGCAATAATACCCTGGTACAAGGCAGCATGCTTAGTGTGTGACACGTAAGCTTCAGGTCTGTAAATCCTATGTTAAGGTACTCAACTTCGGGAGAAAAAAATCAGAATACTTCTGCATTACAATATGTGATGTTCCTTTTCATTCACAGACAACTCATGATTTGAGTTTTACTTAGTTGAGTGACATACATGAACATCAAATTTCTTCTTCTCTAGCTCCTTTCTCTAGACTAGAAGAGTGAGATCTCACCTGAAGGATGGGAATTGCACTATAGCGGCAAGACAGGAGTTTGTGTTCCTTGGCATTTCCGTGCACACGTGGAAATACTCTGTCCACTGGTATACATGGCAAATAACACAATGAAAATACAAATATCTTTCTCTGCTTATCCTGATGTGGACTCTAGCAAGACCTTGTCTGGTAAATTCCCAACATGGTTGCACTGATTTTTTTTCTGGTTTAACTGCCCAGAAATCTGTTCCAGAAATCCGTTACAGTGGTCCGATTACATTGGGCCATGTCCTGATCTTCCATATGTCATAGATAGGGACAGCCCAGCCTCTGCCACATGCAATGGGAACAGTGTGACAGAGATCCTAGTGTTCAGCTCCATGAAGAGCCATTGAGGATGTTAGATTAAGAGCGATGTCAAAAACATTGCCATTTTCTTTTCCTCTCCACAATAGCTCTCAGTGCCAGATGGGGAATCCTCACACGAAAATTCCAAGCCTGACAGGTTTGGAAATATCCTTCAAGGCCTCATAAAACATTAAAGACGTTTGTGCATCTGTTGTTTGCTCATCCTGCCAGCCCCAAAATCACAGCATTGTCATTCACATCAGTGGCAGCTTTCTTTCAGAGTAAATTCGATATTTTCTTTGTATCATCCAGGTGTTAATTAACAATATCATTCTTGGACATGAGGTGGGTCTCAAATCTTCAAAAATTAAGGCCATGAGCACAACACTGCATAGAGCGTTGATGCCTTGATCTTTTGACAGCATCTCATATTTGCAATCTCATAATTTCATCTATCACCATAAACACTTATTTAAGATGTGCTGGCAATTACAAGGTGTTGTCCTTTGAAACAGTGTGCCAGTTTTCAAAAGAATTATCTCTTTTTGCTAAATGTATTAATGGTCTGTTACACTGTTTCAGTTCAACGTGAAAACACCGTGAAGGTTTCATGATAAAGTGGAATTTTAGCAACATAAAGCCAGGTGTCATGTCTGAAATCATCTCAAGATGATGCAACATGAATGTCACAGGTAGGTTTGGTCTTGCCATTTCTTGGGGTATCTTGAAACATGAAAAAAGCTCAGTGCAAACAGAGTGACCCGGGAAGCCCTTGGTGAACGTGGTTCTGACATGGGAGGGAAACGTGCAGCAGGAATTGATGGATGGAAGCAGCAGCACAAGGACAAATGGTTGTACCTGGCTGTGAATAAACATGAAATCATAAAATCACAATGTCCTGGATTAGAAGGGACCCACAGGGATCACTGATCCCCAATCTCCACAGCCCTGTACAAATACCCCAACAATCCCACCCTGTGCATCCCTGAGAGCATTGTCCAAACACTCCTGGAGCTCCGGCAGCCGCGGGGCCGGGACCATTCCCTGGGGAGCCTGGGCAGTGCCCCAGCACCCTCGGGGGGAAGAACCTTTCCCTGAGATCCATGCCAAGCCCTGACACAGCTCCAGCCCTTCCTGGGCCCCTGTCCCTGTCCCAGAGCAGAGCTCAGCCCCTGCCCCTCCGCCTCCCCTCGGGAGGAACTGCAGCCCCCGAGAAGCCTCCCCTCAGTCTCCTCTGCTCCAGCTGAATGAGCCAAGTGCCCTCAGCTGGGCACTCCGGATTACAGGAGAGATGGATGGATGGATGCATGGATGGATGCATGGATAGCTTCCTAACGGCGCAGATGCCACACAGAGAGCAGCAGGGAGGCTCCAGGAGCCGCCCCACCTCGGGTCACTCTCCCAGTTCACAGCCGTGGGCGGCCGCCCCCAGACATGCTCGCAGCGGGCAGTGCCGACTCCGCAGTACCTGGGGCCCCAGGCTCCGGCTGCTCTGTGAGCGTTGCGAGGCCCCGGAGAGCAGCGCCGTTACCCCCTGGTGGTGCCGTTAAGCCCCGGTGGCGTCGCTGCGCCGCTGCCGGACAGACCCATCCGCTCCCCAGAGCAACCCTGAAATGGCGGCCGGGAGCTCCGGGCCGCGGGAGGGGGCGGAGTCTGCTATGACCCCGCCTACGCCCCGCCCCTCTCCCCCGAGCCCTCAGGGGTGAAATGGCGGCACCGCTCGGCCCGGGAGTGGAATATATCCGGCGTTCTTCGTGTTCGTGGGGCCCTGCACAGGTCTCTGACCCAGGGCACAGAGGTACTGCGGATGCAGGGGCGTCCTGGGCAGCTGCCGCTGCTCTGATCTCCCGCCCTTGTTCAGTATGAGACAGCTGGGAATGTTCATCGTGGAGAAGAGATGGGGAGACCTCAGCCCCTTACAGTGCCTACAGGAGCTCCAAGAGAGCGGGAGAAGGATTTTGAACAAGGGCCTGGTGGGACAGGACAAGGGGGAATGGCTTCCTACTGCCAGAGAGCAGGGCTAGATGAGATATTGGAAAGGAATTGTCACTTGTGAGGGTGGGGGGGCCCTGGCACAGGGTGTCCAGAGCAGCTGTGGCTGCCCCTGGATCCCTGGGAGTGTCCCAGGCCAGGCTGAACAGGGCTTGGAGCAACCTTGTTTGGTGGAGGGTGTCCCTGCCCATGGCAGGGAGTGGAATGGGATGGGCTTTAAGATCCCTTCCAGCCCAAACCGTTCCCTGATTCTCTGATCCCACCCGGGAAAGGTGCCCTGGTGCCTTCTGGCCATCCCTCCTTGGCCCTTAAGTGTCTGGATTTCTTTCCCTCCTTCAGGGTTTCGCATTGTTCTCTGATTTCTCACCTCTATGAGATCACCTTCCGTTTCCTATGTCTTGCTCTCCACAGGCTTTCAGCCCCTGTTCTCCATTATCCTCTGGTTCACCCCTGCCTCTCTCAGCACAAGCCCCAGCTCTGTTCCAGGGCTTTGCTTATTGATACTTTCTGATCCCTCATTTCTGGGTCTCCATCACCCAGACTTGAGGGCTCCTGTATTGCTCCACTGACAGCATCCTTCCAGATAACTCTGCTTTTTTTTTCCCTTGGTGTTCCCTTGTGCTTGCCTCAATCTTACTTGTGTCCTGTTCCTTGATGCTTTTGTTTTTGTTCCAAGTGTCATTTCCTCCCCTGAAGAGGAATAATATCTACTGTCTGGAGCAGTTTGCCCTCTTTGGAATTCCCTTCTGGCCGTTTGCATCAGGATGGACTTACCCTTGCCACTTCACTCCCATGGGAGTTACCTTCCCTGAGGTTACCTGTAGCTGCTGTTCTTGTTGTGCCTCTGCTGTCATTTCACTCGTGAGGTGAATTATGTCACCTGGAGCATGTTTGTCTCTAGTTGTGCTGCAGAAAGATCACCCCCATTTAAATTCCCAGTGATTTGTAGGAGAACTTTTTCTGGGTTTCCTGAGATCAATGCAAGAAATTCCGGGCATGGCCATGTGAGCTCTGAAGCAGCACTGCCGTCACCAGCATATTGTCTGAGGAACGTGTCAGTTCAGGTTTCTCTGCACTGAGCTGCTTTAATTAAACCAACCACATTTAATAATTTGTGGATAGATGTGGAAAAGTTTTAATTCAATTTAAATATGCAGTTATTATTAGCTGGTATCAAAGCTGATTTTCCCATCATTCTTTCTTTGATTTCTCTTTTCCTTTATGTACTAATGACCTCCGTATATCTTCCCCCCTCAATATTTGTTGTGCAGCAGCCACTATCTGTTAACCTAGTTTCTGAAATCATCTCCTTTAAAATTTATCAGTGGGCAAAAGATTTAACAGAAAAACAACAAAAAGTAAGGAAACAAGCCAGAAGCTTTCCTGGTTGCCAGGAGTCATCTTTTTTCTAAGCTCGTAACTTATGAAGCATGTGGTTGTGTGTGGTTTTATTCTGGTTGGGAATGAATTTGTAGTGTAGTTGTATCTGTCCAGTGAGCTGTTGGTGTGAAAAACAGTTTGTCAGACTGTCAGTTAGACAATATTAATTACATTTCTCATCATTTTCCAGTCCCCATTTTCCAGGAAGATATTAAGCAGTAGTAAAATGCACGGTAAACACACTGATCAATTTACTTTTTTTGTTTCCCCAACGGCTTAGGGAAAGCACCTGTTTTTTTGGTACTTTTGAATGTTTGACAAAACTTACCACTCACTGTGGTACTATGTGTGGTACTATGAACTAGCAGTAGGGAGATTTGAAGAGCTTGATGTGTGTTTTAATAATGTTATTGGAGAGTGGTTTGTTAGTCTTGAGATCAAGCATTCCAAGCGCAAACCCAGAGAGTGGATCAGGAGCAGCCCTGGGGAGGACTTGGGGGTGTTGGGGGTGAGAGGCTCAACCTGCCCCAGCCATGGGCACTGACCCCTGTGCTGGGCTGAGCCTCCAGCGTGGGCAGCAGGGGAGGGGGGAATTCTGCCCCTCTGCCGTGCTCAGGTGAGAACCCACCTGCAGAACTGCCCTAGCCCTGGGGAACAACATCAGGAGGACATTGTGCCCCGGGGTGTGCAGCTGTGCCCCGGGGTGTGCGGCTGTGCCAGGCGGCGTGTGGCTGTGCTGGTTGCTGTGTCAAATGTGTGCGGCTGTCCGGTGTACAGCTGATGGTTGGGATATTTTGCTCCTGTTTTCACCATTATGCTTTGTCTGTGTTTACATGCTGAACACTTTTCTGAATAGGTGGGGCATCTTAAGGACGTCTGCTCACACAACCCGTATTAGTTGTGCCCCTCAAAGGGATTAACTTCAGAAATTCCAGTCATCCATTCACGAGCTTGTTAGGTGTTAGAGCAGTCAGGAGATGCATGTCCTCGGCACCTGTGCAGGTGCTCCCCCCAGCAAGGATCTGCGAATGGCCTGAGCTGTGGTGTGGCTTCAGGGATGAATCACTGACTGCTCTGTGCAGGCTGGACCCCATTGCATTTCAGTGTGGCTGTGGTGGGCAGCAGGTCAGAGCCCACCAGGGAGGGTGACCATGACCATATCTGACCACAAGTCAGATCTGACTGGGCTATGGTGGAGCTCTGCCAGGGCTGTCAGTGGGATCACTCCTCCTTGGAGCCATGGGTCTGCAGTTGAGGACTCTTCCTGTGGGTTAGGATGCCCAAGGGAACCTCTGGAGGCTGAGAGCCCTTGCCTCAGTGTGCAAGAGATTCTGTATCTGGACTAAGTGTTCTAAAATCTTTAGAGTTCTCAAGTCAGTTGGGCAGCACCAGCTCCATTTGACATCATGAATTTGTATTCAGAGGCTGGGCAAGCTTTAATTGATTTATCTGCTTTAAATGGCTTACAAAATAAATATCATTTGATATTATTTCATAGCATCATAGATTCATAGAATCTCCTGAGTAGGAAGGGACAAAAGGATCCTCAAGTCCAACTCCTGGCGCTGCACAGGACACCTCAACAATCCCACCTTGGGGAATGTTGTCCAAATGCTCCTGGAGCTCTGGCAGCCTTGGGGACAGGACCATTCCCTGGGGAGCCGGGTCAGTGCCTGAGCCCCCTCTGGGGGAAGAAGCTTTTGCTGATCTCCAGCTTAAACCTCCTCTGGCAAAATTTTATAAGATTCCATGACAGAAGCCAAGCACTATCTCTTAAAAATCCCACTCAAGAACAGCTTGGAGATGCTGCAAAGCACTGGAGCTCCTGAGGAAAATTCATCCTCAGTTGAAGCTGGGGCATATCAGCCACCATGGTCATCTGTGAGCACTCAGCTATGGCCCAAACTGATTCTGAATGGCCCCAGGCACCTCCAGCATGGCCTTCAGATGGTGTCACATCCCAGTGTTGATTCTGACAGACCCCTCCTATCCTTCTGCAGGCTGCTGAGCTGGCTGTGATGTGGGTAACCGTAACATGTCTTATATGACAATTAAATGATAATTAATTGTCCCGTACTTTTGGTCTGCTGTGTCCCAATGTGACCTCTCGTGTTTCAGTCAGAGTTCAGCAGTGGATGTGGGTGTTGCTGCTGCTGCCTGGAGTAGGTGGTGTGGGAAAAGGTGCAAGGCAGTTTGAACCAGGTGAGCACTGGGCTGCTGAAGAGAGTCAGTCTCTCTCCTGTGACATCACAATGCTTCAGGATCTGTTAAGAGCAATAAAAAATAATTTTTCCCAACTTTATAGCTTAAGCTTATGCATTTGATGTTTGTATCTTTGCTACTTACCTAGCTATTAGATAAAGCTCTAAAATAGCTTTTACTAACAGTGCTGTGTAAAAAGTGAAGGGGGAGGGGAGGGGGGTGGAAGCCAATGTGACCAAATAATTTCTCTTTATAAAAGTGACAAGGTTTTCACCTCTGCATTACTTTATTTTTTTAAGGTGTTACCCTGCTCATTAGAAGATACTTCAAGCTTTGGTTTATTTGAAGAGCTGAATCAAATAATACACTGAAGCCAAGGCCACAATGTAGACCCAGATTTATTTTCAAATGACAGGATCCTGTATATGAGGAGAATGGAAAGCTGTTAGGGTTTAAAGCACAGTGTTTTTGGAGTTTATGGATTTTTGGGTGTACAAATTCTGTACCTTTTGAAGTCTCTTTACAAGGCATGATGATTCTTGTTTCTGTCTTCAAGGCTCTTCTCATGAATGGAAACTAATGCATGCAATCATTACAGTAATACTAGTATCAAATTTTAAAATGTTTTGTTTTAAATGTAATCTTTTGCTAGTGACCAAATTTCAATAATTTCTGAAGCTGGAAAAAGTAACTTTTGCCGTAACTTTACCTTTGCAGTTAAATAACTAAACATGGAAACAAATGGCACTATAAAATATTTCGTAAAATCTCCACAAATGTTGATTTTTTTAAAAAGAAAAGCTTTATTATTTGAATGTTGAACCATGGTCTCAGAATAGAATATGCATGAGCAATGGAGGTACAGCAAGAGGAGGAATGCTCTGACAGTTTTCTGCCTTTCTTGGTAAGGAGAGACCTTATGATGTGCTAAAGGCTTTTAAAGCAGGTTCTTAAATCAGTTTTCCTCATGCAATTTAACAACATCATTTTAGGGACCTTGTTCTGTTAGCTGTTACAACTAATGAACCTTAATGCTATTCCTCCTTCAGTTTTGGGTCTCTACATGAGGTTCCCCACTGCCATGACCCAGCTTATCTGCATGGTATGGCTTTAATTTAAACCTAACAGCAACCTAGAGCTGCTGAATGCAGAAGTAGGATTCTAAGTTAATGAGTTACGGACACATGAAAAGATCATTTTTTCGCTTTCTAAACGAGCTCTCTCACAAAATTTCAAAAGTAGCAACTGCAGGGTTATATTTCAAGAATGCTCCTCATAGCTGTAAGTCCTGGGTTCTGAGCTGTTGCCCGTTTATCCACATAGACAAAATAGCAGCTTTTTTTTTTTGTAATTGTCTTGGGATGATTTTATGATGGTACTTTATTTCCTAATCGTTTGCTTTATGCCCAGAAACGGCTGCTGGAGCTTTAAGATGGACCCGGGGGTGGGGTGCAGAGCCCTGCGCGGTTTGGTTCTAACCCTCTCTCTCCAGGTACTCGGGCTGCGGCGTGCCCCGGGACACTGCATTGTTCCTTTTGTTGGATTTGTTTTTTGCTAGCTTGAAGGAAGAAGTTGGATTTTTTCCCTTCCCCTAGCCCGGAGGCTCTACCGGGAATCCTCTTGGCGTTGTTGGTGGTGGCGGTGGTGGTTTTTTTTTCCTTGAACTGTGTCGGTTTGGGGGCTTTTTTCAGTCTGTTCGGACTGCTGGCAGAGGGCTGCCCCGAACCGATCTTTGTTAATAAACAGTTTGGGATTTTTTTTTGCTTTCACCCAGTGGCATTCATTTCTCATTGGCAAAAGGGATTACTGGAACCCTTCTCTTTAGAGGAAACACTAATTTCAGAGTGTTTTCTCCTCAATTTGTCTCCAAACTGAGACAGTAACTGAAACAATACCGACAAAAATTCAGCGTTTACTTGTTATTTTGTAGCATACCAGTCAGAGAACTGGGCTGGTCATGCTCGGCAGAAGCCTTTTAGCAATTTTAAATCCTTAATTGCTACAAATTCAAGAGCTATTTGTTTATTTGCTTGGCATTTTCTGTCTGATTTGTGTGACTTTATCTTAGTTTCATGTCTAATCAGTTGTGACCTCAGTATTATATCATGGATTGACCTGCATTAGTCAGTCTGTCTTCACAAACTGCCTGGCTGCAGGTAATGCTAAACTGGTATATCACTACATTCTCTGCCTGGAAGCTGGATCTGTTAAATACAACTTTTTTGACTGTGACGTGGGGGAGGGGAGGCCCAGGAGGAGAAAGCAAACACACTGACCCCCTGAGTTGTGAGCAGCAAACAGAGAGTTTATTTCCGTTGGTTTGTCCTTTTATGCCTTAGATTTCAAAGGATTCCCGGGTTGCTATCTGTTTGGTTTTTGGTTATCACTTGGGAGTGCCTGAGTCAGTGACGGAGGATGAATTTTATTGGTGGAGAATGTGTGACAGGCAGCTCTGCCTGGCACCAGAGGCAGGGTACACTGTGACATTTGACTTGTTGGTTTGTTGGTTTTTTTGGTTGTTGTTGTCGTTGTTATTGTTTTGAGGGTTTTGTTTTTGCTTTTGTTTTTTGTATGTGTGGGTTTTTTGGTTTGTTTGTTTTTTTGTTGGGGGGGGTTTTGTTTGTTTTTTATGTTGTTGGGTTTTCTTGGGGTTTTTTGGTTTGGTTTTGTTTTTTGTTTGTTTGGTTTGGTTTTTGGTTGGTTGGTTTGTTATTTGGTGGGGGGGGGTTAAACACTCAGCCAGGTACTGTTTAAGCCTAATTCATCTGTGGAGTGAGCTGTACTGGAGAGCGAACTCCCGTGTGAGCACCTGTGGGTGCTGGCCCAGGTGAACTGTCCCTCCTGGCCCTGTCTAGTCCAGGTCACTGGGCAGAGATGTGGTCCTGCCTGACAGCAGAGGGACTTATTCCCCAGCCTGTCCTAACAGCAAACATTCAGGAAGGGAACATGGATCAACACCTGGGGTGGTTTAATTGGCAACCAGTATTGATGGTATTTGCTTATCATAGAATCATTAGCACTGTAAAAGAACCATCAAGTCCAACCTTTAAGCTAACCCCCTCATGCCCACTAAACCATATCCCCACGTGCCATGTCAGCTTATTTTTTGAACACTTCCAGGATTGGTGTCTCCACCATTGCCCTGGGCAGCCTATTCTAACCCTTCACCACTCTTCCAGGGAAGAAATTCTTCCTGATGTCCAACCTAAACCTTCCCTGGCACAGCTTGAGACTGTTTCCTCTTGTCCTATCACTTGTTCCTGGGAGCAGATCCCAACCCCCACCTGGCTGTCCCCTCCTATCAATGAGTTGTGCAGAGCCAGAAGGTCCCCCTTGAGCCTTCTCTTCTCCAGGCTGAGCCCCCACAGTTCCCTCAACTGCTCCTGGTGTTCCAGACCCCTCCCCAGCTCCATTTTCATGTCTGGACACGCTCCAGTACCTCAATGTTTCTTGTATGCCAATTACACAGTCAAGACAGTAAAGTCTGAGATTCTCTATGATTTGTGTGGCAAATGTTTAATTGAAAGGACTCAGTTGTCACTAGCTTCAGTGTTCTCCATGCCTTTACAGTTCATCTGGGCATTCCAGTGTGGATTTTGGATGATGGGATAATGAAAAGAAAACCCCATTTTGGAACTTTGCTACACAGCAGTTTATTGCAGTTTGAATTTTACTGCTGCATATTTCTCCTTGTGTGACTCTGGAGGTAATAGTGCATCAGGATTAATAAATCTTGGCTTTTGGTCTAGGTTATTCCATGTAGTTCCCTAAGACTCCTGACAGGAATGCCTTGCCAGCAGCACTGCATCCTTGGGCAGGGGCTTTGTGGCATCATGGTTGTATTTCTGAGCTTTCATGAACTACATTTATTTCCTGGTTTAGAGTCAGGATTTTTGATCATTTTAGGAGAAATTGGTTCCTGTCACCTGTGGCTGCCTGATAGAGCAGATAAAACAGACTTGTCCAACATAAGTACTCAGGCAGCTTCAAGAAGGAAGGGATGTGACTTGTGGGCAGTAAGGGCTCTGGGTGAATGAAGCTAGAAATTTCCTGGTTTAGCATAGTGTCAAGTTATGAAGATTTTGCAGGTTTTTATTGCTTGTAGTATAATTGTCAGTTTTTGAATGTGTTGAACTAATCCTTGTGATTATCCACAGGAACAATTACAATATCCTAGAGGGTTCCTTTCCTCTGGCCACCAGAACTTTTACTGCTGGCATGTTTGCTCCTGAGCTCTGCACATGTTTAGTTTTGAGATTTTAGGTTTAATTTGCAGGCCTGTTCTTCAAGGGGAGCCTTTTTGGAGCTGTAAGATGAGCATGTATAACACAGAAATCCAGTCTAAAATCCTGTAATCTCCGCAGTTCTGTTTTTGTGGAGGTTTATTGGAATTGTTTTATTGTTCCTTGCTGCCACCAGAGAGCAAAGTGCAGTGGGTATCAGCATTTCTGAGGGACTTTTGTCTCAGCAGAGTATTTTGTTCTCATGCTTTGAAGATAATGAAGTGAGTCATTGTCTTTACCTCTCATGTGACTTATTACAGACATACATTGCTAATGCTTTCCAAGGAAAAAACCAGACCTTTTGTTCAGACTCGTGGCTTTGAACTAGTGGGTTGATTGGGAGTTTGCTTAACTAGGGAGTTGCTTTGATTTGCTCTTTTAATCTATGTACTGAGAGTACTTCAGCAGACAATGGAACTCATAGAATGTTTTTGATCAGTTTCATAGGAATATCTCTGCTTAGGTATCAAGGATGAATAAATTCATCAGCAGCTTTTAGTCTATAAGGATACATCAATGTTTTGTTCTGTTTCTGAAAGCATGAGGCTTGTCTGCACTCGGTGCAGGTTGGGAGCTCTGATAAAGGAGTAGATTTGACATCTTGAAGAAAAAATTGTCAGTTTGTGAAGCTTTGGGAGAGTAGAGTACTGCCTAGACTGACCATCAGTACACATGGTGCTGTAACATTTCTAACCCACTCTGTCATTAGCATTTCTTAGAACCACAGAATGGCTTAGGTTGAAAAAGACTTTTAAGATCATCAAGTCTGTGTCCCCAGGTACCACACTCACATATTTTTCAGACATTTCCAGGGATGGTGATTCCACCAATGCATTGGGCAGCCTGTGTCAGGGTTTGACAACCCTTTCCAGGCAGAATTTCCCCGACATCCAACGTGAACCTCCCCTGGCACAAGTTGAAGCTGTTTCTCTCCTGTCCCTTGTTCCCTGGGAACACAGCCTGACCCCCACCTGGCTGCACCCTCCTGTCAGGGAGCTGGAGAGCCAGAAGGTCCTTCCTGAGCCTCCTTTTTCCCAGGCTAATTTGATGTATCTACTAATGACCTATTGTGGGTACTGTCAGAAGCCTGACAGAGAAAGCTCAGGCATATTTGCTGCAGTCTTTGGAGCAGAGATAAACTTTTTCTCATGGTTCTACTAGGATTGTTGTGAGAATGGCAAAATACAAGAATGTAAACGCACTTGCACCTGGTCATTTCCATAAAGAGTTTGGAACTCAGTTGTTATTCACAATTAACCAGTAGCTTTAAGGGGGTGTTAATGATCTTAACCAATAGTGTATGTTCGTGTGATGTATCCTATAAAAAGATGGACATTTTTGAAGTAAAGAGCTTATTGCCTTCTGATCAACCTGGAGTCTGTGTTGTTTGTGCGATACAACAGCGACAACCTACTTCATCTTTTGTCGTGAAGATCACAAAGTGGAGTTATAACAAGAAGTGAAATAAAAGGGAAATACAGGTTAGATTTTTTTTTTTTTTAAGCCAAAGGATTTACTTCTAAGAGCAAATACCAAATTACTGCCAAGCGTAGGATGGGATGTTTGGAGGAGGAGGGAGTCCTGTGAGCTGCCAAGAAGCTCCAGTCAAAGATAGAGACACTTGTGCTACACCAGAAAATGCTCATAACCCTTGTTGGATGCTCCATGGTCCTGGTAGTGAGGAGTTCTGCAGAGGACGGGAAGAACAGGACCATTATCCAGCTCCCATAATAGACACACTTCTCAGTGATAAGCCCTCCTTGCCCACAGTGGTAATTCTTTACCTGGTCTGTGTTTAATGCCACTGATAGCAAGTCTGTAGACCTGATGTGCCAAACATAATGGCCTTTTGCTATTCTTTCTCCAAACCAAGATTGTCAGTAAGGGTTTTAAGCTAGGGAAGGTTGTTTGAAATGCTGCCTGTGCCTGGTGTAGTGTAGAGAAGGGTGAGAACAATGGGGTCACCAGATTACCTCTTGGAATAAACTGTGTGGTTCATACAGGGAGAAATCCCTTCTAGAACTGAAGACTGCAATTCCCATAGTTTTCATGGACCACTAGGAAAACAGAATTGTACATACCTTGTTCTCGGAATACATGTATCACTTACAGCTCTATAATAGCATGACAGTAATTGCATCTTAATTTCTTGGCTGTATGAGGTGCTGGGATCCAGCACAAAACTGGCTTTATGCATTAATGTCTATTAGAACTACAGTGAAATTTGGAATGAATTGGTTGGAGATTAAGATATTTGGGTTGTTTCTGGTAGGTTTTATGTTGAAATCTTCCTCTTGTGTGAGAAGTTATTTCTGCCAGATTATAGGAAGTGATGCTGATGACATAGTGTCACATGAGTCACACAGTGTGTTTTAAACTTCACAGTGAGGTGTCGGTCAGTATATTCATTATCTGAAAAACAGATGAACAGTGGGGTGACATAATCCAATGTTCTGTAGGGCAGACGTGAGGAGTTACAGGAAGCCATCATGCATGGCTGAATAGTTAACATACAGAAGTAAAACCTGGGGGAAACTCCTGGCTTTTCCACAAGATGAGAACCTATGCTGGCCATCACCACTCAGGAGCAAAATATTGGAGTTTATGTTGTTGCAGAGCATTAGCTTATAAAACGTCAGACATTAAGAACAAAAATAGTGGACAGAGAGCATTATGCTGCTGTTTTGTGTAATGATAGTGATTCACCTGTCCTCAGGGTATGGATGGCATGCAGTTCTGTTCCTCTTGTTTTCAAGACATTTCTTCACAGAAGGTGTTGTCAAGCCCTGGCACAGGCTGTCCAGCGCAGAGGTGGAGTCTCCATCCCTGGAAGTGGTCAAAAACTTTGTGGATGTGGCACTTGAGGACATGGGTTAGTGGTGAGCATGGTGGTGGTGCTGGGTAGATGGTTGGACTTAATGGTCTTAGATGTATTTTCCAGCCTCAACAGTTCTGCCACTGTTGGAGAGGATATGTAGGATGTGGGGAGGGCCTGGGGCTGGTGACAATATTAAAAAATATTTTTGATAATCAAAAGCAGAGCAGAGCTGCTATTTCAAGAATGACTAAGCAGGCTGGAACTCCTCAGCCTGGAGAGATGATTTAAAGCAAATACTGCATCTGAAGTGGCACAAAGCTACTGAATAGGAACTGATTATTTGCTGTCTCTTCCTGCACTGCATGAGCTTGGGTTGCCAACGAGGCTGTGAGGAGCTGGCTTCAAGGGAGATGGAGGAGGCAAGGATTCTGGGAATAGGCACTGTATCCATGGGATGCTTGAGGATGTTGCGCCTACAGAAAGTTAAATAGGAAAAAAAAAAAAGCAGGCCAAGCAAGTACTTCAGAGATGTTCTGAGCTTTACCAAAGGACAAATTATGACAGGCTTGGGTTATTCTGGGGGCTGACAGTCGAAGCAGAGGGACTTCCAAGGGAGAATTCTGTGCTGCCTCTTTCCTCTAAGCATTTGCTTATAGGCACCATTCGAGACAGGATATCCTGCTGGACAGACTGAATGTGTGTCTTGGTTTGAAAGACAGGTGTCTGCCAAGGAAGGCAGGAGCCTCCCTTGGAATAGAAAATATGACCCCCTGCCCTCCAAATTATTATAACTTTGAAATTATGGGGCTTTCAGGCAAAGATATGGGAAAAGGAATAATAGTTCTTTACTAATATATATATATATATATATACATATATATATGGATAACAAGCCAAACAAACAACAACACCGGCAGCAACAACAAAGAGAACCACAAACCCGGTGACAGCCTTGGGCTGGGACCATTCCCTGGGGAGCCTGGGCAGTGCCCCAGCACCCTCGGGGGGAAGAACCTTTCCCTGAGATCCATGCCAAGCACTGACACAGCTCCAGCCCTTCCTGGACTCCTGTCCCTGTCCCAGAGCAGAGCTCAGCCCCTGCCCCTCCGCCTCTCCTCGGGAGGAGCTGCAGCCCCCAAGGAGCCTCCCCTCAGTCTCTTCTGCTCCAGCTGAACGAGCCAAGCGCCCTCAGCTGCTCCTCAGACCCTTCCCCAGCTCCGTGTCCCTCCTTTGCACACTCTCCAACATCTTTGGATCCTTCTGATCTTGTGGTGCCCAAAGTGCCCCCAGCACTGGAGGTGGGGCTGCCCCAGAGCAGAGCAGAGCAGGACAATCCCTGCCCTTGACTGAAGTGACTGAAAGGGCTGTTGTGTGTGGGATTGATCTCAGACCTCCGTTTTGGAGGGATGGGCTTTTTTCACTAATACAATGGATTTCAGTCCTTAGTAAATATCTCTAGGCATTGCCAGAGTTAATGAGTGATAACGAGCTAATGAATCAGCTTTGACTCCTCCCTATGTCAGAAGTGCTTCTAGAGGTCAGCACCTCGCCTGCTGCTTTTGAATGGTGAGATGACGTGCTTCTTTTTTATCAGTGTTCCAGACCTCTGTTATTTCTAGAGAGTCAAAACTAATAAATCTTACTTTTTTCTCCCCCATTGCAAATTTACCTATTTTGAATTGGTATCTGTCATGCTGGCAAGAACTTTGGATTATATAAGTTTTAATGTGGTGGTGTATCTTGCTTTAGAAGTTTGCAACATAATCTAATTTTGGGTTGGCTCAAACTGGAAACCATTTGGAAATGGAATGGACATCTTATGGGAATGAACTAAAACTACCTTCTTGCCCAGAGTTGCTGTCAGTAATTCCTCCTGTTTCCCTGCTCCCCTGGGGTACGCACAATTACCCTGTTCCTGCTCCCCACCCATTCCCTTCTGACACCACAAAGATGTCCTTAGGTGTTTTTCTAGAAACAATTATGCAATATTTGAGGCAGAATAAGAAATTGAATTTATGAATTGTCTGCTGTCTGCCATGTCAATCAAATAAAAACAACTATTTTTTACTACAGTCCACTTTATTCCTCTTTTTTCTGTTTTTCTGTTGGAAGTCTGTATACAGGATAATTAGTTATGAATAAACATCTATGAGTAACTGTGAAGAGCAAGCAGGACCACAGCTGCTGGAATCCAGCATCCATGGCTTCTGTATGTGTAAGTTTTATGTGAAATTTCTTGCAGTACAGGTAGCTGGTTCTCAAATGAGACACTTCAAACAACTTCCTTCAATCACGGAAGGGGATGAGCTTCCTGCCCAGAGGCTCTTTCTGAAGAAGCTTCTCTCTATGTAAAGAGAAAAAGAATTTATTCAGTCTGAAATTACAACTTTCTTGCTCAAACATCTTCTTCTTGTCAGAAATTCCGTTCTCATAAATAGGTTGTGTTTAATGCATGTTCTGCAGTAAATCTGCTGGATGGGGCTTGGAGCATCCTGGCCTAGTGGAAAGTGACCCTGCCCATGGCAGGGGGTGGAACTGGATGGGCTTTAAGGTCCCTTACAATCCAAACCATCCCATGATTCTATGATTCTGTGATAATCATGTCTCCAAACAGGATTTGAAGTACCTTGAGTGCACAAGCAATATTTTTTCATATCTATTTGTTGAGAGAATATGATGACATGAACTGTGAACTGTAAATATTCTTCATTAATTTCCTGAAATTATGCTAGAATAGGTGATATTCCTGTAGCACTGAATTTGTGAAATTAAACCATTACAGAATTAGCATTTCACCTTTCTAAGGTGTGATGTATTTCATCTGACTCAATCACTGCTTTATTTTTGATCTGGGGCGGGCAGGGAGGGGAAGGTTTTAATAGGTACAGTCTTTGAGGGACTCTAAAAATACCTTCCTCAACGTGTATATATTGAAAAAACAGGAGATAGTGAGCAGTATATTTGTAACTAAAATTTCTGTATTTGTCCTGTTGAGGAAGCAAGAAGTGCTAAAAACTGGCTCACATTTCTCTTTTCCTCTGAGATTTAGTTTTAATGAGAAAATCTTTCTTCTCCAGGTGAAATGCAAATATTTCTATGGTAAGTTTTGTTTTGTGGAATGATTATGTGCTGTTTTAGAACTTACATAGCTTTTTCTTCTTTCACCTGGATTCTTATGATTTTTGTTAAATAACCTCCTTTTGTTTTAAGAAGAAATATATATTGATGTGCTAAACATGTCTTTCCTAAATTAATTTATACGAAAGTATGGGAAGTGTGGAGCTCAGCCAACTGAGAGACACAAAACTCCAGGGAGGATTTTCCCTGACCTGTGTGACTGTCCCCGTTTGCCACCTGAGTGACAACATGGTGGTTGTGGTGGGACAAAAGAGATCTGTTCCTCAAAGGGCTGTTTGCAAAGAGCAACAACATCTCCCAAGTGTTCAATGCAGGAGTTACCACATCTAAAACTGCACATTTTTCAGAGCATGTACGTGATGTACCGGTAACTGCCCGGCCTCTTTGTACTTCGCTCTACGCTTGTTGTGGGCTCCATCTGCCCCTTACTGAAAACTTAAACAACAAACAGGTTGGAGCAAAAGGGTCTTTAGCTCTTTGTACTTGGTGAAGCTGGTGCATGTGCCAGCAGTGTTGTCACCTGGATCTAAACCAGCTGCCTCAGGTGTGCTCTGCAGGCAGCAAAGAGCTGATGACACAGGCACGTTTTGCTATGGGGAATCACAGAATCCTGCGATATCCTGAGTGGGAAGGGACCCACTCAGTCCATGCCACAATGCAGGTCTTGCGGCCAAGACTGAACTGGTTGTGTAAGAAGCCTAAAATGAATGGATTCTGTGTGAATCCTTGCAGTAGTGATGTTAGATGAAGTTTAAAAAATTCACAGAAAGTTCACAGCAACTTGACACCAGGGGAACAGAGTGCAGAGCAATGGAGCCCCCAGGAACAGGACCTCAGAAATCCCTAGTTTTGTTGACAATTGTTCAAACAGATTCATGCAGGAACTGTAATTGAATGTAAGGTTAAATAATAACTTGGTGGTAACTGATGGGATAAAAAGACAGACTGAAGTTACCTTAGATTATTATAATGCTAAAAAACAGCCCTTCAGGGAAATTTGTGCATGTGCATGGGGGTGTAATGAGCTGGATCAAGACACCAGATGCACATTAAGAATTATGTGATGGAAGTTTGCGTGACCCATCACCTGTTTCTGTGTCATTTTTCTGTGTTACCTTTTTGTATACAAGCCTGTGCTTGTTTCCCAGGTGTGCCAGCATTGTGAGGGGCCTGGCACCCTGTTCTGCAGAACGGTGCTAAAATGCAGTATCCTGACTCGGTGTGTGGGTTAGCTCTTGCACACGGGGTGACAGAACCTGGTTTTAGGGATACCAGCAGTGTGAGGCAGTGAAGGAGAAACTCATCAAACCCCCAGTTCTTGTGAGCTTTTTATACATTGCAGGTTTGAATGTGGCTCCAAAGGGTGTTTTTTAGTTTTTAATCTGAGTGTTTAAGGAAATTTTCCATTTATATTCAGAGGACACAATGTTTAATAGAAAAACAGTACTTTCATTGAAAGGGAAATGAATATGTTGCCCTGTCGTACCAGGGGCACTTAGAGTGACAAAAGTGCAACAAGAAAGGCGTTGTTCAGCAGGCAGGAAGCTGAGGAAACAGGAGCCCTGCAGGATGCAAACCACGTCAATGTGGGCTCTGTGGTGTCTGCTCTGGGGCTCAAAGGAGCAGGTGCGGTGCGTGTCTGGGGAGCCTCAGGAGGTGGGACACATTTGTAGGGTTATGAACACCACAGAGCCTGTTTATGTTTTAGAAGGGTGTACATCAAGGGAAAGCTCTTTCAGAAACATTTCTGAAATAAGAACTGTGATAGAAATATATGCTTTAAGTCAGTTCACAGCAGTAAACGAGCTCTTGGTATAACCTGGTGTGATCTGTGTTGTTTAGTTTTGCCAAAAGTTCCTAGCTTAAAGTTGTCGTCTGTGCTATGAAACCAAAGCATTTCACAAAGGTTTTCTATCACATTTTTCTCAAAAGTCAGGCTGATGTTACAGTTAACAAGGAAAAGATGTTAACACTTCAGAAAAACCCAACAACTTAGGCAGAGCACAATCAAATCTCAAGTGCTATTTCTTAAAATATTCCTGAAAATTATTTCACAATTGGTATTGACTGTTCAAGTCGATGTCTCTAAAAACCTTTTGCTACAAGTGTTCACTCATCTTTGGACATTGTACTTCATGTCTTCTCTGAGTTATGGCTTTGAAAATATCTGAGCACAAGAATTGTCAAATTTTTCATGTGGCCTGGGAAGAAGATCACGCACATGATCACAGTGTGGTCTTTCAGAGTTGTCTTTACTGGAGTTTTTCCCAATGTTTACTTCTATCCCAGAGTACTTACAGCAGGGTGCTTACTCCTCACTCCTAGAAAGGCTATGGCAAGTCTGTTTGTCTGTGGGATCAGCTGAGCATCTGAAGTTACTCAGTAGTTACTGTTCTTTGCTGAGCATGGAAATACGGCATGAATTGAAGTTTAGCAGCAACTAATCCTGAGAACTGCACAGAGAAGGGATGCTAAAGGTGGAGAAAGTAGTGTGAGCTATAACCTATTCACAAATACTCTGCAATATTGAAAGCATCTGATGTACAGCATCATGGAGACATTAATGTCAGATTGTGAAAAAAGCTTAAAATCTCTTAGGCCTAACTACAGCTTTGTAGTTGATATAACCATCATCAAACAAATAATTACAATTAAATTTGTATTTGCAATGCACAAAGATTCTAGGAGAGTCTTGAATTGCCTTTTGTTTTGAAAGACTTCTCACCGTTGGAAAAACTTGGAATCATGGAATGGTTTGGGTTGGCAGGGATCTTAAAGCTCATCTCCTTCCACACCCCTGGGCAGGGACAACTTCCACTGTCCCAGGCTGCGCCAAGCCCCGTCCAGCCTGGCCTTGGACACTCCCAGGGCTCCAGGGGCAGCCACAGCTGCTCTGGGCGCCCTGTGCCAGGGCCTCCCCACCCTCACAGCCAACAATTCCTTCCCAATATCCCATCTGTCCCTGCCCTCTGACAGTGGGAAGCCATTCCCCCTTGTCCTGACACTCCAGGCCCTTGTCCCAAGTCCCTCTCCAGTTCTTTTGGAGCCCCTTCAGGCACTGGAAGGGGCTCTGAGCTCTCCCTGGAGCTTTCTCCTCTCCAGGTGAGCACCCCCAGCTGTCCCAGCCTGTCCCCAGAGCAGAGGGGCTCCAGCCCTGGAGCATCTCCGTGGCCTCCTCTGGACTGGCTCCAGCAGCTCCACGTCCTCCTGCTGTTGTTCCCCAGGGCTGGGGCAGCTCTGCAGGTGGGGTCTCACCTGAGTGGGGCAGAGGGGCAGAATCCCCCCCTCCCCTGCTGCCCCCGCTGGGGGCTCAGCCCAGTACAGGGGGGGTTTCTGGGGTCAGTGCCCATGGCCGGGGCAGGTTGAGCCTCTCACCCACCAACAGCCCCAAATTCTTCTTCCCAGGGCTGCTCCCGATCCATTCTCAGCCCAGCCTGAGGTTTGTGCTCGGGATTGCCCTGACCCAGGTGCAGGAGTTGTGCTTGGCCTTGGTGAACTGCATGAGATTGGCAGGGACCCATCTCCCCAGCCCATCTTTGCAGAGGTTCTAACTTTGCCAGGTGTGCCTTTTGAGCATTACCTGTGGGCCACTGGGGAGCCTCAGTGCCAGCCAGGTGCTCAAGCAGAAGCCTTTGCTTAACAAAGCAAAACTTTTAACAAAGACTTTGCTTCAGTGTTGAGTTAGAGGCGCAAATGCAGTAATAACTTTAATCCACCAATGCCAGCTGCTCTAATAATTGCTCTAATGAGAAAGAATAGAACAAATCGGGGAAGATTTCATAGGAACAAACAGCTGGCAATAGTATGAAGGATTTTTAACTTCAATGATATTAAGGATGTCTTCCTAAATAGCTAAGAATTGGGCTACCAAGCCAGTTTTCTTCATTCACAAACTGTTAAAAATAGAGGAAAGAAGCAGCAAACTTGTGAAAGAGAAGCTGACAAAATTGAAGTAGACCACAACTGTCTCTGAAAGTGTACCTTGACACTGCTGGGTGTACCTCCTTTTGACATGACTGAGTAGGAGAGGTTGACACTTTCCTTGTGGGACAAATTGCTGCATGAGGCTTTTGATTTCAGACATATTCATCACGATTTTTAACTTTCTTACAACATTATTTTCCAACAATGCTCAATCAAACTGTTGAACTTATGCCATGCTGGTTTATTTTGTGCATAATCACCTTATTCTGATTTTTCAAATATATATTTATGGGCGTTCATGTAGGGTTTTGTATTAGTCAGGCTTTTTTTTTCTGTGTGCAAATACAGTTTTCAATGCTGGGACAGATGATGACACATTTATATTATTTGCATTGCTATTATTTTGTGAATCCCTGAAAATGTTACTTTGCTTCTACTTATGAAATAATATACTAGGATTCAAAATCTAAATTAAATCTTCATTTCCAGTGAGATCAGGTTTTCTTCTTCCCATTCTTACTATAAGCAGGAGCAGATAAAAAGAAAAAAATCCAAATGTAAGTATTATTTATGCCTGGAAATATGCCCATGATAACACAGGCAGGTGATTGACTGGCACCAGGCAGGGATGATAATCTTCAAGAGAACATACCTGAGTGCACAATGGACTCAAAAAAATCTGCTATAAGAAATTCTTTGTAAATGATTGCTACTTCCCATAAGCTTTAAAATTAAGACACGTCCATTGTGGTGACAAACTTTGTCAACGTATGTGAATGAATTGCGCTCCAGTTAAATTTCTCTGTGGGCTTTTCAACTGGCTCCTTCTAGAGCCCTTTGCAGCTTCAATGGATGTTGCATTTCCTTCCTGTCTTGAATTGCAGTGAAACGTGGCTGGGAGCTTTTAAAGTCACTGTTACTTAACAGGGTGGCAATATTTTATTAGCTAATAAGTGTGTACACCTTGAGAAAATACATTCTGGAGAGAAATTCCTGCTGTTACTGTCATGGTTAGTTATCCTGAAGGATGTGCTTTGTGTCTCAGATTGGAAATGGTGAAGGTTAAAATATCCAACTTCCCTGTAAGCTCTGAGTGCAGCTGCAGTGGGTTTGTGTTTAGTATTCAGAGAGTAATGCCAGAATCCTACACCCAAATAAAAGATGTGACAGGAGGTGGGGAAAAAACTTCTCCTCTTGCACATGGCCATCAAACTGCAGCAGGTGAGCAATGGGGAAATGCCAGTAAAGAACAGAAATATCCATGGAGACCCCTGAAGACTCAGTCTCAGTGACAGAGGTGATATATTCAGCTCTCAGTGTGCTTTCGAGGGAGAATTTCTTGTATGATTATTACAGTTGAGAAGATTACCAGGCAACTGTAAAATCCTGCGTGCACTCATTTGTCTGAGATCATTAACATTTTTAGAAAGGAGCTCTGAAATCAGCTCTTCATTCTCCTGACATTCATCCCAAGGAAACTCTGCCACAAAGGTCAGGTCTGGGAGTTGATTTGTTGGGGGTGTGTGCATTTTGGTGATAAAAGAGCAAATATAATTTCTTTCTTGGCTATTTATATAATCGAAGTTCCCACAAAACTGGATATGTTCCTGGTAATTTGACGACCTGTGACAAAGCAGTCTGATAATTAATTTCAAAGTGCTGCAAACACCAAGGCAGAGTCCCAAGAATGGGCGAATGTCCAGAGAAGTAGCAAGGTTTGGTTAAGGGGAAAGCATGTTTGTCTGAATTTTTTATTTCTAACATGTCACTTTAATCCTCTCCAGAGACAATGGGACTTTCTGTAAACAAGGATTTAAAAGAAGGATTGCAGGGACACCTCAGAGCCCCTTCCAGGGCCTGAAGGGGCTCCAAAAGAACTGGAGAGCGACTGGAGACAAGGGCCTGGAGTGTCAGGACAAGGGGGAATGGCTTCCCACTGCTAGAGGACAGGGATAGATGGGATATTGGGAAGGAATTGTTGGCTGTGAGGGTGGGGAGGCCCTGGCACGGGGTGCCCAGAGCAGCTGTGGCTGCCCCTGGAGCCCTGGGAGTGTCCAAGGCCAGGCTGGACGGGGCTTGGAGCACCCTGGGACAGTGGAAGGTGTCCCTGCCCAGGGGTGTGGAATGAGATGAGCTTTAAGATCCCTTCCAACCCCAGTCATTCTGGGATTCTGTGGATTTTTCAGAACTGTATTTCCAGCCTCAGGCACTCCCACTTGACTTCTACAAAGCTCATGTTGCTTTTTGGAACACTCACAGTTGTTATTTATAGAGAAGCTTTTAAGGGAAGTCTCATATGCTGTAACTGTGGGCTCATTCCAGAGAATCTAAAGCTCAGTTGATCAGCTTCTCACATTTTCTTACTTCAGGTAAAGCAAGATTCCAGAATTATTTAAATAGTTTTTAAACATGTTTTTAATTCTTTGCCTGCTGATGTTTGCTGTTAAAAACCTGACTGCAATATATTTATTTTTGTGATGGATTTCCTTTCTCATCTCTTGCATTGACAGATGAACCTGGACTGCAAGATCCCTGTTAGGAAGGTAAGTTGGATGCTTTAGAGACTGTAAGCAGCCAGGAACTCTTTACTGTAGAAGAAGTCGTTTCCTGTGAGGGTGGAGAGGCCCT
>WEKY01029709.1:0-60647 GCA_013390045.1 Picathartes gymnocephalus
TTAGATTCAGCTGAATAACAGGTGCATTCACAGGAAGGTATGCACTGGCATAAAAAATTTCCAATCATCAGAAGCCAAATATTGAGCAAACGCTTTCATAAACTATTAACTGCAGTGTCATGAAAAAAAAATCACAGAATTATCTACAACCCTAGAAAAACCCCCAAAGTGTAGTGCAACACTGACACAGGAAAATACCAAAGGCATGAGCCAGAAAATACAAGTCACAGTGTAAAGGAATGAGTCAGGTAAAATCAGTTTTAGCAGCAGTAAACAGAAGAAAAAGTATGATGCTGAAGTGGGAATCAGTTAAGAAAATGCAAGTAGGCCAACTGTGCTAGCAATCGTGTAAAAATGGCTCTAAGGGGATTTATGAGAGTAAAGGCAGTAAGGGACCCCCACCATTAGCATGCCACTCGTCCTTGCACCAGTGTGCTACTGACTCATCATAACCTCACTCATCTGCCCCTCCAGTTGTCCTTGAGAAGTATTGACACCACCAGGCTGCAGACTCAAAGGATGCTGAAAGGGTGAGTGTACACCAGACAATGGAACACATACTAGAAACTCTGTGTAATAACTGTATCAATAACTGTAAGGAGATGGACTGAAATAACAGGTGTATTTTGATTAGAAACTTAAGACTACAGCTAAAGATAAACCACAGCTCCTCACATTACTCAGCACTCCCTCTGTAACAGAGGCATAACCCCTGCAGTCCCAGGCAGAGCACCAGAGTCCTGCCTGCCTTCGGCAGAGCTGCTGCCAAAGACATCAAAAAACACACTTGCAGCTGCCACCATCAACTTACAATGAGATTAAGCAGTTTTTAAAATTGCTTTGGTTAATCACGGCAACATCTCATCATCTTCTACTGGCTGCAGGCTGTTCCATTAGCTATTGAGGTCTGCAAACAGGGGCAACTAGATCCGTGAGCACTGGGGATCCAAGGTCTCGCCCTTCTGCAGACGAGCCCATTGCAAACCCAGGCTGTGAACACGTCAACTCGACAGTGCAAAAGAGAAGAACTTAGTGTGCTAAGAGCCTCTGCAATGCTTGCTCCCTGTTTATTCTGATTTTACCTCAGGGCTGACGTTTAAGTCACTGCTTTCACAAGGAATTAAAACTGAGTATTATAAGTTCATTCATACTGGAGGTGTATCACAAAGCAAAGAGACAGATACGGCTCCTGCCTGGGAAATTACAAAGGCTCCTATCCTGAAAACATTTACATACCAGGAACTTTATTCACTAAAGTAATCACGCAGGACCAGGACCTTATTTAATCTTTCTTCAGAAACTGAGCCTATACAAACAGCACACAGATGCTTTCTCCACTTTCAATAGCAAGTCATTCATTTTATATTATCGTTCTACCACTAATTTAGCTGTAGTGTTGCTAAGAGGATTTCCAACATATTAAAGTATTATTGAAATAATATAAACTATTTGCATTTGAAGAGTATATTGTCTATTCCAAACAATACAGCAGGAGATCCCCTCCATGTATCAAGAAATCTCTAACTAATCACTTTAAGGCAATGATGTTACCCATTGGAGAATATGAAATTCTCCTTCATAAACCATTCTTTATGCAAGACAGAAATGGATTCTGGCAAGGCCAAAAAGATCTGCCTGTGGCAAGCTAAGTGTAAGGATGAACTTCTGTTGCTATAAATAAAAAACAAACAAACAAAAACCACAAACAAAAAAAAAAAAAAAAAAAAAAAAAAACCCCAAAGGTGCTTGAAATTTTTTTTTTTTTGATTAAACCACCCTTTGTTCTAGAGAATCTTCAAGCTGGTTTTGTTAGTATTGTTCCAGAAACCATGTGATAACATAGTTATGTAAGTTACCATCCTACCAGCATTAAAAGTCTCTTTGTAACATCCTCTGGGTGTGAGATGTAGTATTCCAAATGTCTTAGTAGGGAACAAATTAGAACCACTTTAAAATGCAAGACCCCTCATTTCTATACTATTTTAATACTGAAGTAACACCACAAAACCAAGAAAATCATCTATTTCATAGCTAACCTCATGACCTACATACCATTTACTGACAGCTGGGCAATTAAATAATTTTTTCTAAAAAATATGGGAATATTTAAATGGTAACCAATATGTTGCAGGAATTAGTAAATTTTATAGTATACTCAGCATCAAGAAATTCCCTTTGTGCTTTTTATTGTTAAGTGGTATTTTCAAGCTCTGACTTTGGTGACATTTGTATAGCTTTAAATTGCCAGTTCACTGAAGGACAAAATAAGATTATTAGTTATTGGATTTCAGTGATCCAATGGGCATGTTTGGACAGCCACGGATTTTGCTTATACATTATACTTTGAGCATTAGATGCATAAAATTTTGTGAGGTGTCCCTGTTCTAGCATGTGCTGATTATGCCTGGGATAGTTAGTTTTCTTCACAATAGCTGGCATGGGACTATATTTTGGATTTGTGACAAACACGGGGATAGTTCAGCTGTTGCCAAGCAGAGTTTACACAGAGTCAGGGCCTTTCCTGCTTCTTATCTGACCCTGCCAGCGAGGAGGCTGGGAGTGCACAAGGAGTTGTGAGGTGACACAGCCAGGACAGGTGACCCCAGCTGACCCCAGGATGTCCCAGACCATGTGGTGTTGTGCTCAGCATATAGAGCTGAAGGAAGAGGAAGGAAGAGGGGGATGTTTGGAAGGATGGTGTTTGTCTGCCCCAGTCACTGTTACCTGTGATGGAGCTCTGCTCTCCTGGAGATGGCTGAACACCTGCCTGCCCATGAGAAGTGGTGAATGAATCCCTTGTGTTGCTTAGATCGCATGCACAGCTTCTGCTTTACCTGTTAACTGCCTTGATCTCAGCCTACTAGTTTTCTCACTTTTACTCTTGTGATTCTACCCCCTCATCCTCCCAGGCTGTGGGTGCTTAGTGGCCTGCAGGGGTTAAACTACGACATATCTCTTATCTGGGTTTGGTCACAACCACAAATGACTCAGACTCTTGCGAACAAGTTTCATTCACATAGAAGCAGTAACAGCCACACAAGTGAGATCACTCTGTGCACGAGGTCACTATAAGGGTACATCTATAAAGAATTAGGTATTTCAATGAGGTACCAGTATTTCAGCTTAGGGTGGTATTTCCAGTATTTAATACTGGACACAGAACCAGACGACAGAGCCTCAAGCTGCGCCAAGGGAAATTTAGGTTGGATATTAGGAAAATGCTTTTCATGGAAAGAATAGTAAAGTACTGCAATGATCTGCCCAGGGAGGTGGTAGGGTCACCATCCCTGGATGTGTTTAAAGAAAGACTGGATGTGGCACTCAGTGCCATGGTCTAATTGAGGTGCTGGGGCATCGGTTGGACTCGATAATCTTAGAGGTCTCTTCCAAACTTTCTGTGATTCTGTGAATACCAAGGATGTTCTTCACCATTGACCAGAGCAATTACCAGCCCAGTTAAGGCTAGATATGAAAAGTGCTTTCCTGTTTCACAGAAAATGTGTCAGGAAGTGGAAAAAATCACATGTTTACTGACTCCCTCATTTTCATGTATTGTATCACTACACTATTTGCTCTGAAAGATAATGGGACAGTTTGAAAAAACAGTTGAAATACAAGCATTTACTGAAACCAAAAGCATCAAGTCAAAAATGTTTGCCAGAGTGAACGAAGCTGAAACAATTTATCAAGGGCCTCAAAATTTAGGGTTGCCAAAGACCTGTAGTATATTTCTCGTAGTACACAAAAGGAAAATCATCTTTTACCCTCGAGAATAATGTTAACGAAGTGCATTCAACCCGCTCAGGCTGAGTTATGCTAACAACCCTGAACACCTCTGGATGTGAAGACCTTCAATCCATCACCGCAGAATTTGATAAAAATGTTCCAGGAGCTGCCAAAAGGTTCATATTTAATTATCACTGGAATCGATAGAAAGAAATATTGCGGAAAATTACATGTTCTACATCATTTAAGTTTTCTGATTCTGGTCTTCAGAAGCAGCCTGCATTGCCTTCTAAACCCTAATTCATCTGGTAATTACTCTTACTCTGGTAAGAGTAGTTAATTTTTACCCCAAAGAACATAAAACTGTCACCACTTCAAAGTATGTTCCACAGGCCTGGATTTACTGGGAAGAGCAAGGAGCTGCATCTGCCCTTGTTTCTATCATGCAGAACACCAATTAAACAAACGATCCAATTCTTCATTACAGGCTTTTCAGCTGGTGATTGCATGCTCAAGAACTAAAAAGAGATCTGGACTTAGCTCTACTTATGAAAGGAGAAAGGACATTTTATCAGCTCCTTGGGAATAACCAAACAATTTTTAGTAGGAGTTGGCGAAGGATTGCCTTAAAATTTCTGTCAGGTAGCAGGATAGCATATAATTTACTCAGTCTAAGAACTCAAATTAGAAAACAAAAGCAGTAATAATTCTGCAATCCTTAAGCTACTAATATGTTTCTCTGACAAAATTAGATGTGATATTCAAAATACTACTAACAAAAGTATTAAGCCTGAGAAATAAACATACTAGTACTTAAATGGTATGCAATAAAATCACCTAAAAACCAGAAATTAAGTATTTGGGTATTAGTTATTATTTATTGCACATGGCACTGAACAGAGCTGCTAAAAGCATGACATATTAAAAGCACTTCATTTTTATTTGTGAAATACTGTTAAGACATTTTCATTAAGAAAAGGTACCTGTTTACAAGACACAAGAATGCATACTTCTAGCTGTACTAGCAAGCAAATATCCTCTTTTATATCTGACTTTTGCTTCAATCTTGCTTAACAATTCACCAGAAAACAGTTAGCAAATTTTCTTTACATTTATTTAAATACTCATAGAGCAACGTAAGTTGCTGCATGAGCAGATGACTGAAGAAGCCTTAGATACATGAATCCTGCCACTTCTCCTGTCTGCCTTGCCTCAGAAAGAATTCCAGCTCCTTCCCTTGCCCTGCAGAATTATCCACTATCCCATGGCACTTATGACTGATGTCCACACTCTGTAAATCGCCCTTCAAGTGTCCCCACAACCTGCCATATATCTCTCTCTTAAGAACTCACCAAGGTGTAGCCAGTTCTGCAGGTGTGCATGCTCCCAGCGCAACACGTAACAATGAGGTAACGCTCCTCCTTACTGGGGTCAGTTGCTGTTATTTTGGGAAATTGCATTCTTGCTCAAGCTTGAATTAGAAATCGCACAACAGGTACAAAGGTTACCAGAGAAACACCAGTGAGTGCACAGTACAGTCATCTATGTCTCATTTCCTTAAAAACAGGCTAAACAATATGCAGGTCCTTCATTAAAACATTCATTAAATGTTTCTCTGGAAAACTAGATACTGATGAAAGCCTTAGCATGTCACAGGCTTTTCTGCCATTCTACTAATGTAAACGTCACATTTATTTCTAGCCAGGGAAAATCACCTTCTCTTGGGCTAATAAGCAATTTTTTTTCCCTTTTTTAACTTCTCTGAAATAAATCAATTAATGAAAGTATTACTTTATGTAAAATTACTTCATAAAAAATTGAACTGTATCATAATTCCTGTCACATGAACTACCATCTCTAACTGTCAGCTACTCATTCTAGTCAGATACTGATCACTTGGATTAGATTCAATGTGAATTAAAATTTAAGCCATTTCCCTTCTATTATGTGATCAAACTACCTTTCCGCAGAGACATTTTTTGATGTTAAAAATAAACATAAAAGAAAGAATGTTTCCTTTAAGTCTAAAAATGTTGTCAGTAGTAAACATATGTTTTCTTTCCTTACTGCCCAAGTTCTGAAATACCAGCTCATATTGTATGTTGAATGATTTAATGATTTTATCCTGGTGCCCAGTTAACCGAAGTCTCCGCTGTAAAATGAGTATGCATGATTTCATGGTCTGGCAGAATTGGCATTCTAGACCCAGAAAATGCTAATGCTATTTACCACATCATGCCTAAAAGTCCATCTCCTCATTTTTCCATTAAGCCAGCCTCCTGGGCTTAAAAGCTGAAAATTAGAAACCTACCTATCTATTAGGCATGCAGCCAGATCAGAGCCTCACAGGACTTCTTCAATCCATTAGAGAATGTATTATACTACCAAAGAGTCATCTCCCTTCTGAACCAATACAGTAAAACCATCAAAATATGTATCTTACTGTTATGGTATATAGATTTGGACTTATGATTAGCTTCATAATACAAATGTAAGATCCTGAATAAGTATCTGAAGAGACTGACATGTGCCTCAAGACAAAATAGATACAACTATATACTTTTACACCTGGCTACCTCAAAGGAAGGCAATATTTGAGTGAGTATAGGAGGAAGGGACAACTGGATGGAACACACATTATATTTTTCTGCAGAGCTTACGTCCACAGTTACAATTTCCCTATACTGGAGGAGAGTGACATGGGTGACAACGTAAGCACTATTTCCTTAAATACAGGACAGTTAATGTGGGCGAATAACTGTGCTGAAGTTCTGATCATCTGTTTTGCATTTCTACAATTCATAAAATACAGATTTCTCTGTATTTTATGGAGAAAATATTTACTGGCAATTTTAGGATTTTGGATGACACAACTGACAGGGAAGAAAACTAAGATAAGCGCTCAGGGATAAATGGGCTCATGTAATGCAAAATGAGATTAGGATTGTTAGGAAAGCACTATGAGAGCTTTCCTGATTAACATTATGTATATTATGCCAGATCACAGAGTCCAGAGAGACTGGGGCTCTGTTATCTATATCATGTCACACAGCACAACACAGCTCAGCCTGTGGGATGCTTCCACCTAGCCTGTGGGGTTTTTTTACCTGATCTAGCAGATGCAGATCAGCTGTTTGAACAGTTTGAACAGCTCCAACAGTCATGCTTCTCCTGTGCTTGCAAATGGGGCCACACTGCATGGCTGCTGCGTGCTCTGCCAGCACACGACAGGAGGTGAGATGTTTCCTCCTGTCCACACATGGGACTGCTAAAACTCCATTGCTCCAGCTGCCATTCCACAGCCTCAGCCATTTTGAAGTGCAGTGCTCAGTCCCCGCCAGATTTCATAGTCAGAGGCAACCAAGACAGACAGATGACAGGACGGAAGGAATGAAGACATAGAGTAGTGGAGTAACTTGTGTGTAAGTACACATAAAATGTCTACTATTCTGATAATAAGTGGATATTTTCTAGCCCATGTATCATGAAACATTAAGAAAATTCTAACAAAGAATCACAATGAAAGAATATTTAGCTTCTAGTTTGCTCTCATCCCTCACAAGGGAGATATCCTGTGACTGCTTTCAGAAACAAGCTAATGAATTATACCAATTAACCACAGTTAATTACCAGCCTGGTTTTGTCCTCTGTCTCATATGTTTTACTTTACTGACAGCCATTGACAGCCATTACTTTGCTCACAGCACCATGAGTGCCCAACTGAGGGAAGAAAGCTCCTTTGAACTCCAGAGAACTCCCTGATCTTTACCAGGTTAAGAAAATAATATTTACCTTTGCTTTGCTTTCCATCCTTTCTCCTCTTAGTAAGGATAAGGGAATAAAAAATACAAGGAACGAGCAATAAATCACTACTGAGTACTAATTTCTGATTAAAAAAGGACCTACATCGCAAAAAAACCTTACCCTTATGTCAGAAGAAAGGAGGAAAAACAGATAAGGCAACAGTGAACTGTGGCCCCTGAAGAGAGGACACATTTGCTACTCTGGCCTGTCCTGACAGTCATGCTACTCACTACCACAATGAACTGAATGGCTCCTGCAGCACCTACCAAGAAAGGAGCTCTCCTGGACTGTCCTTCTTCACCTCCACCTTAGGAGAACATCAGACTGAGTAAATGCATCTCTTCTTCTGCAGAAGAGATTGTTAAGGCAATTCCTTTCGCTGCACCAATTCCCTCCTACCCCTGAGGAGATCAGATCTTACTGATTCTCCATGACAGAGAGGAAACTAAATCCTTTGCCCCTATTCCAGTCTTTGCTACAGATATTCAAATGCCTTTCTATGGCTCTAACAAGTCTCGAAAAGTCCTCTAGTGCTTATATCTCATAAAGAGTAAGAATTAGGAAAAATAAATGTTGGTTTCATTATGTGATGCTATGTTTATGTTACAAGGTTGTCTCTTACTTTTGTAGTTATTTCTAGAAAGCCTGTGCCAATAAATAAATCACTTTTTCCATCTGGGCTTTGATAAGGTGTTGTAAAATAGTAGCCAAATTCTGCTCTGACTGACACCACTGTTAAAATTTCCACTGGTCAAACTGGATACAACTTCATATAATAGCTGTACAATCTCAACACTGCCCACATTGTCCTAGGTTTCCCTTTAAAATATGAACTTACAGAAGGTCATTCATGGTTGCATATTACAAAAGTACTTTAAGAACAGACGTGCACTGCTTAGGAAACTCTCACTCTCTCAAGCAAGGTGCTTTGAACCTTGCCCTCCCCGACATGGTCTCTTGAAAGCAGGGAGCATATGTTTGTATAAACCAAACATGATGGATTATATGATGTGCAAAATCTGGATTTGATTTATTGTTTGCTTTTTTCCTCTCAGGAGCACACATACATCAGATGTATGTTTATATATCAAGGCTAACTTTCAAAATCAAAGGTTATATAAGACAAAACAACTTTAAAGGAAGTTGTAATCTGGCTTTAAACACTACCAAAAGACAAACTTCTCTGTTTACAACCCTGTCAAATTCTGTTTGTGTCAATGCTGAGCTGTGCCTCACAACTGGCTGAATCATACCTGCTGAACTTCCATACCTCCTGTAAGCCTTGGCCTGGTCTGACTGGATGGCTTATGAAATCTGGCTAGTTAGAAGGCTAAAAGCCAAAAACAGCATTAGAAAAGAAGATTATAAATGTCCCATGTTCCAGAGAAAAATGGACTTCGAAACATGCTTTTTTTTTCCCCAAAAAACCAAGTGAATTTCTTCAATGTATTATGAAACATTACTCACACTGAGACTGCTATACACAACTGATATGCTGGAAGAAATCTCCTCCATGGCCAGGATACCATTTTCTTATTGCAAGTGGGAACTGGTTCCTCCAATCTATTTCAGATCTCTCATTACTAGGTTAGAAATGCATTTCTTATGTCTTGTTTATATTGTAATTCTAAAAAAACCCTCACATGATGGGGAAAAAAAAGGCACAGATTTTGAAATGGTTTCCAATTGGAGAATGAGTTTTGGGACGTAACAACTTTTTGAGTCAGTAAACAAAAGTTTTTGAAGGGGATTTATACTGTATGTTACACATTCACTAAGAGGGAAGTGGAGGAGGGGCAGACGAGGAAAAACCACAAATGAAGATAATGAGGACTTTATGTGGATGGAAATTTCTGGAAGATCAAAATGGTTTACAACGTATTAAGGAAGTGCTTGGTACAGGAAAAACACTGCAAGATCTGTACAGATGGTTAACGTTATTTGCTTACTTATTTTCAGGACTAGTCATTTAAGAAATGCTTTTCGTTTTCTTTCCTGGTCTGCCTCTTATAATTATATATTTTTGATTAAAAACTCAAAGCTTGTTTCCATTTGCCTGAGTGGTCCAATCTGCTTGTTCTTTTATTGCTTTTTAAAATTTTATTAAGGAAGCCTTAACAATCAAACTTACCAGACCGCGTTTTTCTCAAGTCTAATTTCTGTGCTTTTTCTTTTCGATAGCTTGGAAAATGAGGGAGGGATGTCTATCCAGTATGGCTTTAAGATAATCCCAACCAGAAAATCATTTTGCTAGACCACAGTGTTTCCCAGCAAGCAAACTACATTTCTGAACTTTGTATAAATAACTGCCAAGAAAGCTATGTCTAGAAGAAAACAAATAGTAGAAAAATCTTGCCACAATTCAGATGGACACGGTGACAAATTCATTGCTAAAAGTATGGCATAACCAAACTGGGAAGCCTTTTATTTTCTTTTTTTACACAGTTGAGTCTATTCAAATAAATAAGGTTCTAGCACAGCTGGGAACTAGCAAAAAATACAGCAAGGAACTAAAATGCTACATTCAGTTTAACTGACATATCACAAAATCTGGAGCTCAGTTCTGTATATGCAATGTCACCCAAGAAAAGTATCAACATTTCATGAAGTCTCACTCTCTTACAGTTAGAATCCTGCAGTCATTGGCCCTGCAACTTCAGCATCCTTAAATTTCATCTTTCAAAACCAAAGATATTTCAAAATTATGGTTTTACTTTCAGATAAGGAAATCTGCTAAGTAGCCTGTTACCTGGGTAGGAAACTGATACTCCAAACTTAGATATTTTAGCTTTGGTTTGATACTAGGTGAGCTCAAGTAGCACACAACATATTCCAGGCAGTCTACTGCCTAAAACTGCAAAACAGAGTTGCTTTTGTATAGTTCTACTCAGTTATTGACTAAAGCCATCACCTTTGGCTACTTGACCCAGAACTCAATCTGCTTCAAATAAGAATTCCTTATGTTTATGAGTGATTTGGAATTGATAAATATCTGAAGATTTTTCTAAAGTTGCTTTACTCTCAAAAAAAGTTTTTTTTATTCCTTCATCTCACTGGTCTTGAAAATCTCCCTTGAGATTATAACTGTAGATGGAAGTTGAACTGTACTGCACTTTTGACAGATCTAACTAAACATCTGAAAGCATCCATGAACACTGAGGAATAATATAAAGCTTTGCAGCAGTGTCTTTTTGGATGCTCTAAATGCACAGTGTTTAACTAGCTTAGCTGCCAATTTGAACCTTCATAAAATTGTACATAAAGTCTCCTGTGTTTTATAGGAATTTTTAAAAATTGCTCTTCAAATTTCCCCAATACATGCTAAATTATTTCTCACATCTTTTAATTGAAATTTCTTGGCCATCCAAGATATGTCTAATAGTCTGCATTTTAACTCCTCCCACAGTTTAAATATATACAAGTAGAACTATTTCTGCTCAAATAATTTTAATTGGAATCCTCAGAATTTGAATTAAATAAAAAATAAAACCTACTTTTCCTCAGTGAAAAGAGAATCAGAAGGTAAGGCAGGTAAGTCTTGGTTAGAAATATTTCAATATTTATTTCCATTTTTAATCCCAAAAACATATTGGAAAAACATCCCTTTCCATGTTTTTTTGTTTTGTTTTACCTCTGCTGCTATTTATTTTGCAGGAAAATTTTTCCACTACAAGCAACAAAAATCTTTTATTGCATCTTCCAACTGAAGGACAGGAAACGATTCAATTTTTCCTCAGTTACTAACTCTGCACCTTTCCCTAAGTTTTTCCAGAAACAACAAGAGAACCTATTTCTTTCCTGAGTTAAAGTAGAAACAATGCCAATATAAAATCAGTAAAAACTGCCTGTAACCGTAACTTCTACTCTACAGATCCTCACTTCTATATAAATTTGTGATATGCTTGGATATATGATTTCTGTTGCACAAGCCTTTGAAATAAACTGGTTGGTGTAGCATCCCTGAATGCCAAGTGGGGAAAGCAGATCCTAGGAGGAAGCTCACCAGTATTTTTCAACAGCATTTTTATTAAAGGAGCAGCAGTGTCTCCTATCACCTTGTAACATCTTTGCTTAAAGCAAAGGAAAAAACAGATGCTTGCTTGTCACTAGAGACTGAGTATGTAATTTTCCTTCAGCATTTTCTTCAGAAATGATTGCTCTACATCTTCTTTGACGGCTTCACCAGTTTGCAGATTGCTGAAGAAAAGCTTCCTAATTTAGGCCACACACTACCCTGCAAAAAACCCCCACGACTGCAGGGAATAAATAGTAACAAGAATACAATCTGCACAGAACAATATTAATTGTTAAAAGGAACTCTCGATGTTCTAAAGAATAATGCGCTATACATCTCTGAATTCTGACAGACAAGAGTTGACAAATGGTGAATTTTCATTTAGTTTTTTGTCCAACAGCTGCTTTTTCAAACCATCCACAGTTGAAGAACTCCCAGGACTCTGGCATACATCACAAATCCCAGCTTTCAGCAGATGTTGACAGCACAGTATCTCCCCTCACACACAGACTTTTATTCACACAGAAGCTCAATAATTCAATAAAAATTTGAATGTGCTGTAAATTAACTAATACGAATGAACTTAGAACATGGCAAGAACAGCTTATAAAGCCCCCGGGCAGTTATCACATTTCTAAATCCTTTCTAACACGTGGAGAGGAAGAAGGGCTGATGATACCAGGAGGTGCAGCTTTTATTGGAAGTGTAGCAGAAGCTGTACAGGACCCTCTGCCCCAGAGTGCAGGTGCTTCCCCACAGGGAGGATTACACTGACTTTTGCTGACATTGGCAGTCAGCCAGTTCTGCAACAGAGAGAGACACGCATGTTGCCAAATCCAAAATTTTGTTAAACATAGACACAGGGATGCTGAATCACACTTAAGGGATTAAAGTCCTTCTTCTCCACTCCCTTTTCACATCTAAGTGGAGTCAAATTTATGAACTATTTCTGATTGCTCTTTAGAGCAGCAAGTGCTATTCCAGCCCTCCTACAGTTATCCTGTGCTTCAGCTACCACAAGCTTTTTCATAGCAGACTATTGACAACATTGCCCAGATTAGCCTTGAAAAAATATACATTATACACGCCAGTAGACTGAATTGCAAAGCTGGTTCTGGCAGTTGTATGACAGTTCAATTACAGCACAACTACACCAGAGCCTACAAGAATGAAAATGTGAACAAGATTTATTTTTCCTCCATTGATATAAAATACTTCAAAATTACATGATGAAAATAATACTCAAGTCTTTGTTGTCACTGCAAATGAATGCATACATAAAAATGAAATCCACTGGACCATGCTGTCATTTTTTCAAAGGACATCAAGTTTGAGAGAGGCAAGAAAGACAGAAAGAATCATCAGCTTACTGCGCTTCAGACCATCAGTTTCTCACGTACAGAGAACAGTACGACCTGGTGGAATTCACAGGGTGGTCATGGCTCCAGGGCTAACCATCCTATGCTTTTTAACAGCAAAAGCAATGCATGCAATTTGCTTGCATACATATTTTCATTATGAAATTAAGAAAGATTTATTTCCACTATTTTTGGTTTTATTTTCCTCTACTAAGACAAAGGAAACGTACATAGCTTAAAAAAGCCAACCTATGGTTTAACATCATTTTTTCCTCATATTTTCAATTAACTCTCCAATGTACAATTTATCTGAAGATATTCCTTTAATGAGATTCTACACAACAAAAAATGCAACAGTTACCAGACGTTTCTGCTAAAAAAGATGCTAGTGAAGGGAGACAGAACACATCAGTTCTGCATCACTTGTAATTTATTATGTTTTTACTTCTCATTGTTCATCAAATTAAATATTATACTTTATATTCCAACAACATAATCTAAAAGCAGTACCTTGTCAGTTTGGTTATAAAAGGAGGGGTTTTTTTTAAAAAAAGGACAGCACATGGAATTTATGTGAAGACTAACTGAAGAAAAGCCTTACAAGGAACAACGTTTTGTTACGCTCCTTAAAAAAGCATAATCTTTTTTAACTTATTTTATTGTATCTGTTATAACATAAAGCTTTCTACAAGGCCCCAGTATCTTGTGTGACTGTGTCTAGAAAACAGCATCCTACCTATAAGAGGTAGATAGAGAGCTCATGCAATGTAGTAGCTCCCACTGAAACCAAGATGCCTCCAAGAATGCCCTGTTGCACACTACCTGTACTAGTTACATACAACTATACACCTGGGCTGGTCTGCTGAAGCCAGAGCATTGAAAGGGGCCACAGGGGGCACTTTGTATGTTGCTAAGGTGTATGAGATACACTAAGCATCATCAGTGCTGAAGAGTGATTATCCACTGTCAACTGACTTTTTGCATTCTGAAAAACCGCGGGGAAATGTCTGGTTTGCTCAATTTAACAAAAAATGTTTTGTTTACAGCCCTGTTCAGCTTTAAAGTCCGTATGCCAGGACTGTGAGGATGGGATGGAAATCATAGCTGGTGCTTTTTGTCTTCACCGTGGCCAGAATAAGCTGCGGTGCAATCACAGGGTAAAAAGGGCTACAAGATTCCATTACAGACAAAGATTGCTGGACACCACTGCATATGGTAATAAACATTTGTTTACACGAGGATGTATATATCTTTATTCTGTATTATGCCTAATACACTCACTCATTTTTAGGATACATACTGCTGACAAAGTTGTCAGAACAGTGACTCACGGAAAACACTTGTATCTTTTTGAACTTAGCAGTGGAGAAGTGGGCTTTTAAAAAGGACATTGCTGAGCTATTTGATATTACCATATGTACATAATGCAGTTGAAAATGCCTGCTTTATTTTACATCTTCAAGGCAGACTTCTGAAATGTATTTCTCTCCTGCCTGCTTACACACTCATTCTTGATATTTATACTTATCTTCCCAGCTGTGTTGTTTATTCAAATTGTATCTCTAGAAACCAGTGGTTCTGGCCTTAGTTGGGGAAGTAATAATTGAACACTGATATAATTTGTTATTATTTATATCCATAATTTGCTTTGTTTTCAGTAATGTCTATTGCATTTTAGAAAAAAGAAGTCATTTAAATACCAAATATGGTGTTGTTTTCAGAATACTGTTTACTACAGTTATGCCTTAAAATGGACAATATTTTTCTCACTGTAAGACGGGCTACATTTTCCATACAGAACCTCTGGCCCATATTTGGTGTTTCATTCCTCCTGAGTGCACTGGAGAATGTGTTGGAAGCATAAGCAACCACAAAAAGGACACATAAACATGCTGTTGTGCATTTCTGTAACCAATCCTCGTCCTTTGAAAGCAACTAGATGTTAGGTGAGATGGTTTGAAAAAAAGTAATTTTCTACCTGCCAGGACTTTTGCAACTTCCCGTAAGGTACAGTTTCCTGCAGACCTGGAGAGCCAATTACCTGGCTAATTATAAGATAGACACTCTATTTAGCCACTTAAGAAACTGGATATGCCTCTGTGATTCACAAATTTAAGAGTGAGAAGCGCTCTTGAATTCACTCTCTTGCTGCCTGCTTTTGAAGAGAGCAGAGCCCGCGTGGCTGGCTGGGCCGGCTGGGCCCAAGCTCCGAGGGGCTGGGCCAGGCTGGGCTGCAAAAGGCCCACTCGGCCGGGGCCAGGCGCGGCAGAGATCTCGGCCGCCCCTGCCCCCTCCCTCTCTCTGGGAGCGCAGCCGCTACTGAAGCCACAGCTCCCCTGCACCCCCACCTCCTCCTCGGTGGGAATGGAATGCAGCTGCTCTGGCTGCTGTCCAGCAGAGATACAACTCTTTGAGTGCACGGATGAACTCAGATACAACTCTCTCAGTGCACAGATGGACTCAGATACAACTCTTTGAGTGCACAGATGGACTCAGAAAAGGTAAAGACACAGAAGGAAACAACATAGAGACATTGAGGTCAGTGAAAAAGAAGCAAAACCCAGAGGGCAGAGAAAGAGGAGATGCTTTAAGCTGAAACTCTTAAAGCCATGGTAATGAACTAAGATATATCAGACTATTCCTTGTAACTCATGAACTCAGTTGAGGGGGATGCAATGTTCTAACCTAACTTCCACCAGCTATCTTGATGGGATTGATGTGCATTGTGCACCTGTGTCCACCAAAGCCTCATACTCTTTGCTTTTCTACTAGAACAGCTTATCCTTAAAATATTACCCCAGTAAACAGAAATGAGTCCCTGAAAACAGTTGCAGGGGGAAAGGACTCTCACACTGCGAACAGGAAATCCTTTCCAGGCAGCTGATTCGCTTGTGATATTGAAATCACAAAAGACCTGTGTTCTTGTGGAAACATTTCCATGGTGTGACAGAAGAGACTCCTAACTGAACTGATGAAAGCCTATTTTAAAGGTGGTAAACTGACTAAAGGTCTCTAGGTTTTGTCCCTTTATGTGGTTAGTGAGAGAGAATTGATGAAGTGGGGGGAGGAGATGTATTTAAAGATTTGATTCTTATTATTTTCTTTTTAGTTCTGTTAATAAAACTATCTTTATACCTTTAAGGTTTGGAGCCTGCTTTGCATTTCTCCTAATCCTTATCTCACAACAGACAATGACTAAGTAAGTTTAGTGAGTGCACTGGTGTTAGGCCAGAATACTTATACTACTACGTTACATTAACACCTGGTGTGAGGAGGTGAAGTGAAACCACTACATTAGGTCCTTGAACACAGCTAACACACACACACACACACACACACATTCAAAAGAGAAACATTCAAAATAGGCAAGAAAAAATTGGACTATGCAGACTGCAAATATAAATGACACCATGCTATCTCATATGGCTTTAACATATGAAACGAAAATGAAGAGAAATACAAGAATGAGAAGAAAAATTAGTCAAATTATACACAGCAGCCCAGACAGCTGTATGAATCTTGTGAATGTCATGCTGTAGTATTTGAATTTCACGCAGCATTTACATGGTATTTCTATAGTCTACATAACAAACAAAGACTGTATCTTTTTATATGAGGCTTTAAAAGTAGTATTTGGTTATTGGCTGCCAGAAGAAAAGCAAGTTAAACATTCCTTAAGCTCCTTGGGAATTCATATCTCACACCTTTTTTTCCAGTCCTGTTTCATTCTTCCCTATGTGCCTGGCATATTTGATTGTTTACTGGTCTTAGCAGTCACAAATGCCAGAGTTTGGAACATGACTTGCAGCCAAACATACTCTTTGACAACACCTGTAAGTATAAAGTTCAATGACTTGGTTTGAAAAAAAAAAACAAAGATGCTCTTCACTATTAATGTGGTGCAAAAGTTCTTCACAATAACCTGTCAACTGGAGACCTCAGGGAGGTGTAATTAGTAATTTCTGATTAAAAGGTACAACCACCAGAATTTTTTGTTTCTCCAGCTAGCGAGAGCCTTTCCTTCAGGAGGTTTTCCTTTGTAACTGACAGTCATTTCTTAGTGAACAACTGAGTCACATGCAACCAATGCTGGAATTACCAGGCTTTACTTAACAGGATGTGAAAAACAGCTGCTGATGACAGGCCCTGGAGTTTGGTTCTCCCACAGTTTGGGCTGGCACTCCTTGCCTGAGAAATGCCTTGGGGAAGCCAGCAGGCTTTAAAATACACTGTTCTTAAACACAAAGCTTCTGGTATCTTAGGAGCACTGTATTTAAAACATAGGATCAGACATATATTATTATTGTAAAATTGTGAATTCTTCACCCTTTTGTATAGAAGGAGCAGATTACTTCCCCAGAGAGCAGAAATAAGGCAAACAAATACTTGGACCTAAGGACACATAGAGCCTTGCCAAGGAGATGAAAGCATGCTTGAGTTTCACTCCAGAGCAGCACCACATCAGCAGATTCTACAGCTGAACTGATGCCTGAATTTGCTGCCTGGAATCAGACTAGACAGGAGTTAGAGAATAAAAGTGAGTATTTATTTGAAGGCCTTCAAAGGCACACCCTGGGGAGCACACCCTGGGCTACTGGACCCCAAGATGGACCCCAAGATGGACGACAAGTCACGAGTTCTTCACCCAGTTATAGGTTTTGGTCCATTAGCATATCAGCATAAATTCCCCAATTAAAACTTTAGCTAATGATGTAGTTCTCCCGAGCTTGTCCCCCTTTCCAGGATGTTGGCTTACACATTTTGGGCCCAGGATAGTCTGGATGTCCTTGGAGAGCAGGTTTGAAGAGGCTTTTTTATGTCTATCTTAACATGAAAGAACAGCAGCTAACAGGCTACAAGACACTTTAGAGTCACACACTAACTACTACAGGATTTAAAAAATATGAAAGTTAAAATCCAAAGCATCATTCTCCCCCTCCATGAATGTTTTGTTGTGTAGAAACAAGCAAGATCTCTGTTTTCGCTAATTATATTAATTCTGTGCCAAGACCTGGCCGGGGAGCCCGCGCTGCCTGTACCTTTCCCCAGCTGCAATGCACCTTCCTGGCGATAAGGGCGAAGGGGCACTGAGTGGAGCTCTCGCCCCTCACCGTCCAGCTGGCTGGCCGGGCGGCAGCCGCTACACCGCTCCTGCTGCCTCACCACCCTGAGGCAGCTTCTTCTAAATAAAAGTGGACTATCTCTGTCAGTGTTGCTTCTCTTACGAGGCAGGGTCTTGAAGCTTCCCCTGGCAGCTCTAGGCTCCCATTTCCAGTGCTGCTATCACAGCTGGGGCAGATGTAGCTGGCAGTGATGCCTAAGTGTTTTGCAGCCAGGTGTATTTCCAGTCTCAAACACTGACTCTTACACTTCTGGGGCATCTGTTTGGTTTTGGTACCAAACCACAATCTGTGGCTAAATAAAGGGCAAGAATATTAAACCATGCAGCTGACTCCCAAGAATGAAATAGTAAAGTAGAACTTTCTCTTGGGTTTTGAAGAGACTGATCAAATCCTATCATAAATTTGAAACAGAACTGCATCTTTACTGTGCAAAGATAATTGATCAGCAATATAAAAATAGGACAGCAAAACAGCAGTTTTTTCTCCATTATGGGAATTGTATAATCCAAAATAAACATCTCCCTATCCACCACCTGAATGTAAGAGTTATTTTCAAGGCTGACAACTGCTTGCTCTATTTATGTAATTTAGAAGTCTGAAGGATTTATATTATTAAAATCCAGCATGTGGTAGAGATCTGGTTTTGTTTGAACAGGTCCAAGGCACAGACTATATTAAGATGAATTTTTTTCTGACAAAAATGGAAAAATGTTATTTTAGTGAATTTCTAGCTAGGAATTGTTTTATTTAAAATAACAACTCAGGTAGTATTGGAAGGACCAGTTTTATAATAAATCATATTTAAGAGACTTCTTCCTATGTGAATTGGAACTCACTGCTAATTTCCTATTTTATCTGATCTTCCTTGGTCATCTGTTATTCTTATTATATGTGTACTTTTTTTCTGCATATACAGTATTTATTTTCAAGCCAAAATACTCTTAACAAAATTAATGAAACAGCCTATTTTAACTGAACTCTTTAGGAGTAGATTGTCTAAATAAGGATATTAGCAGAGGGACACATTTTTGCAACCTTCTCCATATTTTAGTGGGGGTTTTTTATTACAAAAAAAACCCCACAGAATTGTACCATTGCTATTTTATAGAAAACGTAAGAGTGAAGCTAGTTTTTTGCAATGAAAGTTTAAACTACAGTTGTGCCAGGAATTACTACAGCTTTATTATTTAGTTTCCTGCATGATCCTATCAAATTTCTGTCAAACCTCCCTGTTTCCAAATTTGACCCTGTTTCCAAATTTGAGTGTTAGTAGCAACTCAGGAGGGATGGAGGGAGTCAAGAAAGGTGAAAAATCTCTTCACTTCCTCATCTAGTCTGCTGCCCAATCTCACTGCATAAAGAGAACTCAACCTTATTTTCTACGGTTCACAAAAAGAAGGCAAACTGTAACTCCAGCACAAAACATCTGTGGTTTTGCTTTTGGTATGATCAAGCAAATTATTAAAAGTTGTCTAAGATTAAATGTCAATGCTTTCATGGTTAATTGACATACATTATCTAACATTTATTTCTGTAATTTCATTTTGCTGTATTCCCTCCTCATTTTCCATTCTGAAGGAGAGAAGGGCAGTTTTTCAACTGACCTAATGAAAATGCTGCCATGACAAATGAGAAACCAACCTGTGTGCAGTGGAGGCTGGCTGGAGAGAATGCTAATTCTCTGCCTCAATACTGCCTTCAAAGAGATTATTCAAAGCTCCCTCTGACATGGAACACAGTGACCAGCCAGCAAATGCTAGAGATGAAAATAACCTTTATCTGTTTTAACAAAAAGGTGAACTAAAAAAAGCAGTCAGTCTTACCCTCAATGTTTACTATTAGCAATGAACTAAGTGACTTTAGTGCTTATTCAGTAACTTTCATAGATAGGGTTTTTACTGTAGATTTTTAATTATTAAATCAGCATCATTTATCTACATAAAGCAAAATATGCAAAAAATAAGCAATAGGAATCTGATTTTTTTTTAAAAATTACCTCTTACTGAGATCTAGCAAATACATAAGAAACCCAGAAAAAAGATTTAAGCCACAGTTTTACATACAAAAACTACATATACCAAAGCTGTGAACTTACTGTCCTTGTCAACCAGATGGAGTTATTTATAGAATTCAAGTATCAAACACCCAAAACCATGAAGAAAACTCAGATTAAAAAATGAGGCTCAGCCCCAATCTATTCAAGATGCGTGAATAAACCAAAGTCAGCATATTACTCAAAATACTAAGCGTAATGAAAATCTTCTTAAGGTGACAAAATGTACAAGTGGAGAAGTGAACTGAGATTTCTAAACTTCCATCTGCAGAAAACCAGTGTTGTAGGGTAAGTAGCTTATACTACCATGAATGCACCTAACTCATTAGTACTAACCTTTTCTTCCTGAGCAGTATTCTTAATGAATTTTAAACTTACAGTAATAAGTGACATAGGGAAATCATTATATTTTGTCTTAGTCTAATTTAAAGTTTAAAAAAATAATCTTACTGAAAGTAGGCTGATACTATCTGCTGTAGAAATATATATGAATAAAATCCTGGCTACAGTGTTCTCTTGAGTGAAGCAAAATATCACCCAGTAATAATCAAAGCTGGTGGTGCCTTTCATGACTTATGAGGACATAATGATACTAATATCAAGCTTTCATATAGTATAATGAAGCAGTACTTTTTCGGTAGGCTACAATGACCAGGTTTGCTATATCCTTTTCAACAAACAAATATTACAAATCTTTTCCTGGAGGTGTAAATTTAGGCCAGTGCCTGGCCCTCCTGCGAACTGAATCTTAAAACAGGACACTACTGTGACAATTCTATTAGAAAGCACGAGTTTTTAATGTCTAAAATTGCTGCAGTAATTTAAATATCTGACAAGGAAAAAACACAGGTTGCCAGCCTCACAGAAGACATATTTCAAGGGCAGAACTGAAAAAAATATATATTGCGTAGATAAAGCAGTTCCAAAAAAAAAAAAAAAAAAAAAAAAAAAAAAAAAAAAAAAAAGAAGTCTTACTACCTATAGCAAAGAACTTGTAAAACTTGCATACTCCACATTATTTTTAAATGTAGTTCTCCTTCTTCTACAGTCTCAGAAATATGGTGTATAAAACTCTTTAGGAGTTTGTCAGCCTCTCTAATAGCCAGATACAGGTGGTGAACTCCATAGTTCTGTTGTACTTTGCATCCTTTCCTCAGGGCACACTGCTCTTGGTGCTGCTATGGGTACTAAAAAAATATTGAAACAATTCATCCAGCAACTGCTGTTAACTGTCCCCCAAAACGCTCCTCTGACAGAGAGAGAACATAATACTTCACTTGTGGTTTCCCAGGATAGATTCCCTACCTTGAGGCATCCTGCCATGTCATATGGTACAGGTCTGCTCCTGAACACTTTTAGAAGGTGTTTATCCAAACTATTCTGATGCTCTGTCATTCTAAAAATTACAACTGTACATGACTGTGGTCCAAGTTCACATTCTGTATTACAATGACCAGTTGATAAAGCCCTTAAAATTCCTCAAGTGGACAACTGTTTCCTGATTTCCAGGAACTACTTTCCAATCCAAGATTATTATTAGCTAACTGATGGTAGAGTTCTTCAACAAATCCATCTTCCTTATTTTCGGCCTCATGATCATAAATGTCAAGACAGCATTACTAGTCATTATTTATCCCTCATTATTTTTTCCCTCAGTGGTATTTGTGTCACTTGATTCCACTGGTTTACTGCGCATTAACTTCAAAGGTGGTAATTTTTAATCATGATGTTTAGTTGTATGATTTGTAGTTTCCTATTATGTTTTCTTCCATTACAGTTATAAGCAGAAAGAGGTAAAAGCACTACCCTTCTTACTGCCATTTGTTATCTTCATAAATTTACATCAGTGTTATATTAGCTCTCTCTTGCCTAAATGGTCTGAAGAGGTATTGAACCAATCACTTTGATATTTACTAAATGCCCTTTTTACATTATTCACGGGCAATTGTCAAAGCATCAATGGAGAGTTAGTAAACCTTTAGGCACATGAAAAACAGGAAGCTACAAGACTATACTGCACAATAGGTAGGTGAAAACTGTTTTCTAGATAGAAGATTTACAATTTGCATGCATCAAGATGGATATTTAACACGTTTCTAGGAAGATGTGGAACACCGCCCCTGGAGCCCTGCTGGCTTTCTCCCCCCGACCTCAGCAGTTTTGGGGTTAGCCATGGAGAGACACTTGACATGAGCTGCATTTGGCTGAAACTCTCTGGCTTGGCCAACTTTACAGTAACAGAAAGGGCAGATGCAGTGGAGAGGAAAAGCCTGTTTTCACCTAAAAGTAAGGTAAGACATGCCATTTGGCATTTTCATGTGATCAGAACTAGATTTCATCCCCGGAAAAAACAATCCCTTTGCTTCCAGCCATCTATGTATTTCAGAAATTACTAACAAAAGACATCAGTTTACAAAGACCCATCCCACCCTGTTTCCTCCTGATTTACTTTCTCATCTCTTTAACACCAGAAGCTGATAATTGCTTCTGTCTTAAGCGCTGGTAAAATGGGCAGTAATCTTTCTTACTCGCTTATTTTATACAAGAAAACAGTATAGAAACACTGTAATGAGGAGGTCCCTTCCCCTCTGACATTTTCAGTGACTGGAAAACTCACCTGTTTCTCTTCTTATTCAAAAAGACTTTGACGCTGCTGTGAACTTGCACCTTCAAACACGTAACAGGAGAGTACTGCTGTCCCTGTGATCCTGAGAAAATATTTTTTCTGTGTGAGGCAGCAAAAAAATTTAGTATGGGGTACAGAAACAGACCAAAATAACTTGGACCTAGTTTTAAGAAGCAGAGATAAGCAGAGGTAAGCAGAGGTGAGGCAAAAGCAACAGCTTTACAGTCTAATGGACATTTGGAGAGAATGGAAATTCACTTGTGCTGCCATGTTCCAGCACTGCATACTCCCACACAAGAAATGCATGCACTCATCATTGGAGAAGACAGAGTAGAACCTTACATATTCTTATAAAAGGACTATTTTTGACACGTTTTCAAAACTGGGAAACACCCCACATGCACATTCCCACAATTTAGCTTAGCATGGAAGGAAATCATCTGAGGCAGAAAAACCTCAGCTCCGTTGAGGTGAACGTCAGGTCTTCCAGTTCTTGGTTAGTGCTCTCCAGAAAAAAAACAGCTACCCCATCCTCTGACTGTAAAATGTTGTTTCTTTCAAAAAAACACCAACAGCTGAGACCATACTGCATTTTGCCATAGGTCTTCTCTGACATGAAAGCATGAGATGTTCATTCTTTGAACACATGCAGGAGACTAACCTGTTCAGCAGCTTCAGGTAAAGCAATACTTAAACCAAGATTCATCCCATCTCATTACAGCACTTCAAAGAGAAGTTCAAGTTACAAAAGCCACCATGTCATGTAGGCTCTTTATGTAACGAGTGGAGAGAGACAGGCACTTTCAGGCTATGATTCATGTGTTAGGTATGTATTGGCTGCAAAGAATAGGAATGTCTGAAGATGGAACAAAATCAGTGTAGGAACATGGGGTATTATCAGTCAGAAAATGCCCACTGTATTAGAAACCTCCTATAAAAGTGGGGATTGGGATTTGGGCACCAAGACCATTATTAGGCAGAGCTCTCATTTAGATCTGTTCTTTTGCCTATTTCTTAAAGCAAATTAAAAGATTAAGAAATAAAGTAACATTAGAATTAATCAATTTATTACCTGGATTTGCAGATAAAGACGCAGTAAGTACCCTGTGCTTGACTCAATTCATAACAGTGTGCTAAGCCTTAAAAGTTCTGAGGGCAACTATGAACACTGAAATATTTTATTCTGCCTGATAGATGTCATCTCTTTACTGCTAAATTAATATTCATTATTGTACAAAAATAGCTGAAAAATGCAACCACTCATTTAAATTGTCTTTAGGAGTTATGAATAATGACAGGTACAAAATGCACTAATAACTTATGGTCAAAAGCCATTAAGGTAAAATTACTGTATTTCAGAGTGTAAATGCAAGAAACAGTAAAACTTTAACAATTAATCAGGTAGGAATTCAAATAATAAAATAACTGTTTTCTGGCTACCTGCATCTTCCCTGAACTTGTCAAGTTTCTTTAGACAAGTTATTATGTATCAAATAAATCTGGACAAAATATGTTTTTATTCAAATATAAAATAGTAACTTTCTCTACGCTGGATAGTATATGCAATGCTGACAAATGATGACTCATACAAAGATTCCAGAGCAGGAATGCAGGAATAGTACCAATGTATGAATTATTAATTATTCATATAATTAATTAATTTTTGTAATTTTAATAAAATGTGTGAATTATTAATACTATTAATACCCAATTCATAAATTACTCTGATTGTGTACTTGGGGACTGAAACAGCAGAATGCCTACTTCACCTCATTAGTTTTTTCTCAAAATATGGTATGTAAGTAACTAGTAATGAAAGCTAGGTAGTCACTAATAGAATATGAATTTTAATTAGCTCAGTTAGTAGATGGCTGTATTCAGTGAAAGAAAATGGCACTGCTTTTACAAAACTGTATGATAGCTCAATATGCAGAACTTCACCTCTAAACTGCTTCTCACAAACTGTTAACAAATTTTCTGTCATTTGCTGATCAGTTGAACGAGTCACAGATTTATAATGTCAAAATGAGAATTACTCAAGAAAGTAAAGTATTAAAACTATGCAAAGTTCAGGGCTCACAGTCTGAGTACAAAGCAAGGCTCTCATCTAAATGCTGCTGCTTAAAAATGCTAGATGTCTTCTACATCATTCAAGTCAGTCATTGGCACTGTTGAACACCTGGAGGAAGGGCTCTCCTTTGGGGGAGCCTTCTTACTGCTATCTACAGAGAAAGCACAGAACAGTAGTTTAACTGGACACACACCTTCAGATGACTAAGATTTGCTTAAATGTCTAGATGAGTCACTGGTTGCCACCAGCACCATGGGCTTTTTCTAAACCATTTTTCTTTTTAACTGCAACAGTTCAGTGATCCAGATGATTGTGAGAGCTTTCAAATGCTAACACCAATATAAGCCAGAGGAAAAGAAGATCCAGATGAAACCAAGGGGATGCCAGACCTTCTCTATTGATGGCAGAGTAGATTTATAGAAGAATAAAGAAAATTGCTTCTAACAGTACAAAGAATGACATTATTTTCTCAGTGTTTTTGGAGCAGAAATTCCTTCTGCCTGTGCAAGCAGAGAATTCAATTAGTAGTAATTTCCATTTTGAAGTAGAAAATTCTGCTTCTTACTGATTTCTAGTAATTAACTGCACCGGTTTGAAGGACAGGTGTTTGTTAAGGAAGGTAGGAGCCTCTCTTGGAATGGAAAATGCAAACTCTTTGAATTATTGTAATTTTGAAATTAAGGAGCTCTCAGGCAAAGATATGGGAATAGGAATAACAGTTCTTTACTAGTATTTATAATAAAGTGAACAAACAACAACTCCTATGGCATTAACAATAGAACAGAACCAGGAACCCAGTCCCAGCTCTCTGGGCGTGCAGGCACTGTCCCCTTGGGTGCAGTGATGGTCACAGCCGGCAGGGGGCGCTGTGGCGCTGGGTGGGCAGGGCAGGTGCAATGATTCCCCCGCGGCTGCAGGGGGCGCTGTGGCGCAAGCTCCAGCAGCGCGTGGCAATGGCAGCTCGGCTGGGACCGGGAGGGAGGGAAGAGAGAGGCTTTGCTTCACAAGCCCCCTGGGGCAGTCAGTCCTGGTGCCCCAGCAGGACTCTTGGAAGCAGCAAGCTGGGACAGCAGGACATCTCGGCAGGCAGGGGGTGCAGGGCTGCAGCGCAGTGAAACCCAGAGCAGTGCCGAGGGAGCAGCGGGGGCGGGACAGCCGCCACCTGGCTCCCAGCAGGGCAGGGAGAGGCGAGCTCAGGATCCCGGGCACCCGAGCAGATGGCAATGGGTCCCCCCTCTAGTGAGGTAGGTGTTAATAAGGACCCAGTTCAGTGGCTGCTCTCGCAAGCAGAGGCTCACCCCACGGCACAAGAAGCAGCTCTGGGCAGGGGTCCAGTGGCAGCAGCACCTCCGAAGGTTCTCCTTGGAAGCCCAGAGCAAGAGAGCCAGCAGCTGCTCCAGCCCCGCCTTTTACTAGCCCAGTTCTCGAGATATCTCCATTCCCTCCAAGCGAATCTCTCAGATAAAAGAACTACAAACAGTTGCTTTTTTTTCCCTGAGCTTGGCCACTTCTTTTGTTCTTCTTAAGTACTCAGTTGCTAGTATTCCTTAGTAACTTATGGGAAAAAATTCTCTACGTAAAAAGGAACAAAAGGAAAGAAAAAACCTAACCCCCAACATTAACTTTTCTGATGTTTATTTTAGCTAAGTAACTAATATTGCGAAATAATGCTTGATGCCAAAATTATACTCAACTAAATCCCATGATTTTACTTGATTGTGATCAGTGATCTATAAATAATTATATTCTTTATCACTCTTTCACAGACAAAAGAAAATTATCTCAGCTTTACAGTTCTAGAAAAAAAAATTGACAGTTTTATGAAGCATCAATATCAGATACGGGAAGCTAGATCTTGGAGCTTTAAGCAGGTGGATGAACTAAAATGACACTGAAGAATGGAAAGGAGTTCGGGTCACTGAAGAAATTGTCCTGGTGAATATACAGCCTTATACAGTTACAGTCTATCAGCTATAACAGGTATAACGAATTTCTGCAAGGTTGTCTCTCTAGTTTCAGAAACAAATGTATGATTTTAAATATTTAATTATAAGCCAAGGAAATTACAAAACCTGAAATGCTTGTGAATAGCAACATGAGTTATAACTAGTGGTCCAAACAACAACTGGCACAGGACTAGCGCAGCAGACAGGAAAGGTGGCAACAGTATGATTACTCACAATGTGCAGCTGAACAGGAACTGGCAACATCCCGCATATGTATTAAACAGCTGGAAGCACAGTCCCTGTTCCTGCTCTGAGACAGGGCTTCTACCAGAATCCCAAGTGTTGACGCCTCATGGGGAGTGGAGAAAGGAGAGGTGGCAGGGGAAGCTTGGCAGTAGGTCAAGCAATGCTATGCAGGAGCTGTACAACTGCAACTTCTTCAAAGCAGTAAAAGAACTAAACATTCTACAAACAACTTGGTGTTATTATCTAAATGTACCACTTGAAAGACCTCAACCCAAACCACTGTTGCTTACATCTCTATTTTTTGGAAGAGGTAGTTAGCCAGTTGTAAAAGCACATTACTCAGGACACCAACTGTTAGGTGGTGCATGACGTGGAAAATAAAAACTGATCCAAACATACATAGAGGAGAAATGTAGCTCAGGTATATGTAGCTAGATCCCACAGAGATCTTCAGCTGGGGGACATAGTATTCAGCTATCAACTTGTCCCAGATACAGAAGTTTTTGTGACAAATCCCGGGACAATTTCCAGCCAAACCCAAACAAACCTGGTCCCGGGAAGACAGAGGACAACACACAAAGCAAGGACCTACTGACTGCACCTAGTAAAGGCACAACACACCAGAGCACCAGTAGTGGAGCATGGCCCTGGCACAATCCACAGGGGCAAGCAGGACCAGCTGGAAATACAGGCACAGGAAGACACAATCAAACAAGAATATTCTAAACTCTGCAAACAAGCTCATCTCATCTCCAACAATGGCTATTGCCAAAATGAGATGCCAGCTGTAGGTGTAGACATAGCTGACTCCCTCTGAACACTGCAGTTCAGGCAGACTCCATTGTTAGTATTTAAAATTTGGGAAACATAGCTCCCTCCAAAGTCCACACATTCCAAGGAGTAAAATGAGGGAATGGATGATGAACACTTCGCTGGATCCACACAATAAACACTTCAAGAGGCAGGAAAACAGAAAGAATTACAAAACCAGCAGTGGAGTCAATATTGCAGAACAGCTGTCGAGACAGCTTTGCAGATCTAGCTTCAGATGCTTAGCAAGCATAACGGCATCAGTTACACCTAGTTCACATTTTAAAATACTGAGTGCCTGCAGAGCAAGTACCAGTGGGGGAATGGTATTCTGCAAATACTGAACAGCAAGACAATTTCAAGGAGTTGCTCTCTCTCCAAAGAAGATCCAAAAAAAGATACTCTAGCCTCAGTATTCTGACCCTTTAGCAAGCAACAGAAAGCAGTAAACACAAGGTAGTTTCCTCAGCCTGATGAGAAAGCTCAATGAAACAAGCATGTATGTTGCCACTGGCACAAACCTCCATCTTCTCAGTCACTGTACATAAATCTGCCTTTTTATCTCCATTTGATTCAAAAGCTTCCCAGGTGAGAAACCAAAGAAACCGACTTCCCCTCTTCCCACGAGTGCAGTTTCCTCTCCACACTCTCAGTTCCATTCATACAGAAACATAACTAAGGACCTAAACTTCAGTGACCAAAAAAGTCATGTGTCAGCCCTGCCCCCATAAACGCCATGCCATGTTCCATTGTCAATGCCTGAGTTTATTTATTCAAATCCATAAAAGGATTTGTCAGCTTTCTGCATCAACAACTAAAGACTATATTCACCCTACTCCAGAGTGCCAAGGGATAACCAAGAATGCCCAGGCAGCTGACTCATCACACCCACATCTCCTGTCTTAGCAAGCAATCATACATGCAGGGTTGATCATCCCCTAGGGATGATGCTACCTTTTATTCCCACTAGTAAATACAATTTTCCCAATTTTGTGATAGATGAATGTTTTGGGATTGGCTTTTGCAGATTATATGTTGTATGTTTTAGAGACTGTTTCATTGCACAGCGATGTTTGTAATTAGTTGGTGATGTTTAATTGTTGATGTTAATTAGGGATTGTTGTAATATTTGTTGTAAAGGTTTGCCCTAATAAAATGGCCGATGGGCAGCAAGGTGGGGGGACGAGGACCTTCTTGGAAGGGTCTAAAAGGTGACAATCAAACCAGGCCCCCTCCCTGTCCAAGAACTGAGCATGCTCTAAGTGGGCAGTCCTGGGGAGCAGCCAGAGTGATCAAACTGAGCATGCTCTGAGTGGGCAGACTAGGCGAGGAGCCAGGCTGGTCAGCCCCCTGATTGGTAGAAAGTATCCATGTGCTCTTGAGTGACGACCAAGACATATAAAAGGTGTGGTATCAGCCTCGTGCCTTTGTGCCTCTGGCCTCTAGCGAGGGCTACGCACCTGGCACTGTGAAACTCTTTTGTTTTATCGACTTTGTCCCTCAAATAAATTTTATTTATTTTATAAATGTGAACTTGTTTTTCACAATTTCATTCTGAAGCTCCCCTTAACAGAGTGGGCAAACGTGTAGCAAAGAATCTGGTTGCACATCATCTGTTCGCAGGGGAGAAAAATCATTGTACCAAGCCCTTGTAGCACTAAAAAAATGCCTATCCACACACGCTGAAAGGGTCCAGAGAAGAAGACGAGGAAGGTGGAGGGTCCAGAGTTTAAGTAGGGGTGTAAATGGGGAGGAGTCAAGCAGCAGGGACCAATCAACTGGAAGGGTAGGCGGGAGGACAAGTAGACCAATGGGGAAAGTGGTCAGGGGAGACGAGCAGGGGGACAAACCAAGGGGGTACAGAGAACAGGGAACTTACTAGAACATAATCTTACATAGCAAACTGGGGCAAGTAACGGCCAACGGGCCATTAACCAATGGGGTTATAGAACCTAGGACTTGGCCGTATAAAGCAAACAAGGGGGGTGTAACTGGGGTAACTGGCATCTGGTCCTTAGACTTCCATGGGAGAAGCCAAAGCCTAGGGGGCGCCCTTCCAGGGCATCCTAACATGCCCACAGGCCTCCACAATGTCTCAATGTGATTGAGTACACAATCTCTGCAGCATCTGTCACACTTTAAAAATAGCAACGGAGTATGTTTCCCTAACGACCAGCTGTAAGTTTAATTAGTTAAATGGTAAGTTTTAGCACTTATTTCCAGAAGAGATAAGATAAATATGAATTATTTTTTCTAATAATGTGTATACTTTGCATGCCACTCAAAAAGATAGTGAATGCAGTTTGGGAAAGTTTGCATGCTTTTCGTATCCCTTATCAGCCCCTGAGGCACATATTAAATATAATCAGGGTTAATTTTTTTTTAAACCATTTATTTTTCAATTTATTATGACTTCATACTTAGTGATGCCATATCTTAAAATTATACTAGGCTGGTTTTAGACAGTAATTAGTTCTATATAAAATCCAACAGCCTTATTGAACATAAAGTAATGACATTATCCCTTCAGAGCGCAAACTGAATTGAAGCTACCTAATAAATTCTTTGAGCAGAGACCACACATATCAGAGAGAACATTATTCTACCATTAATTCTTATATGAGCAAAAGTAGTTCATAGCAGTTCATGAGCCAAAAGAGCAAAACCAGATGCTGTAACTTCTAGCACAGTGCTTTAGCTTCTGTTAGTAAACAGAAATGCAAACAGGTTTTTATGTGTTTATTACGTACATTTGTACATAATACTTAATCTGAAGTAACTGACACTTATCTTGGTAAAATGGGAGCCTTTTTTTCATTCTACACAAGAAACTGCTGATGATGACAAATGAATTACTCTGTTATAAGCAACTTTTTACAGCATTGCACATTATTTTTTTTTTAACTCCTGCTCTTGAACAGTTTTAACAGACAGCACACAATATTTACTTTCTTAGCCAAATACACCCTCAACCATTGCTATTTGACTTATTTTATTTCAGATTTCAAGAGGAAAATTCCAAAAAGCACAGTAAGGAAAAAAAATAGAAATTACTTTCACAAAAATAACATTTTAACTTTTCTCTTTTCATAGCAAAACACTACCCTATATCAATCAAAATTCAATTGAAATCTCAAAGAACTTTAAATTGTGTGAATTAACTGAGTTTATCTTAGAAGTGGTTCTTCACTGTCCTGAAACTGGATCATCAAAGTTCTAAGACTAGAATTTACATGCTAATAAAATCACATTAAAAAAAACCCCAGAAAAATAGCAGACCGCAAGAGCTGTGGAAAGACTCAATGTTTCATAGCTACTTCTTCTTAATTTTTCCTCTAAAATGCCAGTTAATTTGCTGACAAATTATTTCTAATAAAGCAGCATTTTTATGCACACAGTATATTTTGTAATATGTAAGCATGCTTATGTACTTACATTAATACACTTCCAGTACAATTTCAAAGCACTCCACAAATAAATAGTTCAAAACTCTCATTTGAAAACTTTCGTGCTATGTGAAAAATTACTAAAATAATTCATCATGCAGGTGATCTCTGTTCACCTTATACTTGAAATAAAAACAAAAAAATACGGAGTACATCCAAAATGGTACATCCTTCAGTACAAGTACAGCAGCATTCCATACTGCAGAAAAGTAGTAAGGAAGTGTTTTACCAGGTCACACAGAAAAAATTTTGATCATCTTTCTTAGTCAAATCACATTTTAAACCTCAATAACCACAGAATGTGAAAGAAAGCCAGCCAGCAAAGATTGATAGAGCAGAAGTACTTCTTACTGCTAACACCACTAGTACATGTCCTTTTGCATTAAGTGAAATCTTCAATCAAAAAAAAGAGAAGGAAAGGCAGTGAGAAGAGATGGGCAGCAGTGAAGCTGCAGATTGTTATGGAAGAACGTTCCAGACTCCCAGCACCTGGATCTCCCAAACTGAGTTGGTGAATAGTCCTGAAATAGCAGGGCAAGGTGATTGGAAACACCACGCAAAGAAGGCCAAAAATCAAACATTCAGCATGCTCAAGCTTAAAGATCAAAAGTTGCATTTTCCTGCTGAGCTCGCAGCACAGCAAGTCACAGGCAGCCCCCACGCACGAGGTTTGCTATGTGAGCAGGAGCCTCCCCTTCACACTGCATTGCTCTGAACCACTGAAGCACATTCAGGACAAGATGCACAGCACGGCAGCATGGCCTAATCAACATAAAACAAAGCCATCACTGGCACCCGCAGCTCATAATTTACAAACATGTGACTAACATGAACATAGTGATGTCTTTGTTCTCATTCTGAAGCAATTATCAAAGACTCAACGTGGAAAACTGACATAAAGGCATGTGCAAGTAGGAAACTCTTCACAGCATTTATCTGAAGACAGGCTTCAAAGACTAGAGTTTCTCATTTAGGGACTTACTATAAAAAAAAAAAGTTCAAACTGCTTCAGAATGATAATGAACTTCCATTGAAAGTTTTAAAATAGAATAATACTCTTACCTGATTTTTATAATAATATCTATTTAGGCAACAGGAAAACTGTGACTGGACACTTACATCATTATGAGGTTAAGTATTTCAGGAAGAAAGCTTAAACACTGGCTTTTACTTGGAAAGTCGGTTTAAAATTTGAAATTTAAGTATCAGCAGAAGCTGATTTATGACTTTACAGTATCAAAATACTAAATCACCCTCCTGCTTCATTTATTTACAATGCTCACTTACAGAGTGAGCATCTGTAGCTCAGCTCTTTATTTCAGGAGTCAAAGTACTTCAGTGGTCTGGTGAAAGCTATTCTTCACACATCCAGAAGCAGAAGAGAGAATTCCAATGAATCTCTCCTCCTCCAGCCTTCAGAATGTGGAACATGAGACAGTTACACCACTGCTTACAGAAAGAGCTCTACAATTGACTTCCAAAGATCGTTCTTAAATGTGATGAAAGGTGAACCCAGGTTTGCCGTCTACCTGCTGATCCGGATTAGAAGTCTTAAGAGTTTATCAAAAAGTAGTATCAGGCTACACAAATTGACATATATTCTGGAATGCTTATCTAAAATAAGTTGCCCTAAAAGAGGACCGATATTAATAATAACACAAAAAGGAGTGGGAAATATAATCTCTTCTGAGATCTTTTTCTGTCCCTTATGCTCTCAGCAATTTCTAAAAATATTTCTGCCAACATATTATTTTGTCAAATAAAAACTGAAGACATTTGAGGATATGAGCTTTGGTTTTTATGCCTATAAAATTAGCCTCAGATTCATAATTCAGAATAGAAACAGTTTTAAAGGTTTAAACATAAAGAGTTTGCATCTAATACTTGGACCTGTGTTTTACCTGCAGAACATTTTGCATCCTGTTTGTGCCCTAGGAATTGAATTTTATTATTTTCAAAAGAATTAACATAGTTTAGACTGGGGAAAAAAAAAAAAAAACAAACAGCCGGCATTACATTTTTAATGCTGAAACAGATCTGGTATACGAGATTGGTATACACAAATGTCTAGTCTATTTGTGTTTATTTTCAGCACACAATTTCAGAAACACTTTTTCAAATAGCCACAACATTAATATCTGTTTTTCATTTAAGGAACATTCATATTGAATAGTTCCTGAATGTTCAAAGTGTATTAAACGTATTTCTTTCTCTATTTCATTTTCATGTACTTACAACTGTAAATTTCATTGTATTGCAGCTGGCAGTAAAAAAAAAATAAAGTGTGGGTTGGTTGTTTGGGGTTTTTTTAGTGAGATGGGGGAACAAATGGAGCAATTCTTTTTTGAGTGAAAATCTACTACATTCCACTTCAGAATTGAGAGCACAACCAAATCCATCCAAAAGCTCCTTCAAGACAGGCACAATTATGGAATGCTCTTTCAGATATGTACAGATGCACCCAAACATCAGTAAAAGCGTTTTCAGCTTTCCAGGCATACCTGCTTAAGGCCTCACTTAGCATAGCAGAACTGTCACTCCACAGGACTTTCTGCATACTTTCAGCCTAATAAACTGAATAAACCAAATAGTTTAAGTAATGCATTGGACTATTTAAGCACATTTATCACCTCCTATCACCAACTTATTTATTTCAGAACCCCTCTTCCGGAGAAAGGATGTTTCCTAATCAGTTTCTTGTCCTAAATTACATGCTGGAATAGTCCCTCTCCCTTTCATCATGTGTGTGGAGTGAGGAGTATCACCCAGCCCACTTTTATGGCAAACCTGGGCTAAACTGGGATAATGTGAATATTGTTATCATGCATCTCTCCTTTGGGTAGTTTGAGAGAGACTATTTCAAAACATAATGGTGAAAAAAAGGTTTGAATTCCTCTGACCTAGTCTTTCATATTTATTTATTTATTTAAATACATGGGTCTTAGGCATTTACACTTGTTTCATGTTCAGAGAAAACTGGGTTAAATGAATCATTATGGAAATATGTCTACTCCTCCTGAGTGATTAACTCAGACATAAATATCTTTCTTTTAGATGCCTCAATTGGGTTAGATGAGTATCAGCAAAATATTTAAGGAAGCATTCTGAGGGATCATGAAAACATCCCAGACTTCCCACACTTCCCAAGGCCTGAGCACAGAACTGCAGAGGAACAGGACTGCCATAAGCAAGGGAAAGATAGCAGCACTGGCTCCATACTGTGGACATTGTCCAGCTTGTCTCAGCTTCTACCTAAAAGAAAATTCTTTGCATTTGAGACTCAGCTGACACAACTCGTTGCCTTTATGAGGAAGATAAAATAATCTAAGGGAACTAATTATGGAAAGGAATCTGTCTATAACTATGGGAGTAATCTTTTCTCACTTCCCCTGTTAGACAGGGTAAAAATACTTGACAACATTTCCAAGGAGTTAGCATAATTTGTTTTCAACCTGTTTATGGAATATTATTCTCAAGAGATCAAATTTAATGAGCAAGGGTATGTCTAAAAGGAAAGGGAATACAGATCTAAAGTACTTGACTGCAGCTCTCAAGCAATCAAGCATATGAAAATATTTAAAAGGCATGGAAAGCTGGAGATAAATGAACACTGGAGAAGGCATTTTTATTCAGTCAAGTGAATTCATAACATAAGAGTAACTTGATTGGAATTCATGTAGCTTAGTAATTTTTACAGTATAAAGGCTTTTCCTTGCTTATTAGATTACTGAATTAGGTGGTTGAAGTCTAAAGAACTATAATATTCTTCCAAGAACTTGGGTGAAATTAATGAATTCACCTGATTCTATTTTGAAAACTTCTCATTACTGCTACAACTCATTGTTAACTGTAACATCACGCCAAGAACAACACAAAATAATATGGGTTAGAGGCTTTGTCTGGCTACTCTGAAAGAATCTACTTTTATTCTGGTATTTGGTGTGTCACGAATTGTACTATGCTGAGGATGTTGCATACTGTCACTGTTTGTTTAACTACTGAAAAATTGCCAATACAAAGAAAAATGGGAAATTGTTTTAATGAAGTAGTTTCCTGAACGATCTTGGATGAAAGGTCTCTCTCTATATGACTTTTGAGCTGTACCTCTAACAAGTAATCTTTATACTTCTGTAGTCTCTATCTTAGAGCTTTTACCAATATTTATTACGCTTCACGGCAATCTTATACAGAAAGAAACTAATCATATCACCCTATGATAAACAATGAAAATGTTGGAAAGTAAGACAACATTATAATGGATTTGAAAATATCTCACTTAAATATCTAGGCTGTTAGGTATTAGGCTTGTTTTCATACAGTATAGATTAAATTAATTATACAGATTACATTAAATCTTTTATATACAGTTTATGCTTCTGAGAAATTAAGTTTTCCAAAACAGTTTTCTTTTTGGACTAACACTACCAGGAATACAAGTTTAGTTCTTTTGCCTGTACGTCTCAGCTACAAAGCAACATTCTACTACTGTAATTTTCTTTGTCAATATAGTCCCATAATATAGTATGAAAAGCCATAAATGCCAGAGAGAGGGATTCTTGCTGATACACAATGTAGTTAACACTTAAAGACACTAAACCACAAATTATACTTTTAGCCTTCTCTAACAGCAAAACTGAGCAATGACAGCACCACTAGGACATGCACTTGAAAAAGATTCTGTGACCAAAATTGCCATAGTAACTGTTTAAGTATCTGCATGTATAATGCATACCACCAACCATCATTAGTAATTCTTGCATCAAGGTCTCATAACTTCTGAGAACACTAACACACAGCTTTTATGAAATAGTCCATCTTGGTTAAGTTTAATCTAAGAGTAAATAACCCTTCTCTTAAAAAAAACCCCACATTTTACTGTACTTTACTGGTATTTCTTGCATTTTCAAACTCCAGCTTTACAATCCTGCTCCACTTTGTCAAATTAAGGGGCTCTTTAACAGTAGCTTTGTCTTCCCAGTACGAGTACTCACAACCTTTGATCAAGTCAGCTCTGAACTCCTCTTTATAAATGAAATAAATTGAACTTCTTAAGTCAGTCACTGCAAGGTGTTTTTGCTAGACCATGAAGCATTTTTGCATGAGCTATGTGCCTTCAGGTCTTTCACAACAGTGAAAAAATTTCTTTTGCTTTGGAGTAAATGCGCAAGAACTAAACAAAACACTAACATATTTTCTTAATAAAATTAACATTTATTATTTCATATGGTAGATAAATTAATTTGGAGACTTCTCATATGGCTATATAGGCTTTCACATAGTTGTAGAGAGAGCTAGACTTGATGATCCTTGTGGGTCCCTTCCAACTCAGAATATTCTGTGATTCTGTGGAGCTAAAAGATCTCATTTTCCTAATTCATGATTTCAAATGTTCACATGAACATATTCCCATACATGTATACACATGCTTCCTGCTTAACACTGCCGATTCAATTACTTAAGTTTCACAATAACTTTAGGATTACTGCTATTAAAGTAAGAGTAACATTTCAACACACAACACATTGTATTTCTTCTCTGTTAAGGAAATCCTAAGGCTCTTTCATGAAATAGATTTATGGAGTATTAAATGCAATTAAGGAAGCTTTATTTAGTTGAAGGAAACAACCACATTTTCACAGGATTAGCTAACTTCAATTTATATTCAATCAACAAAAGCATTAGTCATATTCATCTACCTGTATCTTATAATTTTCTAATTTTCTTCTGTGATAGAATTCCTGCTTCATCATTCATTTCCAAGAAACATTAATTACACTTTAGTGGGTGCATTAGGTCATCATAATATTTACTTTATAAATGTTGCTTTACTACTAAGCACTTAGCTCTATACTTGTATGGAACCAAAATTAAAGCATTTTTGCAGCTGTCAATGTGCCACACATTTCTACAGTACCAGATAAATCCATAATCATGCTGCTGATTGTCAGTAAAACTACAATGGACAGTTTTATCATTGCTGGCAAACAAATGTCACAGAGTCCTCTGAGAGCCATGCTGTGCCATGACTGCTGCATGCAACACACTAGAAAATCGTATCTCTGGAAGTGTTAACCGCTACTCCCCTGCCAGTTAACGGCTGAAGGCCACATAAAAAATGAGATAATTGACAATTAAAGTGTTGGGAGATTGTAAGTGGTTCAGTCATTATTGGGCTTGATCCAGTTCTGACAGAAATTACTGAAGAGTCCCCCTGATGATGCAGAATGTAAGTAACACTCCTAAAATAAATCCTATTCAAGTATAGGCTTGAAGTTGTCTTCTGTATTTTACACATTCAGAACTACTAATAAAAGCAAACTGCTACCACTTATCAGTTTTTTTTAGCACATATCCCTCTGAAATACTTAATTAGGTAATCTAATGTTCCACTTTACTACAACATTTAGCTCTACAGGATCACCAATAAATGGTATACAAATTAAATGCATAGGAAGCCTAAGGTTTTTTTATGACACCTCATTGCAATTCAGAAGGCACAATAAACATCAACCAGTTAAAAAAAATAATCCAATATTGACACTTCATCAATAAAGCAGGGTATCTAGTACAACTGGTGATGAAATTAACAGGAACTAATACACTAAGAACATCTATCATTGCTGCCTGTGTTGTTTTTTATCCTCTTTGCCTTTCTCACCCTTTTTCATTCTTCATCCACTATATGTTGTCAGCAGACGGCTTATTTTAGGGACCAGCAGAGATTCTCCATGAGCACACCTCATCTTTCACCTCTTTTAAGTGATAGTGCTTTCACTTAAAATAAATGTTACATTCTGGAACAATTTCCCCAAGACCAAAAATGCGGTTTTTTCTTTAGTACCAGTTACGTTAGGGCTTTCTGAGTAGTTTTTGTTCAAACATATGCTTCAAGGTCATTGTTTTAGAATATCATTTCATCCTAAAAAAGTGAAAAAGTTAGTGTGACCTACACTATGATACTTGCATGCTGACACTGCTTTCAAGTAACATCTAATTTTTACGATTAACAACATAGGTGAACAGTTTAATGGGATATGGGAATTATTCACCCTGAACTGAACGAGAGAAAAGAATAAAATCACTCCACGTATACATGAATGAGAGGTGTCTGTTAGTGGTTTTCTTAGGCAAAATTGTGCCAGCTAACAGTATTTGTCTCCTCCTTAATACTAGTGGTGTATGCCACCAAGACCTCTGTGTGGTTATGTCCCAGTTACTGCAGGTGCTATCCTGGAGATGAAGACAAAACAGAAGTGGTAGTTCACGGCAAAAAGAGTGCCAATCTGCTTTGGCTAAAAGACATCCTTTCATAACAAACTAATGTTTTAATTTTATGGTACCATATCTAAAATTACTTATCTGATTTGTGCAAAATTGTAATTGCAGCATATTTACACTATCCAGGTGCAGTGTTGACAGTTATACCAGTGTGGTAGCAGGGAAGAAATTGTTGGTTAATTGCTCATGAATTTGTTCAGAAGCACAGGAATATTTTGCAGTTGTTGTTGAGCCCCATTCTCCTAGACTGTCTTCTTAGCAATTAACCCAATTAAGTGAATTTAAACTTAGGTCATGCAGGTTGTTTCTGACAGTGGAAAAGGCATCTGCTGTTACGCAGCTATATTGTCCTGAGTTTCCATGGGATTTAGTTTGTTTTGAATTTTTTTCCCAAAACAAGGATGACAACTTCCTAAATCAAAAGGATCACAACCTGTAGCTCTCTAGGAGACATACATTTCCAGGATAGTAAGCAGAATGAATAACAGACCTTGAAATAAATTACTGAATTCCTGAAATAGTGAACTGAGGGAAAGAGGGGAGGGGGTGGTGGGGGCAAGGAGAGAAGAACAAGAAATTGAAGTGGAATTAAACGACCAAGAGCAACCCTTTTTATCCACAAATAAATCTTAAGATCAACATGTGGTCAGTCAATTACACTTCACTTGAGCTGGAGAATATTAAGGATGCTTGATGCAGTCTCTCAGACTGTTCTGAAAATAGAGATGTGGTCCATGCAGATCAGAAGGTGGCCATTCCTTTTTCCTCACAGCTGGGGATGGGCCACTTTGCCTTCACTACAAATGCAGAGTGTATGCTCAGCCAACAAACACACTGAATCTAAATAACGAAAGTGACATGATCAGTATAGGTAGATCTATCCATATATACTATGCTCCCCTGATTATCCTTGGATAGGGTCTCTTAAATCAACTATCACATCTTTTTCTCATGAAGGACTACTCTTGAAGTGTTTCCTTGTACGCACTGCAGTTCCCCTGGTATTAGAACTCTATCACTCATCTCAATTTGTTGACATGACTGTTTCTGTGATATGGATTTGACTTTATCACATGCTTTGATATTACACTCCACTGTTTGCCATGAGCCTGTAAATCACTTCAGCAGTGTCACTGAGTAATTAAAGAGGTGGTTAGATCAGAAGCACAAGTACAACTCAAACTTTCTCTCTCAAAAACACTTCTTTCTCTTGAATCAGAAAACAAGTTCTCCTATTCACAGGAAGATCTGCCTTGGGAAAGATGAACTGCTAGTGTCATCTGTCAATCCACAGTGAGTCACTACAACTTTCTTCAGTTTCAGTACATACTCCCAACGAAAAACATGATTAGCATGTTGTTGGCACAGCTCAATCCACACTCACCCAGGCTCAGGCATTTTGTCTGGAAAGAGATAAAATATTTCTCTGTCTCAACCATTAACTTGAAGCAATCACAGATGGCCCATTATATTACATATGCATTTATAAGCCAACAAACCCAAAGAAACGCCTTCTGTAGAATAATATAGAGCCGAGTTACCAATAAAAGTTTTCCAGAGTGAAAGAAGAGAAAATTAAACATATTGTTCTGAGGGACGGAAAAAAAATAATGACAAAATTAGATTTTAAAGACCTTCATATACGTCACATTTGCTAAATATCTGGCCAATGTATGCAATATTTGGAACTTTTTAAAGTTTGGTATGTTCTTCAAGTTAATCTGTATTATACAGCTATGTCTACTCTAGAAATTAAAGATTCTCTGAACCATATTACCTGACATAGAGTTCCACTGCCATAGCCCATATCCATACCACAGCAACTTTATACGATAGAGCCAAGCAGACACAAACTCTGTCCTGGGAAATGGTTTGGGACCATATTAACTCCTGAACCATGCTCAGGATTGTTTCTGCATGTCCCAGCAAGAAACCCTTCTAACAAGTTAGCAGGACAAGCAGCTGAACATAGCTCTCTTGATTAGCATAGTACAGTTACAAGGGAAGCATTCCTAATATCATTTCCAGCAAGAGGTATGAAGATTGATTATTACTCCTACACATTTACAGAACAGGCAGAACCAGTATTCCCAAAATCCTGCAATTAATAGTTTGTGATTCTAACAGAGCATTGGTAGCACCTTGAGTCTAAATGTCTAGATACTATTTGTGAAGCTTACTTTTTCTTCCATTTAAAAACTCATCTTTTTCTTTGGTCAGAATTTTGTCTAATCTCATTGCTAATATTCAAATGCTCATTTTTTTTTTTGTTCATTAGAGGAGCTACACACACGATTTCAGATTAGCAGCAAGTCTAACCACACAGAATTTAAGATATTCTTCTTTACCCATAAAGCCCATTAAAATTTTCAATGTTATGTCAATGTGGTCTCAGCATATAGATGCTGTGTGTGGCATCCACCTTGCCTCAATACAGTCACCACACTTGAAAATGGAGATGCTCTGGCTGACAATGCTGGGACTGCCTTAGAGCCATACAGCGTCTGGAAACAATAAGCATGCAATTTTCATATGACACGCATAGATGAATACACACATACGAGTGGCAACGTGAACTCTTAGCTCATATGAAAGAGCAGCTAACATCTGAATTACTAACTACAACGTCATTACAAATAATGAACATTGTCAACTAAGAACTAAATATCTGTAGTTCATATCCAGATGTGTAGATATATCATCTGGACCCCCACACTGAAGTCATTGAGCTCTGTGTACACTCCATTACTATATGTATTGTTGTCAAGATAAAGAGCTTGCTGTCTGGCCCAGGCTACCTTCTCTGTAGACATTAACTTCCATCCATAGTCACATCTTTACAAGAGGATAAATTTTTAATGACAAAATGTCACTTCAAACAGAACAGACAGTCCTTTTGGTCTTTCCACAGTAAAATCCCAAAATAGGATGAATATTAGAACTAATAAGTATAACAGGAATCAAGATATGTTTTCAGTTACCAGCAAAGCAAAATAAACTCATATCTTGAGATGATTCTTGAAGTAATTTCTTTCCACTTTAAACCAACTTATGCACCAAACCATGAAGACTCACTCACTAGGCTCTTGTTAGAGAGGAGTGCACAGGCTAAAAGCTGGCATGGCCAATGGAAACACTGCAATCTTTAGTGTAAATCCAGACAGTACTTAAATAAATAAATCCAGTTATAAAGCAAAACTTAGATCTGACAAACAAGAATAGAAGTTGTCTTCTAATGCATTTTTTTTCTTTCAGCGTCAGAGTACATTTACACTGCTCTTGAACCGTGAAAAAGTCCTGTGTCAGAATGAAATAAAATATATTGTTAAAACCTTGTTCACACAGAAATTGATCAGACTAAAATTATCTTTAGAAGGTTACATTTCATGTTAGTGACTCCACAGAAATGAAGACATTTTAAAGATCAGTAATTATGCTGCTAGTGGTCATGAAGTTATACAACATTAAAAAAAATTAAATTTGGTGTAATATTTGTTTTTATTAAAGAGAAACCATTGACATTAAGTCAAGTTTAACATAACATTCAAAAAAAAAAAAGCTTAATTCTGTCTTAGATGGAAGAATTTGACATTCCAACACTGCATGGTGACTTATCTACCTGACCAGAATGCACAGGAATAATATAATTTGCCTCCAGTAATAACAAGCAGCATATTGAGGCAATTATGATCAATTTGACTGTAACTGTTTTACAAATCCTCTGGAATATTCTTAGGAGTCTTTTTTTACCAGAAATGTCACAAGGGCAATGACAGGGAAAAAAGTAGCCATGTCCCCTGGATATTAGTACCGTATTTGAAGCACTGATTCTCTTAAATTAAACTACAAAATGCACCTTATGCAACAGCAACAGAAAAATAATATTGCCTACTAAACTCATGAACAGCCAGCAGGACTGAAACCAAACCATTTATTTAAATAGATAGCTATTTTTTTGCATTAAAGGTTTGGCCCAAATCTAAGCTATAATGGAGCTGAAAGCACTAATGGTAAGAGAAATCAATGTTTCTGCTAAATGATAACGCAGAGAAGGTTGCAGAATATTTACATGTAGCTGAGATATTAATCCATATAATCATGCAGTTCTCTGTTTCCATGGCAACCATTAGAGAAGCGTTTTCACCCTGAAGGAATTTTTCTTGCATGGTACTACTGGAAAGCTGCCATTGGAACACCATTGGTTATTTGTTGCTCAGAGCATAGGAAATTCGAGGACAGCTGTAACTACACTCTAACCTTGAGAGAGGCTGAGCCAGCCTTCACACAGATGGAATGGCTGGAAGGAGCCAAGGCATAAAGTTTACATATCACAACTCAGGGCTGAACCAAATTGCATGCTATTGTCACATAGATTATAAAAAAAAAAAAAGCAAAATACAACCATTTTTGTAAGGACATGCTTTATGGCACATTTGAAGGAGTTGAGACTTCCACAACTATTAAAGAACTGTACTTTGAAGATGAAAAACTGTCATTTAATGTTAGATTAAAGCAGCTTCCCAGGAATATGCCCTATGCTCTACTACAGCAAAATACAGATCCCACTAGCATCTTCCTTAAGAACAAAGCCTCTGGAGTACCCTCTCCTGAAACACCTCCCAGATTTCACCTCATCTCTTGAAAGCTTTCTCGTACCCTCCCATAGCCTAAATTACCAGTGGGGCAAGAGGTAGGTCCAAGCTCTTAACTGATGCCTTGTAGCAGATCAAAAAAGACAGGCTGAATCTGAGGTTAAAAGTCTCCTGAAGAAAACATGAAAAAATTGATTCATCAGATACTCTACAAGAAAGACCAGAAGACAGAGCTACATATTAAAGCCAATTGTGTGATACCTGTCTGTGGCAGAACAGCATTTAACAAACCAGTGCAGAGTCCACACTCTTCCATTTTTGAGGTAGATCAACAGCTTTCATTATGAAACAGAAATCATATAATTACAAATCATAAAGACTCTTGGACTGAAGAGGAAATGAAAATGTCAGTAACATGAGATTTTACTCCATAATCCTATTATTTTATTTTAAATAAAAGGAAATGATATTAAGGGATGATTTTCCCCAGTTATTCAAAACAGAAGATCAGCTCAAAGCCAAGCATGCTATCATACTGACATGCACAAGAGTTTTATTAGGAAGCATGTGTACTTTAATCTCTTGCCATTTATATGTGATAAAAATACCAAATTTCTGTCCATTTGTCTCCTGTAACCAGTATACTAATACTGCAATATGTGAATTCCAGTAACTGAAATAACTTCTAGCTCAAAAGTATGACAAAATACTACTTTTATAACATACATAAAGTGGTAACTCAGACACACATATCCAAAAAATGTAAACAAAGAAAACCAACTACAAGAATACAAAACAACACTGTTTCCCCACTGTCTTATGGTTCAGAACACAGAAGTTATCGGCGTTTGCTTGCTCTCTGTGCTAGAATACAGGATAAGAAGTATGCAGAAGTCTTTTCAAAAACAAACAACACAACACAACACAACAGCAACAAAAAAACCCACAAAAAACCACAATGAAACAAAAAAACCCCTCCAAAATAACAACAAAAAAATCTCGACACAACACCCTCCTATGAAAACCAAATACAATTATTTTTTTCCAACTCAAACAAGCTTCCATTATTGTCTTTTAATTCTAAGATCATTTTGGATGCTTAGACAGAAAATTACCTTGTTGAAGTTGTTTATGTGGTGTCAGTTGGACAGGGGTGAGAAAACAATGCAAGGCTCATTGAAAAAGGTCAGGGAGCAATCATTCACCAATTATCATCACAGGAAAAACAAACTCAGTTTGGGGAAATCAGCTTAATTTACTACCGGTCAAATCAGAGATGGGTAATGAAGAGTTGCTGATGGGCTTGGCCATGGCCAGTGGCGGGTCTGCCTTGGAGCCAGCTGGCAGTGGCTCTGTTAGACACAAAGGAAGTTTCTGATAGCTTCTCACAGAAACCACCCCTGTGGCCCCCCATTACTAAAACCTGGCCATGCAAATCTCGTATATATTAGTAAATTCTCTCACTGCTCAATGACAGTGTAATTTGTTGAAAATACATCTGTTTATGTATGACTGCTACCTGTATCAGCAGGTAGAGAACGCCCTAAGTTCTAAATGATAATAACTGGAATTACTTAAATTTCAGAGTCATCAATAATATATATTCACATTTATCTAAAATGAGAAAATGTATGATTACTATATTCTGTATGCCTAAAAATTTAGTTTGTGAAAGCATATTTGACAAATACTCCTCTGATCATCTTTTCCTTACACTTTTGTCTTCCTAAATTAAAGAGAAACGTTACACTATCACTACAACAAAGATGGCAGTAACTCATTATAATTTTTTTTTTCAGTCAGCTAGTTTTTATTAATGTTTTTCTAGACAATTTTATGGCACTTCTTGCTAAATTCTACAGGAACTCACAAACAGAGTCTGTAAACAGAATTTAGTTTCTCAGTAGGACAAAAATATATTTCTAGGGAGCTGAAACACTAAACCTATTACCTTCCCATTTATTAAAAAAACAAAGGTTGAATACATTTCCGAATCTTCCACACAAATACTCAAAAGGAATGTGAAATTTAAGTAAAATATTTTAATAACTCTACAGTGCATCCATTTTGATTCAATGGGACATGTTTTGTACCTCAGGACTTCTAGATTGCTGGCTGTTCAGATGGCTCACTCACATTTATTTGTATCAACAAATAAACAACAAATCTCTACCAGGGGATCATTTCAGCAGTCTGGGAAAGGTTTTTCTCTTTTGTAAGACATCTCTAAATTACGTTTTTTAAGCTGTAATAAGTTATAAAAAGTGACAGGTTCTTAAAGCAATTTCTAATGTATTTTTCCTAGAATTTACCAAGTCATTAAAAAGATGATCCCTATTGAAAAGAAAATTCTTCAGAGACAAATAAACTGAAATAAATTTCATGTCTACATAGTGGAGGAAAAAGTCAAAGACAACCCTCACTCCTATTTGACTGGAAATTCAAGTTGAAACATCATCATCATCTCTTTTCTCATTAAATCCAATCATGCAAATATTTAATCAGTGACCTGCCAAACTCCTCCTCATGACAGTATCCTTATCAACAAATGATGCCCTGAGGTTTCAATATGTGCTGACTTTTCACTCCACTTAATGATAAACCCAAAACCAGAACATAAACCATGACCTACTTCTTCCATTTTACAGATTTCATTTACTGCTTCTGGTGATAACCAGAAGACTGCTCTCCAGGGGCTACATCAGCATCTGAAAGAGGGAAAAGAATATAATCCCAAACTCTTAACAGTCAAAGCTGAAATTTACCCCTGAGAAAAGAACATCCTTGCACATACTGTACAGGACAATCATCTGTCTAAATAAGTCAACAGCGAATATTTTTGTCTGAACAGCTACCAAAATCCCCAGATGAAACATAAAACTTGCTCAAAATTAAACATAATAAGCATTCTAAAACTACCATTATGCAAAAAAAACCACCCCAAAACAAAACAAAAAACCCCTGCAGCATTACTTATTAATTTAAACTGAAATAGATCTTCCTGTCATCAGGTAATGAAATTCAGTATATCTCCTCCTCCTTTGCATTTATGATAATTATTGAAAGTTTCTTCTATTTTTTGCTGTGCTTACACCTTTTGATAGCTTTACGTACTGGGGAAAAGAAAGGGAAAAAAATTGGTCTAAAATACAGGACATCAACAAAAACAGCATGCTCACAATCCTCCATGCAAACATCTGCAAGGGCATAACTTGGTATATCACTCATACAAGGAGCAGAAACCCGTGTCAAATGGGTTCACAGGAGATAAAACACTGTGCCTAGAAAGATAACAAATACAAGCACTGTCTTTAGGGGATTATGTGGTGAGACTCTACATGTCCATGAGCTAAACTAAGCTACAGATGCAGCTGAAAGGAGATAAATGGCACTGGCATATAGTTTAAGGGAACTTGCTGTTAAAGAACCATTGAGATTTGCACTGTTCAGACAGTAGTTGTGGGATCAGTGTGTTCTTCCTGAAGTATTCAAATACTTATACGTAACATGTCCATATTAACAATTGTCACAAATTCAAATTGTTTACTTACATTAACATAATCACTCAGAATAAAAATTAAAAAACAAAATAAGACACAAATATTACATCCCTCAGAGAATAGAGCTTTTATTTTTCATTAAATCTAATTGTCTAATTTACTTGCAGGTTCTTAAAAAATAATGCTAGATTCAGAGATATTATTATGCCATTTAAAAATACAGTTTACTGATTCTGAAAGAACTGAACTAGATTTTTTAAAGAATTATTGGGACTCCCACTTTGCTGTAGAGCTAAGAAGTATGGAATGACTCCAGAATTACTGAGATATTAATCATGTTAAATTGACAACCCCATATAGTGAAACCATCAAGTGAACACTCTGCAGCCAGTACGCTCAAAGGGACATATCAGATCCAAATGAAATGTTCAGGTAATTAAAAATCTAGAAATTAAATTAAAACATCATGCTATGTTTCAGTCTGTATCTAAGGATATATTAAATATTAACTACCAAGGGACATGAAAAAGCAGACATAACATACTTCTCTTATACAATGGTAAATCCAACTAGCTTGATATCTCCTCCCAACACTCACAAGAAATTCCATTTTTTTCAGAGATGAAAAGCAGAATCTAAATTTATCTGCATTCTGAAGTATTAGAGAAGTTTTTACAACTCATCAGTAATGAAATGTATTAGATCATAAGCAGTATTTTAAAAATTTTTCTTCAAATACAGCAATTCTATTTGCAGCCAAATCAACATATCAAACAGAGCTAGTGAAATGGCTTTTGCACAGTGATAAGCAATTTCATCCTTGGTCTACGTATCTATCCATGGAAAGTTGATAGAGTACTACATGAGAAAACTCTCAGAGATCATCTGATGGGATATGGCCATTTCAAGTTCTGTATAATGTCAATAGTGCTTGAAAGAATCTACACTGATACCTAGAATGACCTCCCAGCAGCTAAGACAGTGGGTTATAAGGGGATCGTCTAGAAGAGGGTTTGGATATTGTTCAGACATATAGAAATGTCTGGGAATATATGGGAATAATTTTATGTAGTAAAAGTTGTTGATAGAGAAATTTTGAATAGCATTGATAGCACAGTAATTTTAGTGCTCTTAACATTTACAGGTCAGATCTTTTCATCTTGCCTGTAGTGAACAAATAGTACTTTGAAGCTGTCCAATTAATAGCAGCTAAAAAGCTGAATTAATCTACACTTTTGTGGACAAAATAAGATGTTATGTAAATTACTTCTCATCTTCAAAGTTGTCTGCAGACAAAGCTCATTAAAAACAGTTTTATGCCAGTGCCACTCCCCTGATGACAGCCGAATTATTCTCAATGCATACTTGTACATGTGTGATTAATGTCAGGCCTAATAACCAGCTGATAACAGTGAAATTCCATAAAACTTTCTTCTGTTTCTTTCTAGGAAGTACAAAATCTGTAGAGGGTACTATGTAACTTAAATTATGGTAAACCACTAGATTCAGCTTCTTTCCATTTTTACCATCAATTGGAAGTTTCACAGTAATACAAGCTTCAATGACAGAAATTCAAAATAAGAAAGTTTGGTAAAAGGGAGAAAATAATTAATATTGGTAACTGGGAAAGGGGAGGAACAATCTTAAAATAAAGATGATTGCTGCAGAAATACTTCACTCAGTTATAATAAATATATTTGTGTTGGAATTGCATTAAAAGGTGAGATAAAATTGTCATGAAATGCATTTGATGTGACACATCTTTCGTTAGTATTTTTATAACAATTGGAAATCGGAATTGAACTTGGTCGCAGTGGAACAAATAACAAAACCTCCACAGAAATAAATTAGAATACAAAAAGAAAACTCAAAATTCAAACTGATTACAGTTCAATTCCGAATGTAATAAGAACATGGAAAGAAAACTGAGGAAAGTGTTTCACAGGTCAGTGACATCCCATTGCGGTTTTTCAATAAAGCAGGAGTTGTACAAGGGTTTTGTTGTCATAAAAAGTCCTGTTGCTAGGAATTTCTGTAAATGGACTCAGTAGAAAAGAGCAAACTGGAAAGAGAACCATATGTGCTGAGAAGGTGTCTACCAAACACTACCAGGCTATAGAGATTTGTTGTCTTGTCGCACTCTCAAGACACGGAAAGACCCAGAGCCTGCAGTGTGTGTGTAAGGCCCCCAGGCGTGTCGGTGCCAGCCAGGGGCTGTGCAGGTCAGTCCCCATCCGAGGTGTCCGTGGCAGCTGAGCACCCTCAGAGACACCAGGTCTGCACGTGCTGTGGGGGAGCTGGGAGGGACTCTGTGCACCCTGACCAGGGTCACTGTCACAGGCAAATGTACAAAGCAAATATCTGCTTTTAAGAATAGCCTTACTCCATTCACAGTAAAACCTTAATTGATAAAAGTTGTTCTAATACCTTTTCACTGTAATCTGTCTCTCTCTGACTCACTCCCTTATCAGGGAGAAGAGAATTTACAAGCATGTTTGGATGTTCTAAACGAGAGCAGCACTTAATCTCCTGTGTACCCTGACATGCATTACAACACCTGCAGATCTAAGTATTTTTGTCAACATGTAATTTTGTTCTTTATACAACTTGTCTCTGAAAATGCACTCAATAAATAGGCTTTTCACACTTTCTTAATAAGAAAAGGTACTACAAACTCCAGTACATGATCAGCTCAGATCTAGTATCTGATGTGTAAAGAGACTCCACTAGCCTCACAGAATGACAGATTTCTCAGAATTCTGTAATTCTGGCTTTATGTGCATTATGATTTGTACCCATACACACTGCCACAATCTCCAATAACTGTTCAAAGCAAAATACACTTTTAGGTATCTCTCAACAGTGAAATCCCACAAAACAACTCACTATTAATTTCACTGTTGCTCCATTAAAAAAAAAATAAAACAACACATAAAGAAAAAAAAAATCCCAACTAACCAAAAAAATGAAAGAAAATAAAAATGAAGTAGTAAAGAATTGTATTTTCAGATGCACCGGATAGAAACCTGATTTTTAATGAGAGGGAAGGAGACATTTTTTGTACAACTGCAGACTGACAACACTTTTCTTCTTTGTACAGCAATATATTTTGCCACTCATTTCACACAGGTACCCCTGAAGTTTTTCCCAAACAGCATCCTGTTCAACTTCCAAACATTCTTAGACTGGTTTTCAGAGATATGAGACTGAGCTGCTGGCTCTTAGTGACACAAGTCATTCAGACAGCAAGTATTTCTTCCTCATGCTGTCCACATGTATGCCCTTTTTCTTTGAGAAAATTTCATAATGACTGATTTTCTCTGGAAAAGGAAAAGAAAAAGAACTTGTCTTAGAAAGCCTATATTGTAGCATAAGAGAAGGAGGCAATTTCCTTACTCAATTTCAATGCCAATTACCAAGCTGTGCAACTTACAGCTCTTACTGTGAGCCAGCACCTGCCAACTGTCACTAGACCAACAGACAGAAAAGAGACACAGTAATGTTTTCATACACTTCTACAGCCAGAATTAACAAAATAAAATAATTTTAAATAATCTAACCAAAACACTATTTCCAAATGTCTGTAAAACAGTAAGAGAGTCTTTCTAAAAGTCTGCAACAAATATTTCTGCTTTTATATCCCACCGCACTGAGAAAACACAGTCAGCAAGTTTATGAGTAGTCCTAATCCAGAGTAGGGCAAAAACAGACTACTTGTTTTAAACTGATGTGAATTTCAACTCATGCAGACAACTTCAGACTGAAGAAGAGAACAAGCTAAGCAAGTTAAGACGTGTGTTTGCCCTTGTTAGCTACTGCCTCCTCTGACCTAGCTTCTCATCACTCCCTGTCCTGAGATGTGAGATTATATCTACCGAAGTTCTCAGGCCATCAAGAGAACTTCCAGGGAAGATGAAAGAACAATCCAGGATGAAAGCCTGGTTTCCAAGTTTTAATGAGCCTTGAAGTTGTAGACAAGCATGAGTACAAACAATGTATCAAACTGATGTATCCAGCAACAGAAAATATTTCTGGTTTTCAGGAAGAGTAAATCAGGTTTTAAAATGTTACCCAAATGCACACAGTGGCATTTTTTTATAGGTACTAAACAAACTCCCAGGTAAAGATCCCACAGAAGAGGAATAATGAAGTCAGAATCAATAAAATTACCTTGTAGATTAAGAGATATAAACCCACAAAAATAAATACACTTTTTTACATAAGTGCTTAGCACCATCCTGAAGGATTGCTTAGAGGAAGTAGAAGTGTCTGAGTTCTGTGAAGTTATTCCCAACAACTAAATACTGATATTCTATACTATGGTAAACATCTTCAGCCAGAAAGAGCTCAGTCCAATCCCAAATTTGCATTTGGATGACAAAGGTTAAAGGACTAACATTAACAGCTAACAAAAAATCCTCTCGTTTAAATTCACCTATTTTTACTCTGAATTTTGTGTTCCGACAAAACTTTCAGATGAGGAAGATCAACTGACAAGCAAGAAAATACTGCAAATGTGTATTTAACAACTGATTCTCCCAGAACAGCCAAGAATTAGGCCCTGGACTCTTTGGAATGATTACCTATGTTTTATGGAGCTAAACTGAAATTCCCCTGCTGGTACACCAACATTCCAAAAGTTTAGTTTAGTAGCTACACAGATAACCATATGTCCTTCTTAATTATTTTATTATCTTAGATTACAATGGATCCAAGACAAATGCCAAATAACTGCTCTTTGGCTGCTTGCACATCCCATTAAATGGCACAGTATCAAGCCAGTACCCACACAATAAATGTTTTACCCTTTTAGAAAGGCACTTGGTACTTGTAAAAAATAAAAAAGTTTAACACCTCATTAAACATGAAAGTCCTTGTAAAACAGGCCAAGAATATCATAAATGTTTGGAGTGCTTTAGTTTAGAGAGTCACAAACAAGTATCAAAACTGTTCTACCTAGAAGCATGTTAACCTTAACAAGCGTCTCTCTAGAGACAAGTACTAAACTGGAATAGAAACTGTATTGCTAAGTGCTATATATCCTTCACTGTCCTTATATAAATGCAGTTTTCCTTCAAGCTGGTCTGGAAATAATATTTGAAAGCTGATTAGTTCTGTTACATAAAATATGTAGGTACTTTGGTAGATTAAATAATTACAGAACTGTAAATTCTGACCTGTTTCCATTGGTTTACGTGCTATATTAGAATTTTTTTGACAGTGGCCAAAAAACCACATATATTCCTTTCACACACTCCTTTCTTCTCTTGGCACTTGTACCAAACCAGAGTGCTTCACATTTGTTGGGTTTGAGGGGGCTGGTTTGTTGTTTTTAAAAACAAAAAACCATACAACACACACACACGGGAAACCTTAGTGACTATTTGCAGGCTTTATCTCATCACTGCCAGTTTAAACACTATGTTAGCAACACTGCCAAGGATAAGATCAGGTAAAAATATTTAGTAGGTCACAAAAGCCTGCTCCATGAATGTAAATAAAACTGAGGTAATACATAAGTATATGGTAATGTACTGAAGTATATTTCTTTCACAGTTGTCCTTGTTAAAAAAAAAAAAAAATCCTATGCAGATTCTCTGCGCTTCCTTTCAGTATATGCATAGGCAAAGTCTGGATTGTATGAAGATGCTGTAACTTCAGATACAAACATCACATTTGACTGGAGTTAACCCTTCTGAAAAAAAAAAAAAAAAGCCTTTTTATCTTTAAAATGCTTCAAATAAGATCTCATAGAAATAAGACAAAACAGGTTTTATGGTTCAGCCACATTTAAGACTGGGTCAGCTGGTCTGTAGAGAACCCACAGAATGCGTTAGTATAAAAGAATGTGAGCGGAAGTGGCAACAGCTGTGCTTTATTACAAACCTGCAGCTGTTTTAACTACAAAAGTTTCTTTATGCCTTTAGGTTTCTGTAGCCATCTCTGCCATTCTGAGCAGCAGATAAGTAAACTCCCATTTTCACAACAACAAAATACTTGGTTTAATCAAATTTACCTTTTCCTGTGTTTCACCTATACAGTTAAGTGCAAATTAACCCTTTTCCTCACATATACCACTTTCCTCTACGCCCTGAAAATTCACACTTTGGAATCACCCATCTTAATAATAAATGAACTGAAAAATTGCTGGTAATAAAAATGCAATCATTTCTTTTTCACTCAAAACCCTTTAGTTATCTCAAGTATTCTTAGCTAATAAAACACAGATCACCATCACATTAAAAACAAAAATTATTTCATATTTTAAAATAATTCTCCACTCTACTATACCAGATAGAGAATTTATATTATTCTTGCTTCTGTTTCATAGTCAATATGAAATCTCCAAGAAGAAACAGGGAGAAATACTTCAGTACAAGAAATTCCTTAAGTAATGACTCATTTTTTGCACATATTGCCAGAAGATCCCCAGAAGAATAAAAAGCATCCTCTACCAAGTAAATGTACTTGTTAATTTCAGTAATACAATGCAATTAAGTCAAAGCAGTTTTTACGCTGACATTTTAATAATGGAATTAGTAACTTCTAAACTCAGTTCTTCAAAATCATCCTACTTGAGATTATCTACTTCCCTTTTTTTTGGGGGAGTATTTAACAGAGGTAACTTTCTTCTTCAGTTCACTATCTTCAAACAAATAGGGATGCATGGGGGAAAAGACCTTGTATACAGATATGTTTAAATATATCAATATGTTAATGTAGTAGTGACTATGGTCAATGTGCCAAATAAGATAGTTAAGTATTTTTTCCATTAAGAATTTTTTTAAATAATTTTAATTAGGTTTTGCCAGTGCTTTCCAGAATCTTATTTTATAAATACCAGCTGCTTAAAAGGAAATTGATTCTTCATCTAAACTCCTATATGCTTACACATATAATCTCTTTATAAAAAGACAAGAATTATCAGGTAAATTGGTTGTGATAGGAATTACCACATACATGCATTTTCCAGTTAATGCAAAGTAAAGTTTGCAAAACTCTACTTTTGAATGGGGCAGATCAACACTAAGAAATTGAAGAGGCAATGAACTATTATGATGATGCAAAGGAATTACGATCTTATTCAGCATGCCCTTAAAACTCTGACAATAAACCTTTACTCCTACACTGACAAAAAAAAACCCCCAACTAAATAAAGAACCCATAACCAAAGTATCCATCTAACAAGTCCTAATGCAAAACTGAAACAGATGTTTAAACAACAAAGTGTATCACTCCAGATGTTTAGATGGAAGTCTACATTGGCACCGTTCCAAAAGTTATCCTTCAATGGTTTTGTTTGGGTTTTATTTGCTTGTTTTACAATAGTTGCAGAGTACTTGTGTCAAGAAAGATATTAAAGCAATCAAAACCAAAATCATACATAATTTTTAAAGTGCAGTAAGTGCTGAAATTTTACCTTTATTTTAAAAACAACCTATTACTGTCAAGTTGTAGACAAATTCTGCCATTGTGATAGCCCGTTTACGCATTTTTCAGGGATATCATGGCTACATCTAGTCTAAGTGGCAGAACTGGATACTTCTTCAAAACGTGAAAAATTTTTGAAAAATTGCTAGGTCAGGAAAAGTCGGGAGGAAAAGGTATAATAAAAATACAGAGCAAAGAGAGTTCAGGAAGTGACAACAAGAAGGCAAAAAAAGGAGCATTTCAGAATGCCTGGCTTCCCAAGATCTATTTCAACAGCAGCTGGTCTCCCTGGGAGCTCCTTTATAATGAAAATCTGAAGTGGAAACTGTTCAATATTCTGAAGTTCATTTTTATAAAAGAAGTAAACTGTAGACTGCTGATGAAAGGGGAGCTGGGCTTCTGGCAATAGTACAAGAGATGACCTTATTCTTCAGAAGACGACAGTCAGAAAACAAAAAAAAAGTGTTATTTCTAGCTGCTCTTTCTCATTTATCTTAATTATTTTCTTTTCGCTTTGCTCAAAAATGATCATAGTGAAAAAATGCAATGCTTTCTTCAAAGTGCTACTAGTAACAGCAGAGTTCACACTTCCAGAAAAAGCAAGCCTTATCAACAGGTACGTTATCCTTCTAGGCACTTTTACAAGCTTGCTAATAATAATACTCGGAAAAGGAAAATATAGTTTTGCTATACAACACAGACACATTTAACCTATTTTTAACTTTATTTAAGGTCTTATCAGTGAGTAGTTGGCAGGACAACTGATTGCCTTTATCAAAACAAAGTCAGCTTTATTCCAAGTTTCAAAGAAAGCATTCTAGTAGGAAATATAGATATGTAGAAGGAAGTCTTCATTAAGAAATATTTGAGCTATGTGACTGCTTCTCTTTCCTCACAGAAGAAAAAAAAAATAATTTGGTTTATTTCTCCTAAGCTCTGATGAATCTTAAACATGAAAAGCCTAAAGAACAGACATAGTGAAAAAAAAAAACCTCTATGTGAAAGGTTAATTTATGGCACTCATAAAAATAAGACAGCTTTCGAAAAGTTACATATTCACCACTGCATCACATATTACTTGAATTATAAGCAGGCACTCAAAAAAAATATCAGTGTTTTTACAGTACACAAAAATTTAAAATTGCATGGATTTCTGTTTTAAAGGTAGAAAATCCAGAATTTCCCATCGCACTGAAGCTGATGTGTTAGAACCAGTCACTCTTCTGTTGTCCTATCCCTCTGCTTAAAACAAGGCACCTAGTTATCTCCCCATTCAGTAAGCACCGATCATTCCCAGAAAGATTAGCACCATAACTAGGAACAACACTTAGACAACATGAACAGCCTGTTCCACTTAGCAGCATCAGTGCTTGTTTTAAATGTTTACATTCAGATTCTGAGTATGAGATTTTGTATGAAAAATATAATTTTCATAAAAAACAGTTATATTAATAGACCTGATTCTTTTTTCCAATGAACTTCAAGAAGTACAATTTGTTACAACATAAGTGGGAAGTGATGAAGCTACTGAATCCTGCTATAATCTCCCTGAAAACAGACCTGTAATAAAACATCAAGCCTAACTAATTCACAGCAAATCTAGTAGTGCATTTAAATACAATTACCAATAAAAACTATAAAGGGAATTCAGTGTGTAATATTATTTCATTCACATATTGAATATTTTGTCTGTTGGCACACCTATCCTTTCCCTTTCAGAAAGTACTGTTCGGACTGTGTATTGACATTTTTCCCCACCAGACAACTACAGAATAACCTCATAGGGTATTTTGTGGTGTTAAGAGATGTCAGAATAAGGGATGTCATAGGATAACTCATATTGTAAGGGATGTCAGAAGGTTTGCAGCGCAACCTCCTGCTGAAAGCTAAGACATTTGGTCAGGTTACTGGGGGCTTTATTTTTTCAGTCTTGGAAACTTTCAAGGAGAGAAACTGCACAACTTCTCTGAGTAACCTGTTCCAATGCTCAACTGAACATATAAACATCTCTGATTTTTTACAACCAAATTAAATTTAGCAGCTGGTAAGCTGAAGTGCATTACTCATATTTTATGGAAAAGAAAACCAATTTCATGCAGAATCTAATGCTGCAGTAAATTCAAGTCCATGTATAACAACTCTGAGTACTGGCTTGACTAGGAATAACTAATAGTAATGCTTCTGTTCAACTCTCGCTGAACTGGAGAAAATTGAATTGTCTATGGTCAAATAGGATGTTTCCAATAAAGCTATAAAAAGATCACTCATCTCATGACTAAATCCTGATCTCTGTGGTCCAAGCTAACTCATTTGCATGGGAACAACATATAATCCATCCACTATGAGTCAATTATGAAAGCATTATGTAAATAAAAGCAAAGAACTTGTCAAATATGTATATTTATATTTCTTCATTTTAACATACTCTATCACATTAATTATTCAGTCTGTAGTGCTAACCATAGCTCAACCATGTCCCTTATTTCAGACAAAAAAGCTACTAAGTTATTGCAAATACTATTTTACCACATCCAAAAGACTACCTTATGTATACAAAAGCACTACGGTGTAGTGGTAACTCCACCAGTTTTATCCAGATCTCAATTCAGTGAGAGGCTTACATCACCTTTTTGTCAGTATTTATCTCAAGAGGCTGTAACAAAACCTTGAGATAAAATGAAAAAAATTAGTATGAATACAAAAAAAACCCAAATAATGCATTATTTTATTTGCTAGCAGAGAACCCACAAAACTTAGCTGAGTTAAGCAAAAATACAGGACATGCTACAGTCAGAACTGTATGCTGATTTCTCTGCATAATTAGGACTATTGAGGTTGTTCCGCATTTCTAATGTTTACTACTACTTACAACTTTGTCAAAGTGTCCTCTATGTCCTTGCTTTCTGCTCATGCACATAAAACATATATTTATATGCCACATCGACAAATTTAGGATTTCAATTTTTAAAAGGAACAATGGAGGAAAACCACAATAATTTTTCTTCAAAACGTGTTTGTGGCTATGGCTTGAAGCCATCAGCATAGACAGGCTTCCACTTAATGCTATGCTCTTTCATTTATCTCTGAAAAGGTATTGAAGTCCAACCAACTTCTAAGAAGAAAGTACTGTGTTGTTTCAGTGCAGAAGAACAAAAGCCACCTTACAGTCTCTGCAAAGGAAGAAAAAAATTGAGACCAATGTCAGCTAAAAGCACAGAAAAAGTGACTGGAGACTGAGGAAAGACTGGGCTGACATAGCAAATCAGGATGAGAAGGCTCCAAGGAATAAAGAAAAGCAAATGGAAGGAAAGCTGACAAGACAAAAAGCAAGGAGACAGGACTGGATGAGACACGAAAACAAACTTTGGAATAGTCAAGACCAGGAATACTTAAAAAACTAAGACTGAGACTGACTACAGGACAATAAAAGACGTTTTCATTAGGATACATATAAATGATGAAAAGGACTGTGCTTGCAGAAGTCTAGCAAAAGAGCCCTCATGCACCATAACACATTTTAAAGCCTACAGTAGTAAGGACTTCAGTCTTCCACCACTTTTCACTACCTGAGCAAATGCACTACAAGTTATGCTATTCTGTTTCACCACTGTTGTACATTAAAATGCTATCACTCGTGATGGTAAAAGTTCAGGAGCTTTTTGCAAAGGATTAAACTTTTCCAATTCACTTTGTAACCACTGTAGGTCCAATACAGTAAAACAGTAAGAAATTTACTTGGAAAACAGAAATTTTTCTACATTTTCTTCGTTTGTTGTTTGTTGGCTTGTTTGTTTTTCTAATTCCCTAAAATTTAATTTTCTAGGTTTTAAGGACATATATGGGACATGTATGCACATTTTACTTCACAAACAACATAGAAGAGCATTATTAAGGTTACTAAATCAAGCAAAAAGGTGTAAAATGAGAAACTGTTGTCTGTGCAACCATAATTAACTTCCCTTGAGTGTGTTTGTTTTTTTAGAATACTTAAATAAACACGTGCTTCTATTCAAAGTTACCTTGCCACTGAGGATGATACAGAAGTTAATGCAAGCAGGACTCTTGTTTTATCTATTGAAGAACTGGGCTTGCAGAAAGAAAAAGGGACGGGGCTCTGTAATATGCCAGAAAGACTTTAACGACTAACCATCCCTCTATTGTAGTTTCCCTCATTCCCCTTACTGTCATGAAGCAAACCACTTAACCTAAAATTTCAGTAGTTTGTAATTAATTGTAAATTCCTCTTTTTCCCCATTCACTATGCAGATACACTCACAGACGTGGAGCAGTCAGGACAGATACAAAAAGCAGTAGCATGTGTAATTTGAGCAAGCATATTTTCAAGAATTGTAGAAATTTCAAACTGGACACCAAAAATGAGTGAATACTTTTCATCTAACCCTCTTTGTGCCTCTGTTCACCATCTGTAGAAATGTTATCTCACTTTGTGTTTGATAAACTAGTAATACTTTGTGGGGCATTCTGATCAAATAATGATAAGCACTTTAGCAAAGCTCATACAGATGTTATCAGTTCTGTCTTCAAAGCAGAGCTGAGTAACATTGAATAAATAAATCATGGGCTCACACAACAATCAATGAAAAATACTGAATTATCTTAAGTGAGCTCAATCTATACCATGCAGTGAAAGACAGGGTTCCTGTGGAAAAAAAAATAGCACGTGATCATGTAATTAAGACTGGATCAGAAGTACATGCTCAAAAAGGCACTTAAAACCTCTTTGTTCCAAAGCCTTAATAATGTGGGGTTTTTCTACAGAAGCTGTTTAAGACACTCAATTTAAAACTCTATGAAATCAAGTAGGTTCTTGCATTACCGTGAAGTTGTGTTGAGTTTGCATTACGTTTTAGCACATCTCAAAAGTAAAAGTGGAAGTCTCTTGGTTTAGAGCAGCAATGTGGATAATACAAATATGGGCAAGGACAGAATTGTTTTGCTTAGGTTATTTTTACTTTTAAAAAAATTTAAAGATGGAAAAGATACATTTTTTTATAATGTCAACTATCACTAAAGACAAAAACTAAGCAACTGATCCTGATAACACATATTTGAATGTAAACGACCAAACAAAAGCTTCATACTACCAACATTTTTTGGAAACATTAAGGTGAGTTCTTAAAGAAATTTTGATCCATTATAATTTATACAACACGAGCCAAAGATCATCCTTTCACACAGATCTGTACAGTATTTGCACTACAAGGGCATTTAGAAGTTACTAATGGTAGATGAAAAAAACTGAGAGTTTTTATAACTTCAAGTTATTTCAGAAAGCTTTCCCCTCTCTTATGCAATTTCAAGGCCTGTGTTCATGATTTTTACTGGTTTACAAGTAATTCTATACAAAAGAGTGAAACTAAATAACATACTTGATAATATCTTCTTTGATACAGCCACCTCAGCACAGGTGGCTGCATTTTAAAGGCATGTTTTTCCCTAAGGTGTACAACCTAATGATTACATAATGGCTTATTTTTAAAACGTTAACAAACTCTTTTTTATGTGCTTTATTATAACGGTATTATAATAGTGTTATATAACTATGACTATGCTACAGTGTAACACTCGAAAACATTCGCAGCTCGCAGGTCACAGTTTACTTTCATTACTAAATGGAGCATAGTTGATTAACTGCATAGATAATCTCCCGTAGGTTTCATAAGCAGAATTAAACAGCGCTTCTAGAGCATCTGCAATTCCTAAAGAGCCGCAGACCGAGGTGCAGCTCAGGCGCGGCATCCTCGGGCAGGCTCCTCAGCCCTTCCAGGTGCCTTTAGCGGAGCTCAGCAATGGCATTTCTGCCCTCACCAGCAGGTTACTACAGCCGCTCCGAATTACTGACATTTACGGAAACGCGGCATTGAAAAAAGGCATAATTAGCATTTTACAAGGAGAATACAAAGCGAAACGCTATTATTTTTACTGCAAGAAGGTGCACTGAAAAAGAAAACAACACCGTTTTTACCCCGTCACCACTAAACACACCCAAAACGCAGATGAAATCAGCGTACGGCGCAAGGCTGCGGCTGCTCCGGCACACAGACCATGGTGCTGAAATGATGCGGTGGAAGACCACAGTGCAGACGCGTTTTTACAAACGCTGTCAAAACCATACGTGCGCCGTAGAAAACGGAGAAGAAACCGCGCACGAGGCTTCGCCTGCGGCAGCATCCCGGTCCCTCGCCAGCCCGCATCCCCCCGCCGAGCCCACGATCGGCGGGGACAGCACTCGCCGGGGATTACCCGGGGCAGGCGGCCCACTTTCGGCAGCCCGGGCTGCCGAGTAATCCCGTGCCCAGCGGGCAGACGCCCTGGGAGGGGAGGGGGAGGCTTCCCTCTGCCCGCCCCGCTTCCCGTGCCGACTAAGGGCCGCCGCCCCCGGCCGCTGCAAAGGAACGGGTTCCACCTTGGGCCACGGCGGGGCTCGGGGCTGCCCGGACGCCCCGCACCTGCCCCAGTCCCCCGGGTTCCCCTGGCCGCACCGGCAAAGTTGTGACTCCCCGACGCTGAGGGGACCCACCCGGAGCGGCGCCCCCTCCCCAGGACCGCGCGGTACCGGTGGCCGCGCGCCGCTCTGTCACTGCCGCTCTAACGCGGGACC
>WEKY01029709.1:60895-103219 GCA_013390045.1 Picathartes gymnocephalus
AGCGGGGCGCGGGGGTGGCGGCGCCTGATTGGACGGGGGTGATGTCACTCGTGTGCGCGCGAGCGAGCGGGAGCGCGCGCGACCGGTGCGGTGAGGCAGAGCGGGGAGTGGTGAGGGCAGAGCAGGGGGGCGAGCGAGAGGGAGTAGGTGTTCGTGTCCCCTGTTCCCGAGGCGCTGGAGGAGAGCTGTGACGGGAGAGTATGGTGAAAGCGGGGTGAGGAGTGCCATGGGGCGGAGGCGCGCACCGGCCGGCAGCCCTGGCTGCGGTGGGCGGGAGGAGAGGGGCCTCTGCAGAGCGGGAGGGGCGGAGGTGAGCAGCGAAGGGGGCTCGGCATCCCTCTGTGCGCGCCCGTCCCGCTGGCCGTGACACGAGTGCAGGTGGAACAGCACCCCGCGCTGTCCAGGGAGCTTGTGCGGCACCGGCTGCCGCTCTCACAGAGACACACGCACACACAGTCACAGACACAGGCACAGACTGACACAGGCACAGCCACACGGGCACGGGCGTGCGCGCTGCACATGCCCAAAGGCTGGGTGAAGCCCAAGTTAAGCTGCTGCCCCTACCCCCGAGCGTGGCTCTCAACTGCGCCGGCATCCACGGACCGCATTAAAAAAGAGGCGGGAGACGGGATAGACCTCAAGGGTGCAGCTGGGCAAGAGTCGTGATGCTCGGGACCCCCGAGGGATGTGCTCGGCAAGGCCAGGTTCAAACTTTCAATTAATACTCTCCTCACAAACTAGGAGAATGATTTGGAAATCACACGATTTGTCTTCAGCCTCGCTTTATTTTCTGAACTTTGCATTTTCTGTGTAGGAACATATTTCTTAATTCTTTTTCATTGCCACAAAGACTAGATATTTATTTTTAAAGCCTCTACTTGTCCCTTGAGCCGAAGTCTTATGGTATTTTCCACATTATAAATTGCAGAAATCAAAACTCCCAGAGGGAAAAAAAAAAAAAAGACAAATATGGGGCTTACTGCATATCCGCGTGTAGAAAGCAAACAAGTCCAGAGAAGTGGAAATATGATCCACTGAAGAGTCACGAGCTGCCAAATAGGTGACAACTGCTGCAGGAAGGACTCATGAGGGACAACATGGAACCTGCAAAACCTTGAGACATGAGTTCACCCTGTATATGAAATGCAATTTTTGATGGTAGCAGGGGCTGCAACCATGACACTTTATATTTACAGGGAGTGACAGATAAGACACAGTTACTAGCAGGCACAGCAGAAATAACACTTGACTAGGTTGCACCACCTGCATGACAGTAACAACCAGAGGGTGGAAAACTTCAGCTAGTCCAAGACCCTCTGCCTGAGGCCCTTTGTTTCTTCATGACCAGTCCTTATCGTGGGACTAACAACAAAGCAATATACATTTCCCTTTATGAAAAATCAGGTTTCTGCAGTAGGGAGACATCTAAAGTTCCTTTTTTTTGCAGCCACTTGAAGTAAGGAGGGGAGGACTACTTGGCTTTATAGCTGTCATCTTGAGTAGTTCTCACATGTCTGAAAGGATTTGAACTCTAAAACACAAGATAGCACTGACTTTACAGCTTTACTGTTTGCTGATTGCACCAAATATGGTTATGTCGAGTTCAGTGAGCTCATACTCTCACAACCATATGGATCAGAAGCTTGTTGTTCAAGGATAATAAAGATAGTTCATAAAACACCCCATCCAATAGACTTTCATTTAATCATTCCAGAGTTGGAGATTTATACTTGAGTCTTTAATTGCTGTGTCTTAATCCAATACTGACCATTTTATGTGTACACAAACATTCAGAAGAGGAGAAGAGCTGTCACCATTAGTGTGCTCTCAAAGCAGCAGGGACAAGATTACATGCCAGAGAGGAAATTGGGTGGTAACAAAAGTGCAGAAAAAAGTAGGAAATAAAGACTAAACAGTATATTAAGGTAAACAGGTTAGATTATGCATATTGGTACAGTATATAGGCATGAAGCAGAAGGCATTTGAAGTATTAGTGAGCTTTGAATCTCTGGCACAGACCTCACATGAATGTCAGTTTTTAGATACCTTAACTGCTTTCTTACGTTGAGGACTATAAAACTGTTTCATCCCTTGCCAGGATTTAGAGCGGTCTTACCACTGCTCTGAATGGCATTCAGTTGCCTCAGGCTGCCTTTTGCTGCTAGAAGCTCTAAAACACGAAGTCAGCTCTAGGATGATTTCCTGAAGAAGTGCTGGCCTGCTTGGCATGTCCCCTCTGATGTACAGCACGGGCTGCTATATGCTGCCACTGTGCATTTAACACTTACAGTACTCTCTGAAGGATGTTCCTCCCTAACATTCAGTAATTTCACTTCCTGATTTCACTGCCAGAAGATGAAATGTGTAAGATGGCTGTCTTACACATTTTGAAGCAGGGTAATTTTTTACTTAAATATACCAGTGGGTGTCTCTGCACTGCACAGAACGTCTCTGTCTCTCTCTTTGATTCAAACATGCTTCACTAGAGTCAGAGTCAGTAAAGCAAAACAGGAACAGAAGACACACAAAAAGCAGAATCAGAGGGCTTTCAGCACCCTGTGTGTCATAATCAGCTGCTCATTATTCCATAACACTGTCCCTAAGATCAACGTGTACTTTAGTTCATACACGTACCTATATCCCTGGGTACTTGATTCCTGTGAGGAATTTCCTCCCTAGAAAGACTCACAAATCATCTGGGATCCAAACATAAGGATGAAATAGACATAAGCTGCAGCCTGCAGCACTTGTGGAGAGACAGCAACCACTGACCTCACTTCATATTTTTACAATACTCATAGCATCCACCGTGGGAGGAAGGGGGGGTAGGGAGTATGAAGCAGGGACAACAGCTTTCTGTTGTAATAAAATGGAGACAGAGGCCAGCAGGAGCTTTATATACCCCTACCCAGTCCCAGCAATCTTTTAGAGGATTAATGAGATTAGAAGCCCCTATTGTTTTGCTAATGGCTGTTTATTTCAAAAATGGCTTTTCTTGTAAACATGCCGAAATGACCATATGTTACTCCATACTCTAGTGCTTTCTTGGGATACTACTAAAAGCAAAGAATGAATACCATGTTCCAACTGCAAATTTTACAAAAATCAATTAATTTGCCCTTCAACTCTGTGGATATGGAGTCTTGCCTGGTTGAGGGAAATGCATTAGAACAGGTTAAGAGTATTCCTTTGAAGAATCTTGCTGCACCTTATGCTGCTGAAAGAATGCTAACAATCCGTTTTAAAATCCATGTTTATTTGAATTCCAGATGTGTATTTGCAGAGATAATTTGAACTGTAGCTATACCCAAGCCTATCATCCATGAAATTGACACATGCAAGTTCCTTTTCATTGCTCCCAAATGATGCAAAATATTTCCCATGATAGTAAATATTTTCAGATGAAAGGAAGTTTTAGAGTCAGACTTAACTGAGCTGAACACTACTCTTGTTGAATTCCAAGCTTTTCAAAATGAATGAAAAACATCAGAAAGGTAATTTTAATTATAGAGCTTAAAATAGAGCATACAGCAAAACTTAAGGTTGAAATTAGATTCTTTATCATATGAGTCTATTCTCAATAGCTTGAAGTTTAATCACTGAGGCTGTTATTTCCTGTCTCTTTCATGAATCAAATGTTTTTGGAAAATATGATTCAGACAGTTCTGAGTATGCTAAAGGATAAAATTAGATACTTTTAATGAGAAACAACTTTTTCAACCATTTTTGTAATGGGAATACTGTCCTTATATCCCTCCTCAGAAGGGATTAAGAACTTGAGGTCTGGCAAAAAAAGTAGCTTAGAGCTCAGACAGGTTTTTTTGTGCAAACAAAAATATTAATATCTGACAAAGAATTGGAGCAGGAGAGATATTAAGAGGATGACATGATAATATGTTTACACTCTGTTGATCACTGACTGGTGCCATATGTTCTGGATACCAGTCCAACTTTGGACATTAGGTTGCTCTGAGTTGCACTGGGGTTTAAGAAGCAGTCACATTGTGTCATGGGTTGGGTGAATATAAAATTAATTTTTTTCTCAGCAGGCAGATCTCAACTTTCTTATGAATCTACCCCACAAATGAAAATACTTAACTTTCACTTGAAATTGTTTTCTCTATGAGCTATTACCAGGATATCAAGTTTGTACCACAGCACAGGTAACTTAAGTGCAACTTCAGAGAAGCAGAAATTGCCCAGATTCCCTCCAGAGTCAAAAGTACAATCTCTCACCAGTCCAGATTCCATGAATGCATATAGCCAGATGCATAGACACAGCCTTCTCACAGCAAAACAAAGGAGGAAACCAAAACAAACATTTTTAGAAAGTAGATTGTGTTGCCCTTTATCAGCCATTTCTCACACGTGATGTTGATTCTATTGATTACTGTTGATGCCTACAGTCACTCATTTATCCCAGATAAGAGACCATCATGTCATGAGCACAAAATTCTGCAGTTTACTGACAGTTTCATATATAGGAAAGATATTTCAGTTTTCTTTAAGTATATGTGAAAATCTGCATAAACACTATGGAAAAAGAGTACTAGTACTTACTGCTGTTGCAAGTCTCCAGATTTAAGAAGTATTGTGTTACCTTAGTTTTCTAACCCTACTCTTATGCATTAGAGTTTTGCAAGCGCTTAGTGGGTTTTCTTCTAAGAATTCCTGTCTCATTCACTATAAAAAGTGAATATATGTGATACAGCATCTCTGTAATATTTCTTTATATTCAGAACAATCAACTGATTCAGGCATAATTTACAGCTAAGTGAAAATTCCTCTTCTTCTTTTCATTGTGATCATGAGTGCAGTTCCTGATGTCCTCCAAGGTTCCTGTCTTCAAAACTTCTCTTCCAAAAATACAAGTATGACAAAATTTTAGTATTTTCATTTCAGTATATGCATCTAAGATACAAAATGATGTGTGGAAATTACTAAATAAATTGTAGATATCTCAGCACATAGATGCCCTGTTTTTTTCAGAAATGCTAAACATTTTCCATATTCTTTATGGGCAAGGGAGAAGGTAGATAAGATTACCTAAAATCGGGGCTGAGACTGGTTGAATGGAGAATAAGGAACACATCTGCTGTCTTTGAAAATAAAAAATGTCTGAAGTGGCTTGCACAGTAACATATAGATTGTGAAAGATACAGAGCTTAGTTCTTCTGTCTTGATAACTTCTTTTAAATACTTTCTGCTATTGAAATCGTGCAGTGTAAGGCTTTCACAAGAAAATACACAGATTTCAAAGAAAGTCACTTCATTCAAACCTCAGTAAAAATGTACAAAATCTTTACTTTGGCCTTTGGTTTTTTGTGTTCTTCACATCATTTTATGAGGGAAATATATAATGCATATTTCTATGTCACTTTTTATTTGCTTTTTAAAATAAAATATTCATCAGACATACAAAAAGAAAGAATTAATTTACTTCAAAGAAGAGGAATTTCTCTGCAGTAGGGTTCAGCATATCTGTAGAGGGTACAGCATCTCCAGTTTTCTGAGCAGTATTGAACTATTCTTTGATGATATTTTAAGAAGCTCTTCTAGAAGGAGTATTTCTAGTGAAAGACTCTCAGTCACAGAAAGTACTTGTGTATTATATACTTAGCATTAATATCAGGTATTTTCCCCTAATGTGTGGCAGATGCCTTGGATTTCTAGTACATTTATATTTACACTAGCCTGATAGTCATTGCTTATTAGCAATGTGGGATTTAACCTCCTTTTCCTAAATCTTATCTGAAATCTGCCTGACAGGACAAGATACAGAAGCCGATTCAGCCCTGCCTGATTGTGGGAGGCAATGGAAGAAAGATTAGTGCTAAAAATTGTATGTCCACTGTTATCTTTGCTGTTAGTTGCCGCCAAGGTCAGTAGTGAGTGGCTTCTTTGTTGCTGCCATTGTCTTCAGCTGGGGAATATGGGCATGTCTGTGTCAAGGCTGGAATATTGCAGTGCTTGCAAAGCTACCCTGAGAAGATCTTACCATTCAAATGTCTAAAACAAAACAACCACATTATCAATTCAATAGTAAAGACGCAGCCAAGTTTACTGCTTGCCAGCGCATTTCGCTGATGATCACCAGGAGATAAGGTGTATTAAAATGATGTACTGGAGCAGCATCAAAATACATCACCAAAGACTACCAGCATCTTCACTAAGTTTTAATTCTTATTTCATTAGCAGAACAGACCTGCTTAAATATCATATTTTCTCTGTATCTTTGTTTTCTTAATATCCTGTTTTAGGTAGTCTAACCTCAGCTTTATCAGGTTCAAAAGTTGTACTACAGCTTTTCTTTCCTTGTGGCCTGATAAGATTGGGCATTGTGTAAATGCCATGGCGAGTTGTTATGTATGTGACAATGTAGATGTTGAAAAGTTCACTGTAGCCCTATAGCTATAACGTGAAGGACATAGAAATCTGTCACATACCTGCTAGTGCTAATGAAAAGGCTAAAACCCTGAAACCTCCATCCATATCTGAAATCTGTTTGTTCACCTTGTCTTGGCTCCATGTGCATATAGGTAAAGATATGGATAGATGATAGAGAGAGATAGATGATATTGAGCTAGATACATGCATGTATGCATGTTCCTGCGTACAAATGGATTTAGAACAACTTTCATGCGGAAAAAAATAATGAAAAGGACTATGTCCTAATTTTCATCCAATAAAATATTTTCTTTTTGAACTCCAAAAAAGTCTTTAATCTTCTCAACTATATATGACAAAACTTAATGTAAAGAATTCTCATGGGACTGATGCAAATTGGTTGCTCAGTAGTTGAGATCTTCTAATAAAAGGCTAATCTTTAAACTTGACCAGAAACTTCCACTTCAAAAGATTATACTTTTTTCACTCATGCTTTTTCAACCAAGGTATTTTTCTTCTAAAAGGACACAAAAGTAAAGAAATAAATGGAGAGTTAATAAAATCTCAGCTTGCTCCAGTGAAGTTAGGATTTGTTCCTTGGTGGTTTGGTGCAATTTGTGCTTAGCAGATACCTCAGGGGGCAAAAAAACCCAACAATTACAGTTGACAATTAATGCCCCTCTAGTTCCTAACATTTTTGTGACTAATCACAGCAAACTGCATCATTATACTGCAATGCACACAATTCCTCTATTAAAAGGGTAGTTTGGAAGGAAAAATTGAAGTTCAGCCTATTATCCATCTGTTTTGGGTTTTTTTCATCCAGTGACATTCTAATGGAATATATGGAAACTGTTCTGAACAGCAACGGGAACTTGAAGGTCTCTATCTTGGATAAATGACATAATTTCTTCTTCATATCTCTCCCATTAAATCTTCATTTATTTTCCACAAAACTTCAGTTAGAGACTCTTAATCCTGCTGGGATTTAGGAGCTAAACATTACTGGGATGCAGACTGTATTTGGGAAAATACACACTTCGTACAAGAAACATAAAATCCAGGGAATTTAAGTTATTAGAAACTATGAGTTTATATGATACAAGTCTCAGATACATTTCAGAACATCTCACAGCTATTTGGGTCTCTTGCTTGGAGCACCTGCTTCTTTTGAGGAGACTAAATCACAGTAAGGGGATATACTGTCCTTCTCAGTGTTAACTCCAGAGAACAATAACCCTGTGGCATTCTGGGATGTGTTCATTTATCCACCTGTGCATTTGGCTTTTTGTGTCTATATTGTTTATTTATAATGCATTTTCAGTGACTGCAGTCTGGAACACATCAGTTTTCTGGAGGTCACTGGAAAATAAGTTAATATGCACATTAAATATTGATGAATCATTTTCCCTACTGTATTTAAAATGCTAAACTGGAAATTAGGAGCTTGATCCAGCAAATTTCACCATGTAGGTAGTTTCAGTAACCTCATCAGCAATGGGAGGCCTTCGCGTGTAACGGTCTTTTCAATCTTTGTGTGAGACAAAGTGCATTACTTTTTAAAAATACGCTGGTATTTAGGAAATACAGGCAAGTGCTGGCTGAGTAGTTACAATGCAATAATGTTGCACACCAAATTTACAAACACTCCACACTGCAAAAAACATTTAATACTTTTTAAAAGGTGTAGTATCTTTATTTTTTTCCCTTTAGCAAGATTATGGCGTTTTGCCTTGGAAAATGCATGGAAACTTGTTGGGGAGTCAAAATTTCATGGTAAAGAACAGGAAAGTATTGTAGCTGTTACAAAAGGACTGGAATTAACTAATATATCTTTCTCCACATAGTCTTTTTTCACCTCAACAGGAGTTCCGTTTAGGTATCCAAAACCATGTTTATAATGGGACTGCTGCAGAACACCCTCTTGTACAGAGACAGGTTCTTCAATTTGCTATTTCAGGACTCTAATGCATCTGAGTAATATACACTGAACTCTCAGAAATCTTCTTGTGATCCCTAGTTATTCCATTAACTGAACTTATTCGGTGTTATATATAAACTATTTATTTCCTGTCAAACTTGATAATTTTTTTTTAGATGGCTAAAAGAAATACAGTCTGACACTGTATATATTTTCAGGGTTCTTTGTGTAGGGCAAATTTCTAGAGGGTGATCTTTGTTCATCTTGATTGGCTTCTGTATTCTGGATCCTCAAGCAATAAAAAAACTTCTGCACTTGAGAAAACATTGTCTCTAGTAACCCCAGAGACAAGAGTTTTCTTCTATTTTTCTCCTTCAAGTGACTGACTGAGATTGATTTCACCACTGTGCAAGGTAATACTCAGAATGGAACCTGGTAATTAAATGCTTCTGCTAAGTGGGTACATATAGTGCAACTATTAGCATGGGATCTGACTGTCATAGGCAATCCCAGAACAGAACACTGCAATAAAGAGAGAGAAATATACTGGGGGCAAATGCTGAAGAGGGAGCAGGTGAAAAGAAGAAAGAAGGGTGAGGTGAAACAGCCAGGAATAATGGAACCAGTCAGGATGCCTGACCCTTCAAGAGAAGCTCTGGTAAAAACCTGTATATCTGGTAAGGTTTCAATGCCATATTGTTTAATTTAACACACTTGTTGAGTCCAGGGGAAAACTATGTGATCTTGTAGGAAGAAATTTAATTTTCTAGAGGAAGGCAGGGTTAAAGACTCAAACACTGAGGCTAAAGAGGGCATTCTATTCTCAATTAAAAAACAGTGTTTTACTGAAAATCCTGACATAGGAAAGGGAGACATTTTCAAAAAAAAAAATCTTAGGCTAGAAGTGGCATGCTCCTTCCTTTTGGATTATTTTTTAATGATTGAAAATACAATAATCTGATAATGAATATATAACTCTAAACATAGCATGAACCTGACCTTCACAGTTCATCTGGAGGGCCCAAGGGAAGGAATATTATGCTTTTCAATCTATGTGGTGATTCTAATTCAAAATAAACACCAGTACACAGCAGTTTCAATCAACAGACTCTTAAGGTGAAATATATTTGCCCTGATTTTACATATTAATTCTCTGGTTTTAACATCATTTGCATGATACTTCCTTCTTACAGGGTCAACCATTTCAACTTTATAATTTCTACCTCCTAGTTTTATCTGCAGTTGACAGCTGAAGGAGTTAACTGAGAGGTGGAGTGAGGTCTCCCTATCACCTTCTCTTTCAAACAGCTGCTGGTCATCACAGTTGTTTATCTAATACTGTTAGGTCAATAATGTTGGACTCTGAATACAGACACACCAGATGAATTTTTTCTTAGAGAATGAGGATATTTGCCATGCAGAATTCTCCATCTGAGCTATTCATCAAGTCTCCATCTAGTCAATGGAGAAAAATAGCCATTTCTGTTCATCTCACCCTGATATGGATATCTACAATAAGTTAAATGCATTACATCCTAAAATTGCCTAGTTTCTCTGTTCACTGTGAACAGAGATCAGCATGAGTTGTGTGGTTGTAGGCATTTATACATTAGACACAGGAAGGCAGGTGAGATTAATCTAGATACTGCCTTGGCATTTCCAGCAGTTTTCTCTGTTTTAAAATTGACAGGTTATGATATGGCTGAGGAGGTTACAGGAAGGGTAATAAATGAAGTAGCCTGTGTTGCACTATCTTCTTATAGAACGTAGCAGGTGCTTCCATCATCATTCAGTTAATGTAAAGTAATATGGGCAAAATAAACTTTTACAATACTGCTATGGCCTGGATAACCTAAAATTGGCACTGAAGATACCCAGGAATTGGTTTTGCTATTGCTTGTGGCTCTTGAGAAGGAAAACAGTCTAGGTGAGATTTAGACATCAATAAGGTAATCAATCACAAGGCCGAAGGAGCTTTAAAGCTCTTTAAAGAGATCACCTGCTACAGACAAACTCCTGAGGCAAGGTCGTCCTTAGTGAGATTATTTCTGTCTCTACAAAGCTCCCAAGTTGGAGATTTCAAACCACTGGTATTAAAGCTGAGGCTTCTTAGTGGTAATTTACAGCCACTACTTCTTGTCTTCTCTACTACGGGCTTGAACAACAGGTGAATCTCCTTCTCTCCCACCTTTTCCATAATAAACTGCTGTCATGTCACCAGCTAGTTCCCTGTTCTCTAAGCTAAACAATCCCATTTTGTCTGATTTTTTTCATACAACACAGTGATTCTTCTCAGCATGTCTCAGCTCTGTTCAACTGCTCCATGTCCATTTGTTGTCATGTCCAAAAACAAACATGGTTCTGTTTGCCAGACCTGTGATGGATGGAAAGACTGGCTTAAAAATTGTGAGTGTTGTTGTTTCTAAGTCCCAGTACAATGTTTGATTTTCTTGCAGCACTATGATACCATTTGCCTGTGCTTGGGAATCATCTCAGATAACCCACAGATCCTTTCCTGTAGTACTTCGGTTTTCCTCAGATGGATTCTCCACTTGTCCACTCTACTTTGAAGAAACACCTGTCCTCTGTTAGGCTAACTCACTGCCATCTAGACCATCTTTGAATTTAGTAAGTGTGATGGGTCATTGCATGCACTGCTCCCCTGGTCCCACACTCCCCTTCTCCATCTTTGATGGCCAATGTGGTTTGTCCAAAGATGCAAACACCAGGTGGGTATTGCAGGAGGAACCATCTAGGTACTCACATAATTAATGTGCTCCAGCAATGGGGGAGATGGAGGGTTTACCATTTACTTTGGAGCTCCTCAGCCTGCATATGGGTATAAAATGCTGCTGGAGACTGGGCCAATTGGGCAAAGTGGTCTGCTAAGGTTACAGGCAGCTTCTATGTGGACTGCTCCATCCACACACACCCCAACAGGGACTCCTGCATCGTGTGTTCAGCACAAAGATAGGAAATACTCCCTGTTGTATGCATGAATGAAAAGCACCAAGATCCAGTCGAACAGGGAGATAAAATCCTGAAGTAGCTACATAGATGTTTTGTTGCCTTTAATTGTGAATTCTACAAGGCCAAAGACTGTGAACCTGTATGTTTCTAGCTGAACCAGCTTATATTATAACCCTTCAGACATAAACTGTTGACCAAATCTGAGACTAAGTGGACTGAACCATACCTGGAAGTTTAGAAAGTAAGTGGGTCTCACTGAAGCTCATGACTCAACAGAGGGACCACAACCTAAGTACACTGTAATCCATTTAATAGATGATAGAGTTGTTATTTACATGCTGCACTGGCAATACTTAGATACTGTATTAGCAACAAATCTAATCACAACCATCCACATAATCACTGTGTCCTACTTGTCGTGTCTGGCCGAGAGCCTTCTCTCCGCTATTCTGCCACTGTAAGCCATGTTGTATTCTCTATTGCTCCTCTCAACAATGCAAATATTAACACCATGCCAGGGCAGGCCCTTGTCACATCTCTCAGACACCTTCCCAGTTTGACTCCGAGTCACTGCTAATTACCCTGAGTCTTCTTTTCTAACTGCTTTTGTAGGCAGGCAACAGCATTTTTATCTAAATCATCTTCCCCAATTTTCTCAGTATCTAGTATGAGGAACCTTAAAAAACTCCTAGGATTTAACATCAGCTGCCTTTTATCTTTCCTCAAGATAGGTTAGGCTGCTGTTTGAGGTTAGACCAGTCTGTTACAATTTGGTCTTGACATATCTGCAGAGAAGGAGACAGGTAGGTTAACAAAAAGACCTAAGAGCCACCTAACTGTCATTTCAGATGTGATGGGAGATCATGTGTTATTTTTCCATTCAGCTTCTGTTTTTCAAGCAGAATCTGAAAATCAGATGTGTCCAGTTAAGTCCAGCTGTATTAAGGACTTTTAGACACATGGGTACCCATCTCAGGCATCAGCAGTGACACTACCATGCTGTTAGGTGATACTTTCCAAAAGACCCTGTCATCTCCACAAAATGCTGCAGCTGCATGCCATAAAGGTTCCTTCTGCGTATAAACCTGACATCAGTAAAGCATAAAACATGGAATTGCCAGTACTGACCCCATAGCAAACGAGAATTTTAAAGCCATATATAAAGAAAGCTAAAAATCAAGGCCAGAAAGTCACTGTTAGGTAGCAAAATAAAAAAGAAAAGTTCCAAACAGAAAATCCAACAAGCTAGCAGCCTGGCAGCAGTCTTTTTGAAGCTCTATACTGGTTTTCAGCTCACAGCTGCTGAACACCAGCTGCGCACACCTTATGTGACAGCCCACATGCTATTCCTGCAGCTTTCCAAAGGCCCCCCCTTGGTGAGCTGACCTCAGAGAGATTCTGGAGAAGGAACGCAGTGTTTTCTGCCTGACCAAAAGAGAGGTAAGGTTGCTGAAAATTAAGACTTTAATGTATCCCAAATATAATTTACTAACCAGCAGTGTGCTGGAGAGAACGGAAGGTCTGCTCACACCACAGGTTAAACAGTCCTGAGGCTGATGAGCTCTCTGATGCTGTGTTGGTGGAACTAAGAAAAGTAAGTGTAACTGCTACAGCCTACTATTCCTTATAGTAGGAGCTTCCTACAGGTGTCATTATTGGAGCAACTGTACTATCAATGTCACCTTATATTTGCGTTAGGAAACTGTTCAGCTTGCTTCTATTATTTCCAAATTAGGATTTTTTTAGACATACAGCTTGACATTTTCCATGCCCAAATACAGTCTTTAAAAAATCCCTAAATGCTGATGTTTCTCTTTAGGAAACCCTGGGACTTTATCCTTTGGAAATGGTCTTGTCATTAGATGGGAATGTAGTTTTTGTGCTGTTACTTTTGTAATTTTGGTCAAACTCAGGCAAATGACTGCCCAAGTGAGTAAAGACTGCCACTATTTTACAGGTTAAAGGTGTGATGCCTCAGGGCGCGATAAGCACCACTGAGTCAGATATTCAGGCAATAAAATTAAATGTGCCATGTCTGGTACAGAGACCAGCTGGCCTGACATTGCCTGTGGCATCACTATAATCTCACTCTGTACAGCAGGGGGGCCTCATGCTGCTGCCTGCTGGGAAAGGTCCCTGGCTGTGCTAGTTTCCAAATGGTGCCAGTGAACTGTTTGTCAGAGTGCTTGTTGGTCCAGATCAGAACCGTGCCATCACTTAAGAGTGCAGACAGGTGGGTGTCAGTATCCCAAGACTGTTTAGTTTACTAGCACAGCCTTGACCTCAGGGCCCCTATGTGTCATTCTCACATACAAACATGCTTCCTACCCCATTCTGTACCAAGCTTGAGTTGCATGAACGACAGGGAGAGAATCTGTGTTCGCCCAGAACTACCTGTAGCAAGCCAAACTTTCCTTGAAACTGCTTTTTTGCCTCACCTTAGGACACCCTTTTTCTCAGTTTGAGGTCCTGGTACTGTGCTAGAAGCAGTCTGACTCAATACCTGCTAGGTTTGATGTGCTGACTAAGGAGGTACTGGACCACACAGGTCAAAGGGGGACATTGGAGAGCTCTCAGTTAGAGATACTGGAGAGACAAGGAATGCCTGAGCAGGGGAAACAGCATCAGGTGGACAAAACGAGTTGAAGCTCTGTGCGTAATATTTCCTGTTAAATAGTGCCATCCCATTCCCAGAGTATGACCACAGTGCTATTTTGCATACTACTTAGCATATGCTTACTGAGACAACATCTTGGTGGAGAAAATAGTCTTTGCCTATTTTGTCAAAAATTACTATAATCCATGCATAGAAAAGCAAATTAAGCTTGAGCAGGAAAGTTTCATTTTAGCGCTTTGTAACTTTTTAGTGTTTGACTTTCCTACATCAATAATGTGGTTTTAAAACAGATTTTCTGGCTTGTCATTTAAGATAAAATGCATGAATATGTATTTATCCTTTCTCTACAGAGATGCCATGAGCATCCTGGTACTATGGCTAAGTCAAAATATTCTAGGAAATGCAATTTAGAAATCGAAAATTTAGGTAACAATATTTTTGTTTGAATAGTTTAAGCATTTTTACTGGTTTGTTTCAGACAAAGTTGCCATAGACCATCCTTCAGGAAGGATGGCAGATGTACAGTTGCAGTGCTCTGTTTGCCCCTGCAAACATTACCAATTTACAGCTGTAATAATGAGCTGCTGAAGAGCATGTTGCTTTAATATTGGAAAAATGAGTTTAGAACAAAGGCTGTAGTTAATTACAAACATACTCAATGCTCACTTCTGAGAGCTCTTCAGTAATAATGAGGTATTCTATATTTGGTACTAGACATAGTAAAGGAATTTGACAAACCGTCTGTCTGATGGTAAAATTAAAGACTTATTGACTCTCTGGGATTCTTAGAGTTGTAAAGAATTGCCTTCAGATAAATTACTTGAACCCTTGTGTTTTGTACCAGCATCAGTGCAAAATCAAACCTGAGGAATTCAGTGTTGGTTTTATCCACAAAGAAGACCAGCCTTTTCTACTTTCCTGGTACGAAAGTTGTGTCAAGTTAGCTCAAAACTTCACCAAGCTTTAGACATGGAAATAAAAGTGATGACCTGAGAAAATACAGATGAGATTTGGATCTCCTTTAAATATTACATCAGATGGACTATAAACTAATGAATATAATCAAGACTTTGCAGCAGCAACATATGAGATAATTGAGATAATACATCACAGAAAGAGACTTAAAAAAAGGCAACCTTTTAATACAGAGTTTACATTAACTTTTATTTATTCATCAGATCCCTTATTGAAATTATGAGATTTGGAGGCACAATATGTACTCATTCCGTCATGACGGCATAAAACCTCCTTATTGTTTGGGCTCAGTTGTAAGTGTGTGTATTAAATAAAAAGCTAACACAAGGTTAAAAATGGGGTCAAAACCAGCATGATTATATTTTTTGTCACATCTGGCCTTTGGTGATTATTTCAGTGTCTTACAATGCAAGAGACCAGTCCCATAAGAAATGGATTATCCATGCACACATCATGAGGCAAACCCAGACTCCTTCCTCATATTAGAAATGTTTCCTTATCTCCCAAGAATACACTGTAGATTCTCCAAGATTCCACATACCTGTTGGTGTATTTTTGAGTCAAGTGCAGTGGTGAAATTGCAGTGCCACTGTGAGGACACAGGTTTACATCGCCAGCAGATATCACCACCCTCTCCTGACCTCTATTTTCCTTGACCCTTTGGGACATGTTGGTCAGTATGTGATTGGAACAGTTAGCGGGTTAATGAGGATTTGGCTGGCAGTCAAACAGTCTATGTTCCTGGGGTTCACATGGTGCAAGTACAGGGCTCGGGGAAGTACTCTTGATTCAAGGCTGGGGAAAAAATGGTCACAGTTTTAATTCAGTAATATTTAATTGAATTAATTTAATTTAATTTTAATTTAATTTAATGTTAAGATTAAAATTCAAATGAACTGTGACCACATGCTCATGAACGGAGCAATTAAACAAACTGCATAGTTTTGCATGACTGTATTTGTGAGAAATGCTCCCAATAAATACCAGACATTACAACTGATAACCATTCAAACTATTTCTTCCAAATATCTGTCTCACATTAAAACCAGAGATTTTTTTTCTCTCATGTGTTTGCCCTTTTTTTCCAGGATTCCTTCTTCAGCTCCAGAAGACCCTTATCCAGGTGCTTTTCACCAACTTCCTTTCCCAGCTTCTTGTCATCTTCTATGCAGCCTGAACCCCACACAGCTATTTATGTGCATCATTAAGGATTTGTGTGCCTCTTAAAATCTGGGCCTTAAACAGTTAGGTGTCTATTCTTTTTATCAAAATGAATATGGAAAGGCTCCACAGGTGCCAGTGGGAGGTCAGAGGGTTAATAGGCACTGGATATTCAGGGTTTACAACACAGGGGGAAACTCCAACTTAGATTTCAGGTTGCGTACAAGGACAAGCTGAGTGTGCATGGGAACATCTTGGAGACAGTCCAGATTCGAGATTCTCTTCAAGATCCAGATAGCTCAGCTAAACATAGAAGGGATGATGGGGTCACAGTGAATTCAAACTTTTGTGAAAGGGAACAGATATTCTCAGCAACAGGCCCTTTTTCTCACCATCTGCACCATTTTACAGTACTGCAATATCTTAAAGCCCAAAAAAGGGAATAATTTTAGGCTCTACTTTTCATTGTTTCTACACAAAGGGACAACAACAAAGGACTCTCTGGAAATGCAGTGGTTCTAAGTATTCTCCTTGGTTGCTTCTGAGGTTGTGTAGGGAGTCAATAGCTTTCAAGTATTCATGAACAACTCTGCTAGTCAGTAAAGGGAATGCAAAACTGGCTCGGAGACAGGTCAGAAATGGTGTCTCTACATAAAACTGAATCTCATGTAATTTGGGAACTGATGAGTGTTTCTTCATTTTTAATTATGAGGGAAACCTTCTGTTAGAATAATATTTCGTCCAGCATTACACATTCCCTTTATCTAGGGAGCTGGCAGGGGGAGAGGACAGAAGATCTTCAGGCAGTAGAAGCTGGATTTAATGGGATTCACAGAAGAGATTTAAGGAGCTAATCATCCTTATAGCTGCTCAAGTTCAATTTTTATCCCCCAAAGCTACTAATTTTTTAAGCATGTATTTTTGGCAGTGCTTTGCAGCAAATACCTCCCCTTGGGGCACATGGAAATGTGGAGGCTGTATTACATAAATGTAAATTACATAAATCTTTGCCATCTCAGTAATCCATAAATGCCAGTGACACATAAAACTAGGGATTCCCTCATCTCAGCAGGCTGACCTAGTCCTAGCCTTACATTTAATAAAGTCGGAGGAGGACACAGTGGCAAGCAGAGGTACAGTGCTTAGATGCCAGGATCCAGAGTCAGAACTGTCAGTATTGGATGCCCACAAAGTACCATCCAAACATGAGGAAGGCTCTACACCAGGATTCAGACAAATTGGCTCTTTCACCCTGTGTCAGCCAAAGTAAATGCCATAGATGGCTGTATATTTGCTATTCCAGACATAGATCAATATACATATCTATTCCATTTAGAGGAAAGAGAGTTAGAAAATGCAAACCAAGCAAATTATTTCTTTGCATACATTTATCTCTCCCTCGGTTACCTCTATTGTGAGTTCAGCGTAATTTAAATTAATGGAGTAAGAGGAATATTGTCCACAATTTGGAAGGAGATATTTCGGAACTGTTTTGGCATCCCTTATGCCTCATAGACACCTTGTTCTCATTAACACAGTGTTTGTCAAGGAGCTGCAAAGTGCTTTTAACAGGAGTAAATAGGTAGAAAAGTGAAATAACTGTCAGTTTGGGGGTTTTTATCAATTCACTTTAGATGGGAGAGATACACAGCCCTGCTTTCCTTGAGTTCCCAAAATTCCTGGCTTCTTTGAACCTATTTTGAATAAGTCTACTATCTCCATAACACATCCTCCTCAAAACACAAGGGCATTATTTTAGCATACTGAATTCAAGGACAGCTGAACAACTCACCTCACAGCAGTTTCCTTCAAAAGGAATGTGTGTCCTGTGCCTATATGGCAGAAGAGGGTCATTCACTGGTGTCTGGGCTCACAGCCCTGCACTGGGACACAGCCAAGATTTGTCTGAAGCTGGCAGTCTTGCTGCCAGGGGAGGCAGGCTCCAGAGGATTTCTCATCATCCGATATTTACTGCAGCATACTGAAGGAAGAGTAGGGCTTGAGATGCCACCACCGTTTTCAGCAAATCTTACAAAGCTGAAGGCAGCCCACCTATAGGTGTTAGAGTCTTTCCATCAGCTCTGTCCCTCCAGGAGTGCCAGAGGCAGAACTCCCAAATGGTTCCCGGGCACAGGAGGGAACACCACGCTCTGAAAACACTCAAAAGTAATTCCCTCTGCTGACCTCAAGTTCCATCTTAGACAGCTGCATAAAAATATAAATATCAGGGACTTGACTACTTCAGTTTTCAGAATAAGCACACAACCCTTGCAATGATCCTCCCAAGATGTGTCACACCCCTCAAACCCTCCTATGAGTATTTACAGTTTTTCAGCTACCAAGTGCTTGGTAACACTGTCAAACATTTTCCGTATTTGTTTGGGAAGAAGCAGTTTGAATCTTGTAGGTTAAGTACTGAAACAAGGCTGTGAAGGTTAGTAAGGACTGTGAAAACAAACACTTGGAAGGTATTGGGATGTTATACAAAATTTTTAGTGATTGTGAAAAGGCCAAGAACAAAGAGACATCTTGAAGAATAAAAAAGTCAATGAAGATGAGGAGCCAAGGCTATATGGGTCTTCCACCTGATTGGTATCTTGTGTCTAGCAACTGTGGCCATGATGAGTAAGGCAGAGCCATAAATCTCACCAGATGAATAAAGATGGGGAATTAAATGCCAGAGAGAGTACCTGGATCTTTTCAATGTATTTTAAATATGTTTATCATGTAGTCACAACACTGAAAAGTTCACAACTGTACTTCATTTATTATAATTTTTCTACCTAGGTAGAGAGGCCACTCCTTAACCTTAAGAAAGGCAGGTTAGTGTCAGTGTATATTGCTCATGCTACCTGAAAGTAAAATACATCCTGTTTCAGGAGCACTGCTCTTTTTGAAATCCTTATCCTTACACTTGAAGTGAAAGATATGTAAATTGAGATTGCCAAGATTGTCTGTGGATTTGGATGATAAATTTATATTTATTCCTGTAGAATTTAGGAAATAGGATATTTCATAGCAATTTTGAATTATTTTATTTTAAAGGTTTTCAATTTTTTTTTTTTTGTGCTGCCATGTTGATAACCTGAAAGATATGCAATATCACATACAATAACAACAGAAACAATTATTAGACTGGTGGCCTACTAAAGGCTTATTTTATCACATTTATATAACATTAACATACTCATTAGACTATATGATCATGTATATCAGATGAATGCCAAAACCCAGGAATCACACAGTCACTAGGAGCTACTCCTGCACTCCCACAAAAGCTGCACTCATTTACTTTCAAACTTGTGGCTATGAGCCAGTGTACATGGGCAGCCTAAAATTATTAAACAAGGAGCTGCTTCTTCAGTTGTGAGAATCTCGCTGGCTGTAGACCTTCGGTAACTTCTGGTGCCACTAAATCAAAAGCCTGACACAATTCCTGACTCTGTGTGGGAAATTGCTTAGACTTGCTTCATTTTTCACTTAATGGGAGCTGAGCTTTCAAACCTGCACAATTTCTGTGATATTTGTAAACTGCAGAACTGTACTCATCAAACATTGTTTTGCATTCTGGTGAGAAAAATAATTAGCATAAGCATATTTCTATAATTACAATAAAAAGCTTTGCTTTTCATGGTGCTAAAACTTATTTTTAATTGGATTTACAAACTGAATTAATTTTATATAATTGCCTTGGATTCTGTAGTTCAGCTGTTAAAAATCATTATCCCAGCTGGCCCTTAGCAGTCTTTCCCCATGTCTGACCAGCCAGTCCTGAATACAGACACATGTGAAGTGCTGCCTCATGCTCCAGGGGGTGATGGAAATGCAGGAAGATATCAATAGCCAGCTCAGGCTAATGAAAGCACATCTCTGCAGGGCCTGAGCAAGCGATGATTGGTTGTTAATTATATGGGGCAAGTTCAATGGCATTTCCCTTCAATAGGTTATGTCTGCTTGACCATGATATCTACTCAGTTTATACACCCATTTAATTACATTGCAGTCTTCATACTGGCAAAATGCAGAAACTCCTATTAAGTGAATAATTCAGAAAGAAATGGGGTTTTGCCAGTCTTATCACATAAACTCATAAAGAATTTTTATTGTGTATGTATGCAATGGAAATACCAAGGTCTACTTACCGTTTTGGTATCTAATGTCTCCTTTCCAAAGGAGAGTTCTCAGCCTGTACCATGTAGTTCCTCTTTTCATCCTTACCTCTGCATTTTTCCCAAGTGAGCTGTCTGTGACTGTCTCTAAAAGCCCCTCTGCTCACATTTTTCCTTGCTTTGTGACTTCTCTGCACTGAGATTTTGTGTCATCCAACTCAGTTTCTCTTTGCTTTCAGCACATCAACCATTATATTTTTTCTTGGTACCCCCTCCTATGCAAGTTTTTGTCTGACCCCTCTTTAAGGTCTCCTTCTCCTTTGTGACTCATCTACCTTTCTCCAAAATTTCAACTCTTTTTTTTTTTGTGTCTACTTAGTTGATCTAGTTAGTTGGAATCAGTCTGAGCTTCCTTGCTGACACCTTCCAGATCTAACACTTTGCCTGTTGCCTCTCTCTGTTCAGACTTGGGTCTCATCTTGTCTCTCCCTTTTCTGAATCAGAGTAACAGCTACAGACAGTGGCTGCACTCCTCTGCCTCCTTCATATTTTTTTTCTCTCTCTAAATATTAGTACTTCTGTCAAATCGCTGTCTCTTTGTCTCTTGGAGAAGGAAAGTTGGCTTTGTTGCAATAGAAATGGAGTTCTTTTGAGGTGTTGTGCCCATACAGTTTCTGCACTTGGTAATGTACAACTCATGAAATTGGAAAGAGACTATTTTGGACCAGTAAGAGTGTTTAAGGGCTTCTTTGACACTGCAGAGTCCAGATTTGTTTAGTTTCCAATGCAGAGAAAGAGTGCCAGTCATGGAATAGAGGATGTCTGCTGTGATACGTACCCTTAAGGTAGAGCCACAGAAAGCATCTCTGCTCCTGAGACATGGTCTGAACCCAGCCAGCCCATAAACAATGATAAATGGCTCAGCTGCAGGTCTGTCTTCCTAGAAATCATTTTATATATAGCTTTGAAAACATTCCAGTTTAGCAGTCAGACGTACTATCACAGAACCAAGCTCTGACCCCTGGGGTTCCATAGGATCTGCTCAGAACTGGAGTCTCAATAATGTTTTTTCCTACTCTTTACAGACCTTTATACAGCTTCCAAATCTGAATCACAGTAGCTGTATTCAGTGCCTGGAAAAACAGTTCCTATTCATTATCATCCCTCCAGTACTCCTTAGGCTGCCAAATTGCCATCAGTTCTCTTACTCTTAGTTTGTATGTATCTTCCTGTCCCACTGGCTCAGTTTCTTCTTGTGTTCTGTGCTCTTTTAGGAATGATAATTTAAAGAGATGCCATGCATTTGTTTGAAATAATACCTTTTCTTTGTGGCATGTCCAGCTGCAAGCTAGGATGCTGACTTGCACATCTCCTACATCCATTCGTCACAGTGCAAGACTGTGAAATCACATCACTGGTAGTTATGGACCCACCATGGGAGAGGGCTGTGGGACCTCACCTCTTTACCATGTCAATTCCAAACAGGACCAGCCTCCAAGGGTGCCAAAGAGTCAGGGTTCAGCTTTTCTTTCTGCAACTGTGTGGGCAAAACAAGAAATTACATGAAGTATTATTTTTTGTCCATTTTTGGATTTTGGATGGTATCTAGACGTTCACACTTGATAACTAAAATGTTGGGTGATGGGTTATTGCCATCAATATAATTTGAAAATTTTTGTATGATACCCATTTGTGTTCGTAGCCATTTTATCTTCTTGGGTTTACTGTCAGACTATTTTTCAGGTACATATCATGATTTATGCGCTTTCTTTTAGAGTGAAACTTATTTCACTAGAGTAATCACGGTTTCCAGTCTACCTTTTATCAATGACATCAACTCACTCACCAGCCTAATACTGCATTATCTCAGGAAAATAATGTTGTTTTGGTATTACCTTTCCCCAGAGGAGGCTGAATTGCTTTTATTACTTCCTGCTTGAACAACTGCTAATCCCATTTCTGGAGTTCTTCCAGCAGGAGGAGTATAATTCTGACACGATGGATTCAAATCACCCTCGCCAGGATTTAACAGACTGAAATATCTTTCTTCAAGGGCAGAGATTTCATTTCCTACAGAATCTGTGATTTAAGGACAAGTGGGGTTTTTGCGCAGTTCCGCATTTATCCTCCTGTTTTAATGAACTTGTCCATATTTTGAGTTTTCTGATTCCAAATTGCTAATTAATTGCACCTACAGCCAGACTCTATAAAGATTTATAACCTGTAAGTCCCATGATTTCTGCCCCTATTCAAAATGTAAACTATGCAGGATTTGTTGTGCAATTCCTGTTTTCCTGCATTAATTTTCCAGACTGTAACATTTTAATTTGCTAACCTGAACTGCTAAATCATCTTACTTTTAAATCTAATATTCAGATTCCCAAACTTTATTGATGTACAAAGAAGTAAGGTCTAGAGCCAAGAGCTTAGGAGCAGTCACAGGACAAATCTGCATCATAACCAGCCTTCACCAAGGTCCTACTGTGGCTATATCCTCAAAATACACTGAAGGGACACTCCCATTTCTAAACTAACAAATTAAATTCCCCTGAGATTATGCAGTTAAACTGCAACAATGAACTTCTATTCCAAAAGCTTTCAGCTTTCACACTGATTACAATGCCTACAACAAGGCTTTCCTGGGTCTGGGGAAGGAGAAGGGGTCTGAGGATGGAGGCAGAAGAAGAAAGCGGGAGTCTTTCCTTTGACCACCAAAAGCTCCTTCCCACCCCCATGATTCCCTTTCTTCACCAGGCCTCACACTGTTCCTGCAGGGACAACTATATTGTATGTCAGCTTGCTCAGGGATCTCTAAACTGAAGAAATTTCTGTACCTTAACTTCTGCTTTTAGCTGGATGTGAGTATATTTTTTATAAAACTCTGTCCCTTGAGCAACACCCTTTCAGTTCTTGGGGAAGAAAAAAGTTAAGCTGGTTCCTTCTGCTATGAGGGACTAATCCAAATAAACATCTTAGAGAAGTAAGTGGATGGTTGCAAGTCCCACAGGTCCTGCTGTGTCTCCATTTCTTCTCCCAGTCCATAATGTGTGTTTTTACTCCTAGCAGAAGGATTTAAGACATGGGCCCAAGATTAACAGTTGGCTGCTATTTAAGAGAATTTGCAAAATAGGGGAGTGTCTTGTCAGTGTGTCTTTTGAGAGGATAAAGATGAATTTAAGGTCAAAAGCTAAGTTGTTTTTTTAAGCAACTTAAATTGGATACAATGGGCCCAATCACATTTTTAGTATCACTTAACACATTGGGAAATCTGAAAGCCTCACTGTGCTTTTGTAACATAAATAATAACCATAATGGATTCCTTCTGGTGATGGATCTGATCTCATAGAGGAAAATCACAGACATAAGAGTAGTAAAAAGAGACTTATTTAATTGAGATCTCTTTTCCAAGTTGCCTGAATTCTGACAGTCCCAGTTTCTCATTTTCATAAAGGGTTTGGACCTGTCTGTTTCCAACCTGTTCAGTCCTACTCAGAAGGAGCAGTTTGACAAGGACTGAAGGAGAAAATCTGTTCTCTTTCACTACCAGAAGGGCACACGGTGGTCAGGGCACCACAACAGCAAGCTGAACCCACTGGAAAAGTATGCGGTAGGAACAGTGAAAATCTGATCTTCTTTCCATTAACTTCACTACCATATATTTACCCTTAAGGTTATTACCCACAGGAAATTACTAATTTTGAAGCTGATAACATACATGTCTGTAGTCTACCACTTAAGTTTTGACTATTCAAAACATAAGCAGAGTTTTCTCAGCTCGGAGGTTTTAGTGCAGTGTGAGCCTCCAAAGGGGGCTGGATTCTGAGTCAAAACTGTGCACCCAGATATTAGGTCCATTAACAATGAACTGCATTTCTAAATGGAGAGTGTGACTTATTTGATTATCCATTTAGTAAGAACATGATTGCAGAATATCCTTTAGAATAAAGTATTTAAATCAACTCAATTCTCCACAGATGTCTTATTATCTACTATTTGGTAGAAGAGTGGAAATTACTTGGCTTGAAAATTGTTCTTTTCCCTCCAACAAAAAACCATTTTTAAGGCATCACACAACTGTGCATGCAGGAATGGGCAGGTAGTTTCCTTTTAGGGCAGTCAGCCATTCACATCTTGCTTTTTGTTTCAAGGTTAATCTTTCCTTCGTCTTAGTGGCAATAAAGATTTTCTAGGAGGATTTATTCTTGCCTATTCATAGAAAATGAATGTGAAGATCTTACAGATTCATTTCTTTCAAAGTTGCAGAAGTAAATACATCTGTGGCAGAAAAGTCTTGTTTTGGTCATTTACATTTTTCTTATCTCTGCCTTTTCTCTCTATCGGCTGCATACCTATTTCCTCACCATCCTCACCCCTCCTATGCTCTCTTCTTTCGCAGTTACCCTTGAATTCTGTTGGGGTGTTAATGCTCGAATCAGTGTATACATGAAATGTACCTTAAATTGGGTACACCTACATCATGTATACTGGCTGCCCTATGTATACGACCATGCATGTTCTCTGACCTGTGCACTTTGTCCTATTCATTTTTGCTGTTAGTTCATGTCCTTAAAAATGAAAATATTTTGAAAAACACGCTTTAAATAGGCATCTTTAATAGTGATGATTTCTTGTGTATCAAGCAAACAGTGGAATTTAATTGCATATTATCTTAAGAAATAGATCATGCCATATGAGAGAGAAAAGAAAGCAGCCTTGGAAAACCAACCGATCGTAAAACTCATCTGTGATCACAGAGCAAAAGCTGAGCACTGCAATCAAATACACCAGCCACACAAGATCAATTACTCTTTACTGTCATTAGCTAGGGAGAGTCTTCAACCTCACAGAAGAGTGGAATATTCTCTCTACTAACCACTTTGGATTTTTTTTCACAGTGGGGTGAACTCTGTGGGATCTTGCTTTTTGGTAGGCATGGTCACAGACCTGCTTGCAAAAGTACACATGCAGAGATGGGTTTTCTAATCCAACTATTTATTTTATCAGAAAATATGACTGTGTAATTTTGCGGTGTTTTATTTAAAGTAATTGTTGTTGAAGGATCCCTTCCCTCTCTCCCTCATCTCCTTTTTCAGGGTGGCACATTTATCACAGGACCAGGGAAGTGCAGCTATGTGCATGTCCTCAAATTAAAGAAGGTGTAGGATGAGATGGTGGCCACAAGACCAAGAAGCACAGATCTGGTTTTGACAACCCTGTGTAGACCCCACTTTGCAAGAGATGAGCTGCTCCCAGTGACACTCAGCCTGACCCTCCTTCTCCCTCCCCAAGTCTATAGCTGTGGTTGTGGTATGGGACCGTGTTCTTCCCGCAGCATGGCTGTAGTACTTCCTGCTTGGCATCCGGAAGATGCTGAGACAGCACTGAAGGGAGGGAGCCACAGCTCCCACTGTCCTGTCTCCATTGCCCTCGGGAAGGAGCAGGTACCTCTGAGACTCCACAGAGCACTTGCAGAGCCCTTCAAGACAGCCTGGTAACGAGCTGACAGCAGTGCTGTGGGGCTGGTTGGGGCCCCAGAACTGAGCCTGGGCCAGGGATGCTTCTAATTAACAGTAGAGACAAATCCACTGAGGCCAGTGCAGAGTCAACAACACTCCAAATGCATGTTTGCATTAGGGCTTAGCTTCAGTTGTTTGCTGTAATGCAGAATGATGCAAACTAACATGTTCCAAAGCTACACTGACCTTGAGGAACAAGGGGAGGCTTCAGCATTGGTTTGAATGTTCTAAGAACTTATGACTGAAAACACCTGGATATATGTATATTTCAGTGGAAATATGTATACATGCTGAATGTAGTTTGAGCATACCTGTTGAAAAGATAGGGGTGCAATTGGTAATTATAATATCACATTACTAACACTTGGCCACATGCAGCTCACCTATGTGCCATTTATTTTAATCAGTATCTATTTCAATTTTATCTGTGCCCAAATATGATTTGGGCTATCACTTCAAGGTTAGGCATGTTTTTAGCTTATTACGACCTTAGAAGGTGAAAAAAAATAGTGGATAGGTTAATGAAGTTGGCAACCTTTCTTGCAAGGGTGATGAATGGACCCGTGCCAAAATTGAAGCAGAATGCCTGGGGCTATTCAATCTGGACAGTAACCTTTCAGGGGACGTATTTAACCCCCCCCCCCCATAATTTACTGGTTTTTCATTTGTCTTGAACTAGAGCAATCCACGTGTTTCATACATTAGCTTTTATTTTGTCACTTGAATTAGCTGAACATTTCAAATTCAGTATCTGTGTATTTATACCAATTCAAGTCTGACATGGCAAGCTTCTTTGACATTAAAATCTGAGTTACAGGGAAAGACTTGCTAAATGCAGGACTAGGTTGCACTGATTGCCACATCAGATTTTTGACAAGGTCTTATGGTATACAATAATCTTTCTCTGAACATCTTACTGAAAACCTCATCATCCAGTGATGAATAGATGTAAATCACTCTTGAAACATATCCTAGTAGATGTATTAAAAAAAAAAAAAAGCTTGACACACAATCTAAACTTGCAGAAAAGGTTATGAGTGATAGTGAAATTTACCCCGTTTCTTCTCTTATTTTTCACATGGAACTTCAAATTCCAGCCATTAAAATAGAAACTTTTATCTACAAGTAAAAAGGATATTGCAGTGATTCGCTCCAAGCTTTTACGTGTAGAATTAAAATGTACACCCTGAGAGCAAGCCTCATACAAACATGGACTATGCTTCTGCAATGGGCCTGTTAACATTATTTTTATTATTACAAATTCTTAGTGAACAAGTGATGAGCAATAACTTCACCAAAATTAGGTACATAATTAAAGTGTTTTGCTTTTTTAATATTTTTAGTAGAATTCTTTTCTTGCAGGCTGAAATACATGATTTAGAAAAAAAAAGACCACAGTTCTGATAGATGACTATCTCCAGCATGTAAACTGGCTGTGACTGTGGTGTCCCCGCTGGAGGCTGAGGCTGCTGTCATTAGTGAGGAGACCCTGACACTCTATTAGACAGTTACTCACTAAAAAATATTCATTATATTCAAAGTTCTGCCTGAAGACCTACCTAAAATGCCACAAGCACTAGTCTCAGCTGGTGTAAATAAAAGCAGCTTCACTGGCTTTGGCAGGGTGGAGACTGCCTACTCCATCTGAAACATCTGTCCTGGGTTCCAGTTTCCAGCATCTCTGCTCTCACCACCAGCAAAAAGAAAAAAAATTGCTCAATTTTCTTCATTGTTCATCATTAACCTGTGGCTGCATTCCCATCTCTAAAGCAGCATGCACCTATTTGTTTGGTAGGATGCTGATATACGATGATTTTTATATAATAGTGTTATGAAAGCTTCTGTTATTTTCATAGCACCTCAGGCTTTCTTATTTTATCTTACTGCCTCGATCCATGCAACAAGTCTCCAGCTACAAAGCCATGCACACCCTGCAGATGCCTCCCCCTTCCACCCCTCACTGCCACCATAAGGATGATGTGATGCCAATCCCAAAGGGCAGAGCTCCTGTCCTCCTCATATGAATGGGCCCTGACGTGCTGAGCTGGTTCCCGCAGGCAGAGTCCCTCTGAAGATGATGCTGTCTGACAACGTGAATCAATTCAGCATTTCTTTATCTCGTTTCAGAGCAGCAGGACTCCTGGGGCTGCGACACTGAAAATGTGCCGTGTGTTACCCATCCTGATGAGAACACTTAACGGTGGTCACCATCCCGGACGCGCTGTAACAAGAGTGGCCTAAAGAGTGTCAGCGCCGGGGGCGCGGAGCAGGCGCCGCGCCGAGCCCGGCTCCCGCCGGAGAGCAATCTGCTGCCTGACGAGATGTTCCCGTCTTCATGCGTCAAGGCCTTAAGCCTTTCTTCTTTCACACAGAGATTAAGGGCAATCCCGACAAATTCAAAAACAGATCAAGTATGGGACTTCAGTGAGATGAACCGCTGCCCTACAATTGTCCAGCGAGGCTCGACTCCTGACTTCTCATGGGAACCAGTCCCCTCCAGTTGCACAGGTTCAGCAGCACCAGGCAGCACCCTTCCTGAACCCATTGTGGCAGAGTAGGCTTCACATGAACTGCGAAAGTTGAGCTAGTTGGCTACACACCAACCAGGTCAACAGCATTTAAAAATCTTTATTATTGTACAGCTGCCAGGCACACATACCTACAGACACATATCTGGGAACTGACAGCCTAGCAAGACATTGGTCTAGCTTCTGATTCTGCCTTGAAAAAGCCTTAGGGACAGGGCTGTCTGCTGAATTTCAGACCAAGCACTCCTGTCCCATAGTTCTTGTCAGTTTACTTTTCAAACAGCAATTCTGTCCCAAATGTCCCTGCAATTTACAATCGTGATAACAAATGGTTGAATTAGAATAAGATCATTATTGCATAGACAAACAGAATTAATGTGCTATGCAAGGGAATTATTATGAGCCTGTGTCTTATTCTTTTTAACCACTATGTTATAGTGCCTTTATATATATAGATATACACATACACATATTTATATCCATTAACGTGGGATGTGAACATAACATGCTTCAGGCTTCTGCAAACCAACAATTGTGACTTCCCTCTAGTGGCCAATTGTTACTTAATTGCAAGTGATTGAAGACTCATCTGACTCTCATAAAAAAGATAAATCAGCTTGTTTTAGAAAAATACACGAGTTTCCCTTTTGATAAAGTTTATGGTCATTGCCTAATTGTAGTAGAACAGCACAGGCTGTTTCCTTATTAAAGCAAAACTTTGGAACCAAGCGCCTGTAATGAAAAGGACAGGAAAGAAAAACAATCTCAGCTAAATAGAAGTTCTTGCTGGCTAATTTTTCAGGTTACATAGTTATATCAAAAAATTGTGGTTGTGCACTGCTGGAAAGTTAAAGCCATAGTATTCACTTACAGGCAGGGTAACCAGTTTTCTCGTGCTTCCTCATGTGGTATTTGTGCCTACAGGCCATCACATAGCCTAGCAAAGGCCATTTTCCCCCCTCTCCTTACTAGAAATCAAACTATTCCTGTCTATGTCTGCACTCTTTTACATTCATCTGTCCTCTGACTTGTCCAGAAACTGTTGCAATTAGCTGTCTTTTTATTTTTTCCTCTCTTCAGTTTTATTCTTGAAGAATCTCTTTAAAAACATTAATTCTGGTATTCCATGTTTGGAGTCCTCATCGTGTAGGTTCTTCCTCTACCAGTTTGTATGGCTCCCTTGTATCTTCCTTATCTCAACAGCTAGGAAAATGCCCACTTTCCTCATATTGCTGGAACACCACTAGTCAAATTCCTAAGAGAAGGGAAAAGGGTCTCTTCAAATTGCCTTGTCCTATACCTGCAGAAAGCAGGTGCTTTCCAGGAGATAGTTTTAGCTTGCTTCAAAAAGCAAGGAAATTGCAGCAACTGCTTTGTGTGTTTGATTGTCCAGCTGGTTAGTACTTCCCCTACGCCAAACCTACAAACTTCCTGGCAATTTTCAATTATTTGATAAACATTTTTAAGATTGCTAAGTCTTTCTAAGTCTCTTGGAACAATAACCAGATAAATAATAATTTAAAAAATATGTATCTAGAAGGAGAATGATGTCCCATTGATCTATTTTACCAACAGATCACCAACAGATAGTCTGATCTGCACTGAGCAGGCTGTGCTGCTCTACACTAGCAAGTGCTCCTGCTGCCTCTGCCATTTGTCTGTTTTTCTCTTTTCACCTTCAGGCCAGCTATCCTATTGGCTGTTTCTCAAGTCCTTCTAAGAAATCTCAAATATTATACCTTTGTTCTTGCACTTTCTCTGTCCCAACAGTTTCATTTTCACTACCCCTTCTTTCCACACCAGACAAGCAAACTTTTCATTGCTAGTACAGTACATATATTGCAGAATATCTACTTGAAATATATCCTGAACACTGCCATTTAGAAAACTTACTTTGTCCCCTTAGTCCTGTAAAGTCTTGAAGCCCTTTAGATCTTTGCAAACACAGGACAGAGGAGTGGGCTGCTATCTTCTCTCAGGTAAGATGCTGGGTTTCAAAGCTAAAGCCTCTTCTGAGGTCTTTGGACATGGGAAATACAGCAGCAACCTCTGGAAGATACATATCAAGTACAGTTTATTGTCAAAGATAAATGTAGTTCATTCCTTAATGTAGTACAAGACCTGGTAATTTTTAAAAAGTTTGGCACCAGAATTGGACTGTCTAAACTTTCCCTGTTTGAAAGCTCAGGTCTGAAACCTGTATTTGTACAGCATGAACCAGGCATGTTTCCTCCTCATCACTTGTATCTAAAATGTAATAGAAAACCAGGCAGAATTAAATCTAAGCAGTGGCTTAGATTTCTGAAATTATGCCATAGGGGTTTTTTCGGCTTACAGGGGAACCACACTCCTTTCTAAACTTCTTTATTTTAGTTGGGTACCTTACCACAAGGGAAAACAGGTCAAATGGCTGGCTGAGTCCTGGTGACAGGAGCTGTCTCCTGCCCTGCCTCTCTCCAATTGAAACATGTGCAAACCCATTACTTGCCAGCTGGCTTCAAATTTATCCTGTGCAGCTTTCCTGGAGGGACAAAGCCAGTGCTGCCAAATTCACAGTAGGGCAAACTTCTCCAGTCCCAAATGAAGAATCCATCCTTCAGGTATTGAACATGATCACAATTTTTTTATCAGCTCACTTACATGTGAGCACAGTAAGGAACGTCGTGTATATTTCTGCTGCCAAAATTCAGGAGAACACTGGGATCACCATTTTTCTCCTTGCTTACAGTCACAATGGATCACATCTACTGTCTGTCATAGTCCTGCTGACATATATTTATCCTGACAGTTTGGTCTAAAGTTTCCACTTCTCATGTACAAAGAGCAGCCAGAGATCCCTTGAGAGATTAAAACATGATGGCCAGTTGGATTTATTTTCCACCTGGGGATATCATTTGGGGGTAGATTCCTACAAGTAGCACATTCAGTTATTTCCATCCTCCCACTAAGCCAGTTGCTGCTTCTGCCAGCTCTCTGAAATGTTCTTTCTTAAGGTAAATGAAGGGGGAAAACAGAGAGAGGGAATGGAACAGAAACATGGCAAAGGACATTGCTTTTCAGAAATTGTTGGAATCTCATTCTCTTTCTGATCTTCTCCCCAGTTCTTTTTTTGAGAAGACTCTTCCATTTTGTAAATAATAGTTTTTCATATATAGTTCCTAGGGTTTCTGTTTTAAAATGGACCAGATGTCATGAAAAGAGAATTTGGTTCCCAAATCTTTTGCGCCACTTTGCCTCTGCTACATGGAACCATAAGCAAATTGTATTTTCCTAGGAACAATGTGAGAATAGATTACAAGAAAAATTACCATTGGGGTATCCTCTTTAATTCCCTCAGGATTTATACAATCACTTCAGTGAGAATAAAATCAAAACCAAAGGTATATCAGTAAAAGGAAAATGTAGCAACTATACGTATTAGTACACTTTGGGGAACATGCACAAATAACGTATGTGTATCTCCAAAAATTGTTGCTGTATGAAATCTTTCTTCCCAACTAAGCCTAGGGAACTCAGACCCCTCTTTTCAGGAAATATTCTTTAATTGAAACAGAAACAGCTGTATTTCATATCTCCCAGACAATTTACATTGCTGCAAAAATTAACAGATACCTGTACAAAAACCAAGGCAGCCAATATCCAAAGATAGGATGAAGATATTTGAAGATAGAAGTGCCAGAAGTGAGTCTGTGCAGACGACAGGAGCTGAAATATCCAGGAGTTTCCAATTACACATGGAAAGGCTGACAGAATGGCTTCTGATTCAGTGATAAGATCCCTCTTTCAAGCATCATGCCCACCAACTTTTGGATACATCTCCTGAAGCACCTGCATCTCTTGGAATCCATGGCTCTCCTGCAGTCTTCTATGCAGAACAGCTGCCCTCTTGCCCAGTCTGTTTCCATTCATATACAGAATAGACAAGATATGAAAAGAGCATTGCAATGGATTTTGTGTACTGTAAAAGATGATATCTAAAAATTCCTCACTTCATATACTATTTAAAAACAAATACCCATAAATTTGTATGTCAGACAATTCCTTTAGGACACAAAATCATTATTTGGGATCCTATCTGAGGGCTCTTAATTTCAAATCAACATTCTTACTTTCTCTTCTTCACTCTTACAGGTATGGAACGTCACTGTCTCAGTTCTTTTCTTTGCAGTAATATGACTAAATAAATAATAAAAACATCCATGGAAGTAAAATGCAAACAGTAGATTTCAATAGGAAACGGTCAGACAAATTTACATTTTTTCAAATGGCAGCATGTGACGGTATGCAACTTTCTGTAAATAATTTGGTGGGAGTAATGGAAGTTCTGTAACATCATGGGAACAACTTCTGTCAGAGTTCTTTCAAGCTGTTTTTCCACTTTGAATTCTTAATTATAGGATGAATCCGATGTGATTTTTACTGCTAGTGTAAACAGAACAATCAGTGAAATTTTAAAACCACATTTATTTTTAATACAAAATCTGTTGCGCTATTACAGAAGTGAGCCTGCATTGTTTACCCCCACATGCACAGATAATTCAGCATCTACAATTAAATAAGAGTAAAATGATACTTGATTTTTACCAAAACTACTCGCAAATCCTGTTAAGAAATGTTCTCTTTGTGCTTTGTAATCAATGTTCATATAATTCATTTCGTATTTCGGTTCCCATTAAAAAAACTGGTCAATGGAAAGCTCAAAGGTGCGAAAGAAGGTTATTACAGCTGGGTTACATTTGGGATTACTTCAGTTGTGCTTTACCTACAATATATACATGAAAGCTGCAAGGTGTCCTGTGGGCTAATGTAGTGCACTGGCAAAAGCTCTGAATGGTTCAGTTGGAATCTGCAGTAAATGAGCAGAACAGTTCACTATTTTGTTTTTACAGAAAAAAAAAAAAAATTAAGTAGATGCTTTAAAATACCATGCACACCATTGGCTACAGTACTTCTTACACAGTACAAAATAAGCTTTCTTGGTTTATTTGTCTGTAACACCTAGAAGCATTTAGCATCTACGCTTTAAGTGTATTTACAAATTCAACAAAATATCTACATATAAAAAGCTTACTTAAAATTAAACTTGATGCAAGTTATGAAAAACCAATTTATTGGCAAATGAAACTGAGCATTCCTTCAACCATAGGTTGTTATAAAAATTTATATTTGGAGGTAAACATTTGATTGATATAGTATGCGAGAAAATAACTTTTTAACCGCTAAGGGTAATCCTCTACCAATAAACTGTATTAGCACTTGTCAGATGGAATGCTGTGGTTCTGAGTGGTAACCCCCACACTGCTTCAGGCTGGAGATAATTACAAAGCTGCCACACTGATCAGGCTGGGACACAGAAGGAAATGTGCTCTCACCGATGGAGTCAGCTGGTTTGGGTTTTAAATTATTTATTTTACAAGAGCTTATACCTTGCCGTGTTAGTAAATAATTTAACTCTGGTTGTGTTTTGGTGTTTTTGTTTGTTCATTTTCATTGTTGTTTGAAGTATTCTAAGGCCATGAAAACATGTTGTGCTGTAACTGTGTAGAAAGCTTTGTTTTTAAAGGGAAAACAAAATCATACTCTTCTTTATATACTTTTAAAATATTTTAAACTTTCCAATTTTAGCACAACAGTTTCATAACACTTATTTTTCTTCACATTTTTCCTTTATTTGGCAATGACAGTAGTCTGCTAATCACAGTTTACTGCACCAACTGATTTAGTGGTACAGCGGATCACGGAATGCATATTATATAAAGGCACTGAATGTACTTTGCCCTGTGTTTTCTGGAATATTTTCTCTCATTTTTAAAGTTTTTCTTTCAGTGACTGTACAAATTCCAAAATGCATTGCAATGCGTATCTTTTATGCCCTAAAATCAATTCAATGTGTTTTGATGTAAAAATAGAACACTGTACTGCTGTAATACTTGATAGATTAAAAAGGCTATAAAGTAATAGGAGCAAAGAGCAGATAATAGGGTCTCATTAAGCATCAGCAAATGCAAGTGTCATACTTATATCATTTAGCAATTATATACTGTACATACTGTTCCTAACTGTCTTACAAAAAGACATATGATAGCTAGACATTAAGTCACCAATTTCACAACAATGTCCACAAAGACATTGAAGTTCTATATAATACTACCATAACACACTGACAATGAGAACAGAATTCATATCCAGGGATTCAGCTGAGGACTGCATAACAAATTGTCAAACCATATTTTTAGAGTGTACACAAGATTATCTGTGAACTGTTAGGGTTTTTTTTTCCATGCATTATATTGTATTTTCAACAGGAAACAAAATTACAAGTTGATGTTACTGTTTGTGTCAAAATACCCAAGTTTTGAACAAAATTTGAATTTTCTCTTTTGATTCATAGTAACATACCACTTACTGTGCCATTATGGTGTGTACTGGTATTGACCTGCATATTCTCATAGCATAAACATCTGGTGGTGAGGAGCTCCGTTACCTGTGTGTTCAAAGTATGAGAAGGAGGATGTACAAATGCTTTAGACAAACTGAAGATACAAGGGGATCGAGTTCTGTGGCTACACAAATGAATTCATGGCATTTACAGGAGAAGGAGCCTCAGAGCTTTCATTTCCTTCTGCAGGTTCTTTCTCTTTTTTACCACTATATTGTCCAATAAAGGAGCCATCCTCATTGAACTGACCATTTACACCTTCTCCATAGTCAACTAAACTATCATCACTGTCTTCTTTTTTCACAGTTCTGTCTGAAGGTGTCCGGCTTCCTTTTTTTAGAGGTTTATGGTCCTCTGCATCGCTGGAGACACAAACAAACAAACATGGAATTAACTGATGTATTATTTATTAAGACAAAATCAGCCATGCATGCAGAGTTTATGAAAAGCATGTGTGCAGCCCTATAATCCTTTAGTAAACCCACATCACATTGTAGAGACAAATCAATATGATGTAGTTCACATGAAAAATGGTGTAAGAATGGTTTAAATAGAGAATGTCTTCAGTGGAGGGGGGGGGGCTTGTGGTTTCTTTTTTTTTTTTTTTTCCCGCCATCGTGCATGGCTTTACAGCGGTAATACCTGGCCCTTGGCTTGGAGGCCATTTAGATGCAACTGCAAGCATTAAGAAGTGCATTGTAAAGTTATAAAAAAATAATTTTTCTCCAAAGTAACAAGCTTATGATGTGCCGTGAAGTTAGTCTGTTAAACTTCTTAATTTCTTTGACTCCTTGAAAATGAATGGAGAATGAATTAGGTTAAATGAAATATACTGATTTTCTTTACTAGTATAAAGAAAATAAAAATGCTGCATTTCAAATAATTTGTTACATAATGCAGGCCGGACTTGCAATTTTCAACCTTACCTTTCAAGAGACCTACATATTCCATTAAAAGGGTGCAGAAGAAACAAATGAAAATAGCCTAAGAAGAAAAGCAAAGTCCATATCCTGATAGTGATCAGTTTTTTATCAATACTAAATTGCTCTTAAAATTGCTACAATAATTACCATATTACAGGTAAAGCAACAATTTAGCTTACAGTAGCTAGAACTGAGGAGTTGAGAGCATGCTTATTCTGTTTAATTTCTTATCAGATGCATCTCCCTACCCTGCTCCATGACTGATAATGTTCTGACAATGATGATGGGGATTTGGAAGACAACAGAAAAAGGAAAGGAAAGAAAGGCCAGTAGAAGAGATCTCTGCAGCAAAGTACTGTGGTCTCTCCTTTGTCAGTGGAAAAGCTGCAGCACCATCAGCATCCTCAAATAAATTTGCAGCTGTGGTAGGCTTGTTTTTCATGCAATAGATATAGTTGGGCTCTTTTCAGAATCCTTTACACTGCACTTCAGTTTCAAGATGAAGATTTCAGCAGCAGCTCCAAAGCATTTTGAATTGAAACCCACTATTGCCAGCTGCACGTTTGGATGCAATTATTTACCTTGTCTTAAACAGAACATGTGACTTTATTTGCATAAAGGGTACAAAAAAGTATGTGGTTTGGGGTTTTTATTTAGATTCACAGCTTGTGGGAAATATAAAGAAACACATAAAATATCAAAGAAACAGAATTACATTTTACAATTTCTAGAACACTAGGCTGGATATATACTCAGCAAATTATTTTAACCCTCTAATTCCTAAAACCTAGTATCATAGTTCTTCAAATAATGCATTGTTTTTCCTGATTAATACCTTTGAACACCCAGAGAAACTATATACATATATATCTATATCTCTCTATATATATCTATATATATATATATCTCATAGGATATACAAGGACACACAGATCATAAAGTTAGCCAACAAAAGCCCTGTTGAGAAACTATTGCTAGAAAACCATTACACCCATTTTCCATCAAGCTGTTTCTCCTCATCACCTTTTTTTTTTGTTTTGAAGACACTAAGTTGTCACATTTTAAAACAAGGCCACCTCTAATATGCATATACTTACAGAAAAAGCATACTAGAGTTTTTATCATTCTGCATATACACCAGAAAAAAAGTGGTAAGAATATCTCTCTCATTTACTTGTAAGAAAATCTTCATGCTCAAAGCATACAAAAGCAAAACCTCTGAATGTGACTGTATCAGGCTTGATGTTTTACTTATTGCTGTGTACAAGGCATGAGGATAAACATCTGTCATTGATCTGTGCTCACTGGTGCTGCAAACGTACAGGCTAGCAACATTTAAAAGACTGTACTCCAAAATTTCAAGAATCCAGCAGCAAAGTGAAAATGTTATAACACTGTGAACAAAAGCAGATTACAGTGACATTACTGAAGAGAGTTCATTTTGGAAGTACCCTATATTTAAAAGGTTGAAGATGGAATTGAGTATTTAGTACTCATACCCAATGTAGTTTCTCCAATGCCCCCACCAGAAGGCATTGAGAGCCATTAAAACAGGATGTACCAGTCAAATCAAGGCCAGGCCCCCGCTTTGAAATTGTAACCAGTCCTACTCCCAGAGAAGACCTGCTTTCTAAGTAAGACTGTTAAGGAAAGAACATTGGCATATGGTTTGTTGTTTAATTTCAGATGAATAATTTCAGAATTCCTTACACCATAATATGGAGAAATGAAAATAAATTAAAATTGCAATTGTACCATACTCCAATTGGTCATGAATCTCTGTGCAAATATTCCGAAGTATGACCCTAGGCACTAGGTTGGAATATACATAAAAAAATAATATGCCATTACTGTATTAAAAATATCAACATTTTTGTGTTTAATCCAATGAAAAGCTTAATTTTCCTTTATGATTTAGAAAAATCTGGGTATGAGACCTTCTGCTTTGTGTTGCTCTTATGGTTTTCTTATTTATATTTTTGGAAACAAAGTTTATGTATAAGACAAACAATGAAGAATTACTTACATAGTTGGTTGCATTGTGTGTAAGTTTTTTATATATTTTAGTCAGGATGTGAGTTCTACTATCCCTATAATTAAAACCAAACAAAACTGCAGATTTACCCAGCATATCTGCACGGAGGTGGGCACTGGGGTGACAGCACAGTCACAGCAAATGCAAAATCAAATCTGAACCCGGGGATTCCTTCACTTGTTGCACTGTATAAGTCTAGAGAGAGGTTCTGCCAGGACTTTGGCAGTGAAAAAACAAGTGGGATTATCCAAGGTGCTTTTTACTCCTGGTTCAGAAGAAGGAAACATATGCCATGGTACCAATTTTTCTGTATCAAACTGGATTATGACTCTTAGATGACCACAGTGTTTTGGGTAAAAGAAAGAAATTGAGGAAGAAAGAGGAAAAAATCAAACAAATAGGAGAAGGAGAAAATATTGAACACATCAATGTTTTGGACAACACTTTTGCTACGCTGGGGGTTCAGAACAGAGGAAGGGCTATGGTGCTCTGGGGAAATGAAAGTATTATCAGTTTGTTGCCAAGAAGCAAACTGCAAAAGCTGCTGAGTTACAATAGAAAGTGCTATAGGCTGTATAATATATAACATTATATTTCCAAAACATGGTAAAGCCATAAATTTTGATACCATACCCACACGGTTTGACAACTGTGCTTACAATTGTTCATAAAACTATTCCAAAATGCAATCAGGATAAATAATAGTTTCTTTCAGTTTCTGTTTGTGGTTTTGCTTGCTGACTTTTATACTTACCTAGTATAATACTGTAATATTAAAAAATAAAGTGCAAATTGGGTTGACTAAAATTACAGTGGGAAATTGAAGAAGTTTTTGAAAGTGTCATTTATACAGTGCATATAATTAATAGTCAGAAAACAATACTGGAAGGGAACCAAACATGAGGTGAGAATGGGTATGAATTCTTTATTTAGAGCCATGGAAGTTAAGTGTAGTCATACTTTTACTACTTTTTGCTGCATAAATAAATTCCACATTAGTATCTTCTAAGGATGAAAATTTCTCAATGAAGACTCATATGTACCAATCATTTTGAAAAGTACTTATATGTACTACATACACTTCTTTTCAGTATGAAAAGTGTTTAATATTAAAGCATACTCTAAAAGCGTGATTTAAATATTACTCATTAATGATTGCTGTTACATGAATATATGTTTCTTTTTCTTCTTAGTTTAATGAAACACATATCAAACTTGAAGCTAATTATTAAGAGAGATAAGAAGTATGAACGTAACAATAATGTTAGTGAGAAGTACAAATTTATTTGTTTAAAAAAAGTAATTCCATTTCACAACCTTATGAGTTATTGAAAGAAATATGTACCTTGAAATCTCCTTTCTTCTTTCAACTTTTCAATTTTTCTTCCTTAGATATGGGTACATGCAGCAACCAGTCAGAATGGGGAAGACACTTTTACGATGCCTCTGCAGTCCAGCAGGCAACTAGTTCCCAACTAAACTTTGCCACATTCATAGACATGCAAAAAGACTCAATATATGGTTAGCAATATACTACTTTTCCTTACAGCATGACTGTCAGATGAAAGGCAACATGAAACAAAGTGGGTAAAGCATTCTGCGCTATGAGATACAGAGAGTGGATGCATAAGATGAAAAGTGTTGGCAGTAAATTCCTTCTTCTGTGACCTAAGGTCAACAGCCCATAAATGTTTAAGTAAAAGCAATTGGGTAAAGTGACAGAAATACCTTTGTCTATGGTTCTCTGCATACTCCAGGAGAATCTGTCCCTATACCTAACAGGTTTCCGCTCACACTCCTAAATTATTAGGACTATGCAGGTGACAAATATTTTCCCTACAAACTTACGAACTTGTATCAATCCAGACTTCAAACCATTTTCCTATTTCTTATTTAGCTAAGACTTAAGCACACCTATATTAGTCTTCTGAGTAGTTTTTCATTAACATCTCTGTGATACTCAATCTTCAATCCTGGCAGAAGCTGGAAAAACTGGGTGATGGAGCTCTGGCTTTAACAGGCAATGTGTTGAAAGAGTTGTTAATCACACAAATATTCAAGAACTAAAACAAGAATTGTCAAAAAAAGTACATGTGAGTAAATTAGGGTACAGTAAGACCACTGCCAAATCCATCTGGACTATACAGTTCTTCAGGCAGTCCATTCAGATAATGTCTTGTTCTGGAAGGGACCAACTTAGAATTACAGTCCTGAGGCACAAATCATGGCTAGGTCCCTGTGGAAACACACCTAAGCTGCAAGTTAAGTAACTACAAGAGAAAAAACCCCACAGCTGTAGTTACAAACTTTATTTTAATTGTTAATAAACTCAGAAGAAAAAGGAAGAGTAATATATTATCTAGCAATCCCAGAACTCTCTGCCACAGTCTCTGATAGCATATCCTAGAATTTCTAGGAAAAATACTGTGTGTCAAAATATTGAAGAAAAGAGGCAAAATAATTCACCAAAATGTGCAAATATCCTCTGTTACCACACTAGCAATCCTACAACTGTAGTTGCCTTGTCCTGTTTTATCTTCCTAAGAATATTCTGCAGACCACTGGACTTTCATCCTTCCCTTGTAGTTACTTGCTTCCAGTCTTCCAACCCATGAACCCAAGGGTCTGTAGCTGTCATAACTTTTTAATTTCTCTCGATTTATGGACCAGGAGGAAAAGCTAGGCTGATTTATTCACCTACGCTGACCTCAACACACATCTGTGGTACTTATTCTGTTAATTGCAGGTTCTTGGTGTAGACAATGACTGTCCACAATTTACTGTCTCAGTCTTCTACAACTCAGAAAACCACTGAGAATGCAGTGCAGATTGCTACAGAGGCACCGTTTTCCCTTATTATGTAAAAATGAAGGAATCCATCCAGTCACAGCAATATAGCATCCACAGTCATTCCATGGTTCCTGAAACACCTGCATTTCCTAAAGCATTATTTCCTTCACTAGATCAGTATGGCAGAACAATCTGATGTTGTTTGGTCCTGCAGACGAGCCAATTTTCCCGCAAAAGTATTCTCTTAGTTGAAGTTGAGGAGTGCAAAACTTCAAACAAATCCAAGCCATCCCAAGACCACTAGGAAGCCTAGAAATGAAATGTGAACAAACCTCCCCCTAAATTTGAGAATTATGATTTTTCTAGAGTATCTTAATTAGTCATTAAGATTTAAGTAACTTCATAATTTAAATCTTACTTTGAAACCACTAATTTTCTAAGCACTGGGTTTATTTGTCAAGAAATACTGAAACATTTCCATGTCTTTCACTCTTCTCAGTTCCTGAGAAACTAGGAAGCAAGTCTATGTTCTTAGAAAGTTCCTCTTGATGGTCTGGTATCTCTCTGAAAGTGAGATGTCTTTTCATACTTGGCATGAAACGATTGTGAGACCTTATACTTTCCCTTCCCTCCTTTGAACTTTGGAGGAGAACGCAAGGAGCTCAGACACTTGTGAGGAGAACAGGAAGAGCTTCCAACAGAGCTCTTCTTTTTCATTTGACGTAAGGAGTGCTTGTGTTCTGAGAAATCTTTCATGATCTGGACTAAGGATTCACCAAACAGCTTGCCCCCTGTGTATGGTAAAGACAGCAGTTTACATGTCAGATCTAGTGATGAGCTCCAAGGACGTAGCCATAGAGATCTCCAGGCTACAGTCAGGCATGCCACATTTTTAACACTGAGTCTAAGAGAGTCCTCAGCTGCATCATGGATAAAATTAGCTGCAATTTTACATAGCCTGCGTGTCCTCTGCATGGCACCAGATGGGACCCATTTCTTATTGAATCTGGCTCGTTCTTCCTCTAACCATATTAGTAAAGCTTTAGAAGCATAAGTGCAGTAGATAGATACTCCAAGCTGGGCTGCAGCTAGCTTGAAAGATCTTTTAATTGCTTCCTCAATCTTTCTGTCAGTAGGATCTTTAGGGAGAGCATCCGTATTATGAGGCTTTGGCAGTACAGAATCACTAGTAACCAATGCTCTGTCTACCTCCGGCAAGGTCCCCCACAAAGCAGCTTTATCCACTGGAAAAGGATAGAGCTTACGTAGGACTGCTGGAGGTTCATGCTTGGCTTCAGGAGTACCCCAAATCCTGCAGACAAGATCTTCCACAGCTGAATGGACAGGAAGTGCATTATCTACTTTGCCTTCTTCAGAGGGGATAAGCAGTTCTTCTGAAGCACATTTAGATTTGGAAGATTTTAGCATTAACACCCTTTTTATGTGTTCAAACAGGTAATTCTGATTCTCCATGTCAAATTTACGCAGAGGATCTGGTCCTTCTGGATCTTCTGTAGGGGACTCAGATGCCACTTCCCTGTCTTCAGGGGCTGATTCAACCTCCAATGCCTTGTCAGCCTCAGATTTCTCCTTCCCAGAAGCTGTTTGATCTTTTAAGCTGTCCAGATGATCAGACTCAGAAGTCTGGGAATTGCTCCCAGATGCTTCTAAAGGTACCAGTGGAACTTCTGCAATTGGTACCCTGGGATGCTTTACTGAATGGGACCTAGCATGTGCCACAGATGTTATGCTTTGTCTGGCTGCTGTCAAAGCATCCTTTAAGACAGTAGCCAGCTCAGGCAAGATTACAGATTTCATTAGTGAATTCTTTTCAGACTCGGAAAAGTGAGCAGTAGGAGAAGGTCTTACCTTCCTGTGGCAGGAGCTCTGAGTGTCTTCTGAATCTGAGCTGCAGTCTGGGGTCTGGCTGCACCAATGTTGGAGAGAAGAATG
>WEKY01029715.1:0-22998 GCA_013390045.1 Picathartes gymnocephalus
CTTGCATACCTGATGGATCAAGAGATGTAGTTTAGTGGTTTTATATCTGCTAAATGCATTCAGGATAGTACCTTCATAATAATTTCAAGGTCTAACACTTTCTTGTTTAAACTGATGAGGCCTCATTTCAAGCACCACTTCAGTGTTTTTGTCTCCCTTCCTTCTTGGCTTTTCCATGCCAGGTATTTTTGTCTTCTTTTCCTGCTGGCTATTGCATGCCAACTAACTTATTGCTATGGCACAGAATACACCCCATCTGTCAGAAGCATTAGCAGAGTCTAAGATAAATGTTGAATGAAGCCATGCTTTATGTAGAGGAGTTTTAATTATTCTTCGGTCTGTGGAAGTGGAAAGTAAGGCCAGGATTGAGGAGGACTGGGTTGTCAGGAAGATAGCTGGAGGGAATCAGAATATATCATTACCTAAGGGAGTGGTATCCTCAGTCTTCATCTACTTTAATTCTCTCACCAGACACATCAAATGACAGTGCTGTAGGGCTTAAAAAAATTGGGGCAAAGCTGGGACATTGGATGGCTTTTAATGACAGCCTGTCTAAATGTCTGAGTGGCAGAAAGTGGAGAGAAAGAAGTTTGCGATACAGGCTAGCTAAGGTGGAGTGATAATGTGTTTGGATTTTATCCGCTTTCTTTCTCTGGCTAGGCTCGACAATTGGCTAAGCTGGCTAGAACTACATGGGCTTCACAACACTGTCTATTAAATTTTTTGCTAAGAAAATTGAAATTTGGCAATCATCACAGTTGTCCAGAACTAATTGTTACTTCACTGAACACAAGAACTAAGGACTTGAATGACTCTTTCTTTACTGGCAAAAGTGAGAGGCAATCACAGCCTGATTTCTTTCCATACCTCCTAAAAGGGACACAAGTTAGAAGCCCAGTGTAGGTGGAATTAGTGTAAAGAAGGAGCTCTCCAGGAGGGAATGTAGCTGCAGTTCTGCCAGTCTCTCTTTCCCATGAAAAAAACATGATTTTCCATTTTTGTGTCACTGTTCCCATATGAAAATCTATTCCCTACTCCCTAGACAAATCTGGCTTGTGCTCCTCTAGCTCATTTAGCTCTTGTGGTACGTGCATATATACTTGGCACAATAGCCACAGGTACCCTGGGAAACCCCTGCTGATCCCACCAGGAGCTGGGTTCAGCCAGCACAGCTAGGAGCCCTGGCACATCCCATGAATTCTCATGGGAAATGAGGTGTCACACCAGCCCAGGACTTCGCTTCCCTGCCCAGACCTGATGATTACAATAAGCTGACAAGTGAGGGACAGTATAATGCTACCCCACCACTTCAGCACAGGAGACCTAACCAGGTTTTCTGTTTCATGTGAAAGAGAAAAGATACAAAAATCAGGAGTGCCCACATGGAAGGGGTGGCTCTTACTCAGCTGTGTGTGTTTAAAACAGTTTTTAGCTGGGGTAGTCACAAGCCTCCACTAATAGACAAAGGAGAGAAACAAGCACTTCCTGAGACACATTCATGCCATCTGAGACAGATATCTAAAGAGGCCAGCCCTGCCAGGTGATTCATCTTATCTAGCACTTTCTCCACAGACTAGAGAGGGAGACTAGACTTTCAGGTAGCAAAAATTAAGTCAGATGAGTTCAATATAGATAAAAATAAACATGTGTACTGTTATCCAGAGCCAAACATTTATTTAGCAGTGAAGCAGGTCAAACCAGCTATTATGGATCCCTCTCTTGATTAGCAGCAGTTTTGGTTACCAAATAAGACAAATAATGCACCATTTCCATCCTGTGCCATGATAGCCTTTTAATCACAGTCTTTTCCAGATATCATAGCCCATGACATCCCAGGGGAAGACACAAAGATTTTTCTGTTCCACTCCCTGCTGCTTAAGCAGAAAACAAAGAATTGCTCAGACATTAAGGTGGCTAGCCACATATAAATACAGAGTATGTAGTAATGTAAATGTGCTGTATGTAGTATATAGACTCTTTGAACTTACACACCACTCCAGATTTCCAAATTACCTGTGATGGTGGTCAGCAAGTGTTGCCTTGCCAAGAAACTGTTTGTAAAAAGCTCACTATCATCAGTCCTAATTTCTGCTCTCCTGGTTATACATCAGCTGACACCGCATCTATTTCCTGAACAGATGCAAGAACATACTCAGCCAAGATCTGTGTTTCTTTCCTAGTTTAGGACCAGAGTGAAATCATGCAAGACAAAAAAGAAAACCAAGAACAAAATGACATATCCTCCCCTAAATGACCTACACTCCTAATATAAAAAAAAAAAAGAGAAAAAAGATAAAAGAAAAACAAAAGATAAAATAAGCAGGCACAGAGGAGTACAGGAATAATGTCAGTAACAGACAAGTTATCAGGCAGTACACGCTGGGCTTCAGCAGCCTGACTAATCCAGGCCTCTGCAAACATCATGGAAGAAAAGAGCTTGATGGAGACAAGCTGGCATTCTACAGAGACTTGTAGTGGGCTCTAGAGAACCTAGGCAACATGGCCTTTCTCAAACCCAAGCATGAGGTTCTCTACTCCTTCACAGAAAACATAATGTTCAGCAGAGTGATTAGAAAATGGCATCTTTTGCCCAGAGTGAGTGTCAATTCTCTGCAACGGATGCAATTTAAAACATATTCTTGTCCCCTTGGCAGCACTATTGCTCAGCTTTGGCAGCTCCTCACTCAGCTGCCTTCCACAAATCCCGCTCCAAGATGTCAAATTTCCAGCATACTCATGGATCAGATTTGGATTTTAGAAACACCACTGGGTGTCTACAACTCAGGAACTACGACCTTCAGCAGTATAATGTCCAAGTGTCTTTGGCTATAGGCCAAAGATGCTGAAAGGCCTCACAGAAAGAGAAACAGAGAAGCTGTTCACATATGTTTTAGCTAGCAATAGCATATCGCTTTCTAGGTTGTCAGTGTCCAATCTGCAGTGTGCTTGTTCGTCAGTACAGCTCTTTCTAAAGAAATAAAAAATATTCCAGTTTTACAACAATATCCATAGGGCAAGTGCTACATTAAGATTAAGGGCCAAAGGCACACAGAATTCAAACAAGCCAAACTGCTGAGTGCAATGGACCCTGGAGGGCTCCCTTGATCAGGAGATCACTGCCAAACAGGGAGGCTTAGCTTTGTAGAGGAAAGGTACAGGAGCTATCTTGGCTGTTTTTTATTGTCCCATACTTGCACATTGGGAAGAAACTTTAGTTCATTAGCCCTACCTATTCACCTCCTGTGCTTCATGGCCTCCTCCATGGTGGCTCAGACTGGAGGAGTGAGAGAAAGGTGCTAGTGGCCCATGAAGGGCTAATTTGCTTTTTTTACAGACTCAGTGCAAGGGCTTATTTGCTTCATATCTTGCTTAGTGTTAAATTTTTGCAATAAACAGAGAGTATGGGAATATTTGTTAGAAGCAAACAAAAAAGCCATAAACATATCGTTCATATTTAAACAAACATTTGTACATTTATTCTTTCCCATTTCTCTGTTTTTAGGTGTGTGCTTCTTAGCAGTAACTTTTATCTGTGCTAGATCGATTGGTGTGTTTACATGCTTAGATTTACATCTCACAGGGGCCCATGTTGCTCCGGTCAAGGCAAAAGACAGGAAAAGATGAGGTTGTGCTTAAAATATAACTTGTAAGTCATCCAAATAGTTTGGTGACCTGTGAGTGGGCTGCTGGCGCTGACTTGTGCCTCATCCTTCTGTCTCAACCTACCACCTCACAAAGCTGGTGCTTGATCTGCCACAGCCTCCATGACAGCATGACCCTGGGCCACCATTCAAGGGCAGAATATGTTTCTTAACTTCTGTCTCTGAGGGACATCTACATTGCTAGTCTCTTCTGCATTTTGCCTTTGCAGTGAAATGAAACATATATTCTAATAATTTAAAAAAAATACTTTCTTAGAGTATTCACATTTTTCATTCCACATTGCAGGGCCAAAATGTTCAGAGCCAGCCCAGCTGTTAAAAAGTGATGTTAAAGACTTAGAAAAGCATAATTATCCCAAGCCTTTGACCAAAGAGCCAGTAGACCAAAGTCTGCAAGATGAAAACATCATCAGAGCACATGTATTAACTTATTAGGGAATCAACAAACTCTGCTCTATCCTGTTGTTCTTTGATTTGCACAGAATAAACCTTCCAGGCTGATACACATCATACACAAAGGCCTATTTCTGGCTTAGGGATCTAGGGACTGAATTGCCCTTTGTTTGGTGCTAGACCTGGAAACAAAAGATTTCAATTAGGGATATTACTCATTTTCTGAGCAGTAGTAAAACCAATCTGCACTCTAAATATGGCATTCAGCTCTGTTCCACTTCTTCTGAAGTGTAGCTACTGGGTCTTGTACTGCAATGTACTTCCTCCTCATTTGTGCTGCACTAGAGTTTTCTGGGCTGCACTGTCAGACAGGGCAGAGGACTGGCATGGCTTAAACCCCTCTTACTCCCATTTCTATCAGAGCACACAGATTTAGGGATGAGCCTCTTCACTTTCTGGAGGGTTTCAATGAAAGGGCAATTCATTCAATGGCTGCTGGCCCTCAGCCCTGGATTTGGTCATCCATTTGGGCCAAATTCTCCCTTTGGGCATGGTCTAACATGATCCCACAACGCTTTCTGCAGCAACCCTGTCCACTGAGCTGAGAGCACAATTTAGCTGTTAAAGATGACACAAATCCTGATGCAAAGTCTTTCCTTTGTTCTTTGTTATCTCCAAAAGAATTTCAGTCTCCCCTGCAGCTGTTATTTTTCTCCAGTTAAAACAATGTTTTTGTGATCTTTATAAAGAATTAATATCTGTCAAAAGCCTCTTCTAAAAATAGTCTTGTGGAGCATTTGAAGAGTCATTTCTTTTGCATTACTACTTTTAGGCATTATATTCAACTCCATAGGATGCATTTTTATGTGTTGACTTAAGTAGTTGCATTTCCTGTTGCAGGGATGAAAGTAACACATATATTTTTAAAAATACTCTCAAACTTCCAGTGGACAAAGCTATTTCTATTGAATCAGTGAAAGTATCTGTGGAGTAAGGCACCATCTGGGAATAGTGAAGATCCTGATATTTAAGCCTTCATTACAGCAGTGTCTCTGGAACTGCAGCCATGTACTGAACCAAATACATTACCTGGGACCGCGACTACAAAAAAATCTAAACAAATTAGCAAACAAACAATAAACCCTCCCTCATGGGTTACCTGCATGCTCTTATATTTACATGGGCAACAAACTACATATGAATTCTTGTATTAGTATTTTCCAGATATAGTATCTCTATGTCTTTATTCTATAGAAATATTTAATGAAGTGCCTAATTAAAATATTATGCAGAAATGAAAGTCTGTTGATATGTCCTGCTCTTCCAAGATACTTAAGGTATTGTTGAGTTTAGGGGAAAATGGGTCAAGAAGTCAGGGAAATGTGAAGTTTAAGCTGAGGTACTACCAGTTTCTGAAGATTACACACACAAGCATTTAGACTCATGATAATGCAGCCTGTCTTGTTCTAAGGCATCACACGTTGTACACACGCATACACACACACATTCTGGCTCATGATAATGTAGAATATCTTGTTCTAAGGCATCACTGTGTACGCACACACACACACATACACAAACATTTAGATTCATGATAATGTAGAATATATTGTTCTAGGGCATCACTTTGTATGCACGCACACACAAAAATATTTAGACTCATGATAATACAGCATATCTTGTTCTATCTCAAACCATGACAGCCATCACCATGGTTCAGATGTATTATCTGTGTTTTGTTGAAATAAGGGTTTTGTTGCTGGTGATCTGTGCTGGCAAAGAAAAAGACTGGAAGATCAGTAACCTCATGTAGTACTAGAAACACTGCAGGCTGTGCAGGACTCTCAGCTCCTTGCTGTTCTCTCCTTGAGGGCCTTGCTGTGGCTGATTCCACACAGAAACACACAGTGTGGGCCAGGATGGCTAAGTAACAGGAGCAGAGGGAGCAAAGTCATGCAGAAAGAAAGGAAGGCAAAAGGACATTCTCACAGCATCTGTTGTTGACTTGTGTGTCTGTGAGCAGCATGGAAAAAAACAGCCCAATCATTGAATATATACCTGAATTTGACAGGGAGTATTACAAGACTTTTTTCATTCATAACTGTATGATTCAGGTGTTGAAGAAGTAGAGATTTTATATTCCACTAAATCTTTCCTGCATATATAAAGTAATCTTGTAGAAAACAGATGATCAGTTCTTAAATTTCAAAAGGGTTCTAGGACTATTGAAAAGCTCTTCTTCAAGTGCAAGTCAGATTTCTTGTCCATCTTAACTGAAGGAAGCAGAACTGTTATGTGCATCCTGTATTTCAGGCACTGGGGTTTTGCTGAAGAGGAGTAGAAAGTGTGGTCTACAGTGGGGACCATGGGAATTCTTTGTTTTAGTAGTCAACCATTTGCCCATAATGCAGGTATGCTTTCCGTTCAAAGAGGTTTCAGGGAAATGAAAGATACTGACTTTATTTTTGATGTCCAGGATGGCTACGTGGGGTTTTTTCTGTCTTGGAACTAGATTAAGTTTGTTGTACATAAGTAGAGAACATGACATATTTCACTACAAAAGGACAGACAAAAACAGAAATACTTTTGCAAAGGTACTTCACAGACATCATAGAAAAACAAAGCTGTAATTGTCATAGGGAGTGGAAAGACAGTGATCAAATAACTTGACATTTTATAAAAGAGCACTTCATGCATACTTTTTGCTTTCTAGATTTTAAATCTCCCCTGCCTCCTCTTTTTCTGCCACCTGGACTGTAACCAATTCAAGACAAGAAAAATATGTATTATGACTCAGGATGAACTCCATTCCTACAAATCAATAATGAATCAGAAAGGTACCATTGAAATAAGAGAGTTCCTTAGCAAGATTTGTCTCTAGTAGGAACTGTACATATCTTTTCAAGAGAACCTTTGTACACAGAAAGATAATACTTGAGAGCAAGGTTGGCATCTGGCACTAAATCTTCAGTGCAGAAGACAGGAAAATCTGCACAGAGCTCTATGGTGTACAGCCTGGCAGAGCAGTACTTTCTACGCAGATCAGGAAAGGATGGCAACAGCAGAGGCTGTATACTAATAACTCAAGTTGGAGCTGAGACTGCTACAGTACAGGCAGAAATCCCTTTGTTTCCCCTGGCTCTATAAAAACTAGGCATGCCATCCAAACTAGTCATCTTGATTGTTTCCCTCTTGTCAACAGTGAAAAACAGATACTCCAAAAAGTAATTTATCCTTCCTCCTATAGGTACATGCCTTAGGATAACATCACTCACCTTCTGAAAGAAATCTTGAATAGACACAGGTTACAGTCTTAACACCTTGCCTTTTTCAGAGATTTTAGTAGCTCCCAACTAAAAATGGCAGCATTGTCACAATGGTGGAAGCATCAGTGAAAATGCTGCAGGAAAACAATTTTTTTGGCTGCTGAACCTACTTCAAGTGAACTTACTTCAGGATGCTGCAGGTAATGGAATATAAGAGACTCATAGATGATGTAATAATAATAGAATCATAGACTCATAGAACAAGCTTGGTTGGAAGGGACGCATAAGGATCATCAAGTCCAACTCCTAGCCCAGCACAGGACCAACCCAAAAATCATATTATGTGCCGGAGAGTATTGTCCAAACACTTCTTGAACTCTGGCCAGCTTGGTGCTGTGACTATTTCCAACCTAAACCTTCCCTGACACATCTTCAGGCCATCTCCTTGGATCCTGTCATTTGTCGTAAGAGTGAAGACATCAGTACCTGTCCCTCTGCTTTACCTGATGAGGAAGTTGTATCCGCCATGGGGTCACCCCTCAGTCTCCTCTTCTCCAGGCTGAACAAACCGAGTGATCTCAGCCACTCCTTATACAGCTTCACGTCCAGACCTTTTGCCACCTCCAAGGCCATCCTTTGGATGCTCTCACATAGCTTCATATCCTTATGATACTGTGGCACTCAAAACTGCAAAGAATATTCAAAGTGAGGCTGCCCCAGTGCAGAGCAGAAGGGACAATCCCCTCCTTTGTGTGGCTGGTGATGTTGTCCCTGATGCCCCCAGGACACAGCTGGCCATCCTGTCTGCCAGGGCACTGATGACTTATGTTAGTGCAAATGCCAGATTTTTTCAGAGCTTGATCTATACCCACATTCCTTTTGTGACTAGCCAAAAGGTAGCAGTGCTGGCAGTAGGAACACCAAGCCATTTTTGCCATGCAGTATGAAAGGGTGGGATGACACTGCTCCAGCTAGTTCCAGAAATTAACATTGTCCATTAACAGAGTGGATGATAATGCAAAAGACAGCAGATTTTCCAAAGAATTCATTATGGTGGATTACTGTGGCGTGGATTGCACTGCCACACAGGTTTAAGCTGCACACTCCTATATGAGAGGTGTGATCAAATGTTTGTTTTATATTTTCATCTAAGAATGAAATTGCTTACAGATGTAAATATTCCCTCCTCTTTCTAAACAATCATCTATGTCTTAACAGAAGGGGCATGTGGCCTCCTCTGATCTCAGTATGTAGAAGTTGCACTGTAAGGGAATTTCCAGTGAGGTCCTTGTTGCATACACCAGCCATATTTTCTTCTTAGATGTGCCTATTAACCTAGATTTGCTCCACTGAAGTCAGTGAAATAATTCCAGTTTTTTACTGATGCAGAGGAGTCCAGTGTGTGCTGGCTGCAACATTAGCCTTCAGACTGCCTGTTCAAGGAAGTCCCACACCATTAAGCAGGTTTTTTTACAGAATAAACTGCTCTACAGAGGTGGTGGAGGTAGCCATGCAGTTAAAGCTCCAGCACTGGTTTGAGGCCTCTTTGTACTGTTGTTTAGGAGATTTAAGGCATCAACAGTTATACTAAGCCTGTGGCTCTGGATGACTTGGACTGGGAGACTCAGGAGCCCAAGGGTTGGCTTTATTGTCCCTTTTCTTATAAAGTGTGTGGGCAAGGAGGGAGCAATTCCCTGTGAGAGCAGAGATCCCTCCACAATGTAACTGTTCAAAAAACTCAAGAGTTGCCTCGAATGAAGAGCACTGTTAGTGTCTGGACTACAAAATCGTCTCTAGGGAGCATAATTCTCTTCTGCTGTGTAACCTAAACCTGCAATATAAATGCAAAGCAAGCAGCTGAGTGCAATTGTGTCTTTACATAAGTATATATCTGGGTATGGTTGAGTTTTAACTTACCATTGATATAATCACAAACAAGAAGGAAAAACTGGCAACTGGTGATCCCATAATTTCAGTGATGCTATAATCAGAACAAGAGAGGTTATTTGGAGAGCTTCAAGAAGTCTTTCCCATTCCAGAATCAAACCTCTTGCTTATATCTTAATTCCTCACCCAAATAATAATGCTGAAGTTTTATTAGTCAATCAATAAGACATAATACAGGGTATGGTTATCAGAAGATAATCATACCCTGGAGCATTTTGAGGCATGAGCCTTATGCCTCTAATCAGATTGGGTGAGATTATCTTTTGATAACCACGCCCTTGGGGAATGGCTCATTTCTATTATGAGAAAATTTTATGGTTGCGGTAAATGTGCATTCCTGATGTAGAAAATTGAAAATGGTAGCTTAGAATTAGCAGCCATTTCTCTCAAGCTGAAAAAATTCAGTTACTTTTGGAATGCCTCAGGGGAACTCCTCACTATCCATGCTATTTGAAGACAAAGACAACTTTGAAGCAGGTGACATGTTTGGGAGTCAGTTTTAGCCTACCATATATATATATAATATATATATACACACTTCAAAGAAGCACATAGGAAAAAATATTCAAAGACAGGTTTGCTGTAGAACTGCAAAATAAAGAAAGGCATTGCCTTGTTTTCTTTAACAACAACTACAAACCAACCAACCAACCAAGAAAGCCCCCAAAAATAACAATAAACAACCTAGATGACTAGCTATAGTTTCTGATGTCATCTATGCTACACATCCAATTGCTGTTTGTATACATTAGAAGCCTATCTACAGCCATTTTTTGTCTACTGTTTACTGATATGACATTGCAATATTGGTAAAGGCTAGATTTAAAGTAAAGAAAAGAGCACGTTGCACTAAACCAGAAAATAACCTTTTTCAAATACAATGGTTAGAACTAGCAGTTGCACTTGGGTGTGCACATTGAAAGTGTACTCATACACTCTGTTTTCATAAGCAAACCCGGTGTAGATACTGACATATTTTGGAATTGTTTTCTAGGAGTGTTCATAAGGAACATTCATTTAAAAGGTCTCAAATTTGCTTTTAAATGTGATTGCAAAATGCAATTTTTAGGTATTTATGAACATACAGCTGTATAAAATGTCTGTGCACTCAATGAATTAATGGTCAATATTCATGGTCAGTATTCATGACAGAATTCTGTGACTTTGCTGAGTGAAAGTAAAATTAATAATAAAACCTTAATTAATAATAATTTCAGGATTTCAGATGTAAATTAGTATTTATTATTGTTGGAGTGAGCCTCTGTGTTCCATGCCACCCTGCTTCAACAGAGTGGGAAAGGAAGGCACAAAGACAAGAAATGTTTAGCCCCAGCTTGTCCAAGATGTCCATGACAGGGTCAAAAGCAGAATTATTGCCTAAATACAGAGCAAATCTCTACACTATGACTTGGTATGGGCCTCAGAGGGCTCAGTCACTAACCTGAGCCCATGTCAGGGGTCTTGTTTATGCCAGCTCAGGTGAAAGAGTTCCACTGGTGCAAACACACAAATGGCCTTTCTGGTGAGCCTCTGAATATGAGCCTTACTGCAGAAAGCAGATAGCACAGGCGGTAGGCTGTGACCTTTCAAAGAAGATCCAGCTGATAAGCCTTCAAAGCAAAGCAACAGCTGTTTTCACAGCCTGTATTCACAGCCTGTGCTCCTATTGCCACCATGTTCTGTGCTCATTCTCATCCTCTTTCCTTGTTACGATTTTTCTAAGCTTTGTCTGTATTTTGTAGGTGTGTGTGATATTCTGCTGCAAAAAACAGGAAGATGTTTTTGGATCAGGATGTTTCTTGCCCGTCCCTTCATCACACACACCTTTCCATTTATTTGCTGCCATTATTCTTGATTAAACTGTCTGTACAGCAGAATAGCATGAGATTTTGTGATCACTTTGAAAAGAGAACAAATACTAAAACCATTGCAACTAATTCAGGACCTTTTGTTAATCTACCAGGAAAACATTTAGTTCCCACATATTTCAACGTGCACCTATTTCAATTATTCTGGTATTTTGGTATTTGTGACCATGGAAGTCATGGTACCTGTGATGACAGCAGGCTCTTTGGCCACAGTGATTATGAAATGGTTGAGTTTAACACTTTCAGAGTAATGAGAAAAAAGGACAGCATAGTTGGTACCCTGGAATTTAGGAGAGCAAACTTCAAGCTGTTGAGGGAGTTATTTAGCAGAGTACCCTGGGAACCCACCCTCTTTAGGGCTTAGGTGTTCATGAATACTGCTCAGTCTTTAAGAACCACCTTGTAGACTCAGGAGCAGGAAATTTACTGTGTGATAACTCAAGCAAGTGTGGCAGAAGACCAGCTTGGTTGAACAGGGAAGTTCTCCTGGAGCTCAAGAGGGAGAGGAAACTATATAATCGCTGGAAGCAAGGTCAGGCCTCACAAGAAGGTTGCAGTGTTGTGCTTTGTATACATAGGCAGAAGACATGAAAGCTCAGAGTTGAAATTGGCCTTTTTATATCAGGCAACAAAAAAAGGTGATTTTATTAAGTTAATAGCAAAAGGAAGTCTAAAGAAAACACTGGACTGATGCTTGTTGAAGGTGGTCATCTGACCAACAAGGTGAAAAAAAACAACAGAGATATTCAATGCATTTTTTTGCCTCAATCCTTAATAATACTGATTGGGCTACATGGTGCCCTGGGTCAGAGGACCACGAGTGTGGGGACAGTGCTTTTCTGTTTCTGGAGACTGATACTGTAAGTGACCAGCTGGATCAGCTGCATGTTCACAGTCCATGGCACCTGAGGGCTTTGGCCCCATAGTATTGACAGAGATACAGGATGTTATGTCAGAACTCCTCTTGATCATCTACCAAAGGTCTTCAAAGCCTTTGGAGATCCCAGCTGACTGGAGGCTATCCAATATTATTTCATTTCATAAGAAGGGTGAGAGGGAAGACCCAGGAAACTACAAATTTGTTAGTCTAAGGTCAGTATCTGGAAAAATTATGGAGAAGATCACACTGGCTGCAGTCGAAAGACTTAAAGATACTTAAGGAATAATGCAATCATCAGGCAGAGTCAACACAGTTTCACAAATGGAAAGTCCTGTTTAACTGGTTTGATATACTTCTATAACCAGGTCACCTTCCTAGTGGGTGAAGGAAAGAGGTGGATGTAGTTTTCCTGGATTTAGAAAGGATTAAGGATTTTTATTGGATTTAACTTGGATTAAGACTTCTGGTACTGTCCCTGACAGCATCCTTCTGGACTTGTGTCCAGCTGTGGGATGTGCAGGTTCACAGTGTGCTGGGTGAAGACCTGGCTGAAGGGCAGTGCTCAGAGGGGCGCAGTGGCCGGGGCTGCATCTGGCTGGTGACCAGTGGTGTTCCTCAGGGTGCAGCTCTAGGGCCAGTTCTGTTCCATTTGTTTGTTCCATTTGTTTATCAGTGATTTGGAGGAAGGATTGGAATGCACCATGAGCAAGCTGGCTGATGACACCAAACTGGCTGGTGCTACTGACATTCTGGAGGGACCAGAAGCCTTGCAGAGGGGTCTAGCTAGCTTAGAACATTGGGGAATCCTCAATGGCATGACATTTAATAACAACAAAAATGCAGGAAGGGAGTGGCTGTTGGGCAGCCCAGCAGGAAAGGATCTGAGGGTGCTGCCTGACAGCAGCTCAGGGTGAGCCCGCAGTGTGCCCTGGCAGCCCAGAGGGCACACGGCATCCCGGGAGCCTCGAGCAGGGCACTGCCAGCCACAAGAGAGGGGGTTATCCTGCTGTATTCAGTGCTGTGCAGCCTCACCTGGGGTGCTCAGTGCAGTTCTGCCCCCCAGAATTTAAGAAGGTTGTGAAGGTCCTTGAGTGCATCCAGAGGAGGTCAGCAAAGCTGGTGAGAGGGCTGGAAGGCGTGTCCTGTGAGGAATGCTGAGGACTTTGGGCTTCTCTTTTTTGCAGGGAAGGAACTGAAGGGTGACCTGATTCCTCTCTGCAGCTTCCTGAGGAGGTGAATTGAAGAGGCAAATGTTGCATCTCCCTGTGATCCCGTGATGGGACACATGGGATTGGTCCCATGGAGACACTCCTTCCATTGCATCCAAGAACTGTAATACCTGACAAATTATATATTACATTATCGATTAATGATAAACTGTCCATTGCATGTGAGGAGAGAACTGCAATGCCTGACTAGTTAGTTATGACACAGAGGAGGTACAACAGGAGTTCATCTCATCCTGATGAAAGGCCAATATGCACATTATCACACCATGTGAGTTGAGACAGGCATATGTGTGACCCCACTAGGATTCTTCCCACAGCTTTGTATCTATACAAGGGATCAACAAGGGATCACCTTGCACAACGGCCCACAGACTGCTCACAGCCCAGGCTCCTGAGATTGCTTTGACTTCTCCACTTCAACATCCACTACTTCCTTAAGCAGAAAATATTTTGGACTTAGCCCAGAGTGGCTCTGTCCTGGCAATATTCCACAGTTGCTGTTATACTGGCTGCTGGTGCTGTAAAGGGACAAGGCTGTAATGAAGCCAGAATCTGAGCCATATATTGTCCAATTAGCTAAATAAATTTGAATTTTAAAAAGCAAATATGGTAAGCGGGTCTTTGACAAGAATGCCAAAGTTGCACTTGGCATTTGTTAGCCCTAGATCTATTATTCTTTTTATTATTCTTACAATGTGAATCTTACTGTTAGAGTATTTATTTTTAATTCCTTGTTCACTATAATACCAGAAAAATTGAAATTAACTTGCATTTGTTTGTCACATTGACTATTTAGACATGGGATTTTTCACTGAAGTAACAGAATGCCCCTGAAAATCATTTTTGTCTGTTAGATATATGACATGAAGTAAATGTCAACATGAGTTTTAAAGGCTAACACTCCTATCTGGACATCACAAGTGTCTAAAACCACTAGGGATATGGGAAGAATTAAGAAAAAATACAATCTTATTGTTTTGTCCTTAAGTCTCTCTCTGAGTTACGTGGTGTCAACTTTTTTGGGATGTTTCATACTTCTTACATGAAAATTTCAGTAATACATACCTGTCGCTCTTAAGCAAAAATTAATTTTTTTTCACTTACTTGCAAAGTGAAAGCAGATCCTTGTTCTGTGCTTAGTTAGGGTCAGCTGCAGCAGCTTGTCCAGGACCATGTCCAGCTGGCTTTTGAGTACCTCCACAGATGAAAACTTCACAACATTTCTGGGAAAACTGTTTGACGGTTTGACAGTAAAAAGTGTTTTCTTGTGTTTCAGGCGTTTCAATTTGTGCCCACTGCCTCTTGTGCTCTCACTGTGTACCCAGGAGTAATCTCCTTCTTCATTCCCTCCCATTAGGAACATTGTTGAGATACACCCTGATCCCCTCTGTTCAGGGACAGGGACATCCTGAACATCCATGATCCACCCCAGTAGAAAAGTACTATCTCTAACTGTATGTATCTCTAAAGTACGATCTCTAACTGCTGCCTGCAAAACTATTTGATTAGAAAAGAGAATTTCTCTCTAGCAATTCCCTGAAATTAAAGAAATACAACTTTCCTTAGAGTTGTACCCTTGTACCAGCACTGTCCCAGGTTTTTTGATTTAGAGGACAAAGACTAGATGATTTCACTTTGAGTATGTAGCTTTCAGAATACACTGTGTTTCTCAATTTTAAAAGCATTTTTGGAGCACAGAGGTCTCACATAAGCTGTATGTGAAGATGAGAAGATTGGCTTGTGTCAAATCCAATCATTCTCAGCAGCCATTCTGTATAGCTGGTCAAGAAGTGGCCCTGATTTCTGGCACAGAAATATGAGTGTGTTAGGAACTGGAGCAGACAAGCGCTCTTTCATTTCATGGGCAAAGGCAGGGTAAAGGAGAGAATTTGTCAGCTCATTTTCTATTGATAGATAAAACTGATGTTAAAGAGAAGGTTCATATCCAAATGGATTTGAATGGCCAAAGGGATTTAAAAATAAAAAGTCACTGAGACTGAAATGAGAATAGAGAATATTTGTGACAGCTAAAAACTAAGGCAATAAAAGCAAAATAGTCAGTTCTGCTGTCTGACATCTGTGTCCCACGCACACCATAGCATGCTGGTTGGACACATCTGGTTGGCTACTGAAAACATGAAGTACCTTAGAAACTTTCTGTTGAAGAGGGGTTCTTTTTCTGGCCTTTTTTTGTGCTGTTTGGCATTTTTCCTTGTTTGTTTGTGTGATTGTTTCATTTTGTTTTGGATTTTTTGTTAAATACTTCCCATGCAGGAGGGAAAATTCAAAAGAGTTAGATTCTCAAAAATAAGTAACTGGACTGGAATGGAGGGTGGTGGACAGTCTTGTCTCCCAGAGAGGAGATCATGAGCAATAATATTTTCTTACCTTCCTACATTTCTTAATGAAGATTTTTCACTAGGTTTAAATGCCCCCCTTTTGCAGGGTTCACAAGATTTGTAACCACTTATCACGAAGTGACTAATAAGCCTTTTAGGTCAAGATCTTGAATGAGAGAAAGCCAGGGTGAAAATTTTGCTCACGATTCTTTCCAGTAGCCCTCCCCAGTGCATGAAAACCCAACCTGCTGCAGTAAGTGGCAAAGATACACTGACTTGAATTGCCAGGATTTTGCTCAGTCACTCTTCAACACTTCATGGCAGACATCCAATATCTTACTGTAAACTCTACAAGCACAGTCTTTACAGCTTGTTAACAACTTAATGTTTTTGTTCTCAGAGGAGAATGTCATTAATCATTACCCCAAGACCAGTAAAATCCCACATTATAATAATTCATTTTAAACATGTAAAATACAGAATTTGTCCTAGTGAAAAGGACACACAAGAAATGGAAGGGGAAGGATGTGGTGGTTCTCCTCTCTTGGCCCTCCTTGGTCATTAATGTGTTTGCCACTAGCAGGACTGGTGTAATTATTTAGGAATCCAAAACAGCACTTGTCGTTCTTTGCTCTTCATTACAGTGTAGTGTGTATTTCCCCCAAAATTAAAAATAAACCACAGAACCAATAAAAAATTAGGAGACCACTATAACTTAGAATAAAGATGAGCTTCCAGTTCAGCTTTGCTCAGAAAATATTTCATGTGCATTTCCAGCTGTGTCTACAGGGTTTAGGTCACTTATTTTCACAGAAAGGAGCTATTTCTTTGGTGGTAGGATTCAAGGCCCCACAGAGCTGTGAATACACTAACTGTGGCCCACAAAACTGTGAACAGAATGAAACTCCTCATCACTTATGGCTGACAGGAAGGATCTCAACTCACTGGTTGCAGATAGAAGAGCACTAAATTTGACTTCACTTTAAAAAAATGTTGTCCTATAAAGTATAATTTAGTCAACTATATGCATACTTTAAAGCCTCATTTAAAACCCAATCCTTTCCCTCAATGCTAAATTTAGATCACCAAACAAAGACTTCTTAACTTATTGGTAAAAGTATGGCACTCCAGTAAGTGAAATGTCACTCCAAAAACTTTCCACCTGAGGCTGGTTATTCATGTACTCCACTTGACAATGAATTGATTATTTTTAATGAAATCATATGACATACTTTGCAACTGAAAACTTGCAGGAAAGGCAAATACCTCCTTCTAAAAATTTCTTTCCTCTCCCCTTTAAATATTGAAATGTTGAACTTCTAGGGATAAATTGTGTTCTGTTTGGGTGATACCCAGTTTCCCCTCATTTGACCAGCTCAGTGGTCAGCCTGGACCTGCTAATGTTTTTATTTTTCTTTAAGGTCCTTGAGAACCAAAATCAGAAACAATAAATATCTTGAAAGAAAGAATTCATTTGAGACTGGTATAATGCATTAAATCCCTATATTAACCAAAGAAGTTGTTGAAGTAACTGGAAAAATTTAAGCACCGAGACCTGCATACATAAGATTTCATAAAGCAGGGTTTTGAGCAGAAGAGTTTGACCCAGAGAACATCCTGAATTCTGGTCTCATCTTTTCTGCCTGCTATCTCTTGCAGACTTAGTTAGATGAATTTGAGCAATCAGAATCAGATATATGCATGACTGAGGTGTTTTAAGTTCGTTTCTGTGATGCCACCCTTCATCCACACAGTGTTCATTTTATAAGTTATCCTCACAGTCTCCTGGCTCTAGAATCCCATAAGCACTACCTAAATCCCATCAGATCAAGCTAAAGAGTCACTACGAGACCTAGAAACTCATGGAGTGACACATAAGCCAGGCTCAGTAAATGTTCTCCAAGCACACTTAACAGAAGATGACAGAATGAGATCTTTCACTAAATGCAATTGCATTTGTTATCCTTTTTAGAGTGCTCTGTTAATCCTTTTAAGATGCTGCTCCTAGTGGCACAGGTAACTCAAGTGTCCAGTCTCAGGCCTAGAGCACTTATCTGAAGTGAATAAAACAAATTCAGATACTCCTTCAGCCACAACAAGTACACAAATCTTCCTTCAGAGAAGGCAGTATAAATGCCCAGGACACAGGTTATGAAGTAAAGAAGCAAGCTTTGCTGGACAGCAGAGTAGCAAGTAAAGGGCATGATTCTGCAGTGGGTCACAGATCTTCGGGGAAAAACGTCAGAATCGACCTTGTGCTTCAGCTCCAACTACAAACTCCAAACACATTTGGAGAGGAAGCAGTGAAACAAGCATACACACTGTGTTAAATTGAAAGCCCACAATACTCACACTATTCTCACTAGGCTTCTTCATAAATATTGTGCCTTTATCACCAAAGCATCCTAAATGCCTTCTGTACCAGAGAATTTCTAGCTAGCTGGCTAGCTTACTTCTCCTTTCAGTTTCTGGGATATGTGTGTCACATTCACGAACACAGCTCTGCTAATTTCATGCCAGAAGATATACAAAACCAATACACAGGGAATTGATTATATTGTAAAAGGGGGTAAGAGTTAAAGGAGAGCCATGGCAGCAGTGAAAATGAGGGCTGCAGATGCCTTCATTGTTCTAGGAGAGCATATAGACGATGTGCCAGCTCTAAAGGTATTTGCTCTTATTTAGCAACACAGAACAGAAATTAAAAAAACAGAAAGCATCTTTGGTGAGGAGCACAAGAGGAGAGCTTCATGGAAGGATGAAATTTTAGAGATGGATTTAATTGTCATAAAGAATACACTGGACATACGAAGTAGGAAACAGAGAGAAGAAACTTTAAAGTTACATTCCCTCCTGACCCATAAGTGTTCACCTGAGGGTAGCTGCTGCTAACCAGAGTCAAGGGCAAACTATCATGGAAGACTGCAGGTACTTGGGAACATCAAATGATAAAAGCTTTGAGATTTACAATAAGAAAATTATTGCGGTTTGATTAAACTCTTCTGAAGGCCATATTTTTAACCATTGCACTGTTAATAAAACAACAGGTGCAAATAGTTTTAGGGACAGAATGAGTCACAAAGTATGTGGGAGATGGCAGGGTCTGGCATGAGCGTTACTGCACAGGGAACATGGCTGAGAGGCAGGAGGCAGCAAGATCTATTTCAGACTGTGCCACTGGCTTGTTTCTGAGTGAATCACAAAGATTCAAATACTCAAGAGCAGTTTCTAAGTCCAGATGCTTTGCTTTAGACACTGAGTCTCTTTTCAAAACTGCTGTACACCTGCAATTCTCCCTATAATCAGATGGGGTATTCTCTGGATGAAGTCATTAATATCTCAAGCCAAGTTCTGAACAGTTAAGAGTGAGGTTTCATGTTGTGGTAAAAATGATCAGCCAGCAAACTGCTGCTGTAAGAGCTGCCCTGCTCCCGCCTGATTCTCCCATGCTTTTCTTGGGATAGGTCTGACCTCAGAGAGCCAGGGGCTCAATTGTTAGAAATATTCACTTGTGGGGGTTTATATACCTTCTGGATTATCTCCCTGAGTCATCCTCCTATGTGGCCTCACAAGAATCAGAGGGGTGCAGGGAAGCACAGAGGCCGTAAGGAGAAGTAAGGATTCCCGCTGAGGAAGTCACATTTCAAGGCTAATTTGAACATATATGCCTTATCCTCATCATTGATTAGCTTCAATCTCACCATTTGTAGAATTGAGATGAATACAGGTTATTGTAAGACCACAATAAGGGAGTAAGAACGAGGAAGGACAAAGACAAAGGGCAACTTTGTATAAATACAAATCTTAAGTATAATGTTGTTATTCTTATGTTTCTTCACAACTGTATCTGCTCTATTCCTTTCATAGGATCACTTAAGTTGGAAAAGACCTCTAAGATCATGGAGTCATTGTCACCTCTCTCCTTACTAATGCTCTTAAACACATATATTTGTTTAGAAAGAAATCTAATTGAAATATGCTGGCTGTATAGTAGTTTCAATCAGCCTGCATGTTGAAACTGATCCTGTCACTTTTAGTTTCACTTCATCTGTGCTGCTGTTTCTTGTGCCCTGAAACTCCTCAGTCAGTGCTTGTTATCAGAGCCTGACAGGACGTGCTGCTTCCAATCCATCAGCTGGGAGGAGAGGGCTTGCAGCAGGATCACCACGGGTCTGACAATGCCTCTCCACCGGCCAGCCTTTGAGAGGCATCACTACTTCAAATACTCAATCAGTGAAATCTTGCCTTTGCTGAAGAAGGCAGTGAGATCTTTGCCACTTGCATGTAGTGAAGCCAAGATTTCATCCACTCTATATGCTGTTACAGCACACTGAGGCTCAGGACTTTCAGGCTCACCCATAAAAGTTTATTCCCTGCTACTAAGTTAACTCAGGAAATTTTGCAGTTACAGACCACCCATTACTTAATTATGACAGCCCCCACAGAGAGAGATATGTCAGCAGGGCTATGAGAAATGGAGGGTAGAACATGAAATCATAATTAGAGCTAAAAGGTGTTGAAAGGTTTGATGGGGGGATTTTCCCATAAATTTCAGACTGAAAGAGTGACTGGAGAAGAGCTCAGGAAGAACCAAGCTGCGTTTGTCAGCAACTAGTCATAAAAAAATCCACATGAATTTAGCTTTTACTTTCCACATGAGCAGAGAGTCTCATTATGCAGCTCAGCGATAGCAGCAATAGCAGTAACCAGTTCAGTCATATTCATTTTGACTCCAGTTGCAGGTATTTTATAAGCTGATTTGTTGACTGAAACACAAAATATGACCAATAATTAAAAGTCAGTGATATCTGGTTATATTCCCATAACGTCCTTATAACCTGTTAATATGGAAAAAATATGGTGCCTACCCAAAAGTATACCATTGTCCACTAAATTATGCTTTATTTATAACTGATGATACATGGCAATTATTAAAGATTAATATCTAAATATTATTGTGAAGTTTGATGTTAGGTACAATCACATTAGGACTTCCTTAGGGCCATCTAGCTGAAATCACAGCAATTATTTGTGTACTGAGTACAGTACATTCAGTAAGAATGATCTTTATCACCTGCAAGTGGCCTGCATCAGTAACACACATCTAGAATTACTCCTCATCAAAAGAAAAAAAAAAGCTGAGAAATTAAATTGGTAAAGTACTAAGACTGTGGGAACAGAAGAAGCAGTTTCCTATAGGCACAGAAACAGGGCAGCTTGAACTGTGAAACATTATCCTATAAATAGAAGTGCAGTATACTATCAAATAAACATGGAGGGAGGAAAAAGAAAAAAAACCCGTAACGGGCTATTTTCTTCTCTGCTCACTGCTGGATTCACAGTTATATTTTTGTGCATGGAAAATACTGTATAAAAAGTATAAACAATCTCAATGAAAATTTTTTTAATATTTCCTGTTCAGTATGACTTAAAAATGTAAGACATAGAAAAAGGGTATAATATGGTATTCCTCTTAAAAACAGGGGAAGGAAATCCTGCAACACTTCTGTTTGCAGCTGGTTTGTTACATTTCAGCAATGAAATAAAAACTACTTATTACCTGTAATACACACACAGTCTGTAGAAATTGGCATCATCCCTTTGGCTAAATTTCAAACAACTAATTTTATAATTCCTTAGCCATTTACTCAACACTTGGAAATGTCATTCTGTGGACAAAGCAGACTATACTCCATGTTAGCTGCATTAAACAAACAGCCATTCAAAGCAAATATTGACATAACCTCACCTAATGCAGGAGGGAATGTCTATTTGTGTTGCATTATTTTCTTTAAATAAGTATTACACTTATGAACACAGGAACACATCTATATCCATTGATATACCCAAGCTTGAACCAGATTAGGTCCCAAAAAGAAGGTCCATAGTGCCAGTTCGTGGAGACAGAATTTAATAGAAGTCCTTCCACTGACATCTAAGTGCACTGAATCATGCAGTTAGTCACCATTGCATGAGTTTAAATCTACCTATAGACGGACAGTTTCTTTTTATAAGTATAGATGCTCATATTTTAGTAGCTATCGTGGAGTCCTTTTACAAATTCTTCCTTATGCTCAACAGAAAATAGGGATTAATCTTTTTAAAGGAAACATTTTGCATGTCCCAAAATAGCTAAATTAGAAAAGTTTCTGTATGCCTAAAGAAAGAGGTTACTTTTAAAGGGTTGTCATACACCAATTTCCAAACTTTCTAATTCCATGTTAGGAAGGAAGACTGCAATCAAATTTAATGGATGCAACACTAGTTTTATTCAGGTATAGAAGAATAGAAGGAAAGTAAACTCCTTTTTTATTTTCTTATGAATAGTATGTCCCACAAATAAACAAAAATTGATCATGGTATACTAACAAAGATGAGACCTGTCCCTGAAATCGAAGGGTTTTCTTTCCAAGGCAACATCCACTGGTTTTTAAGTATTTATCCATGCAAATACCAAATAAAGTGAAAGGGAAAACAATTCCTTCTAAAGCCAAAAGAAAATATGTGCTTTTGTTATATAAGAATTCTCTACACTAAGAACAAGAATAACTTATAGCAACACCTCCCTGGGCTGCCTCAAGGACATTCTGAGGCAAGCTGCTGACTTCCAAAAAGAGGCCTTAGGCACCTATAGGAATACTTAAAAAGTATCACATTATTTAGAAAAATACTTTCTTCATGTGTGGCATAGCAGCTCGCATGGCCAGGTTCTGGACTTGTGTGTTTTCGTGATATTGGACAAGAGGCTGAGTGAGAAGGTACAGGGCACAAGATTCCAGAGAGATCTTCAACAGCTTTGCTAGTTTACACACAAAGGTACTTTTGGATGGTATTGTGCTTACAGCTAGCACAAAGTTTCACAAAAACCACACTCACTTTCTGTGAAAAAAAGCATGGGAAAAGGGAGAGCAAGCCTAAGCAAGATGATCTTGGGCATCCCAGTGTGCAGCACAGGGTCATGCAGTGCTTTTGAACTCTTCTGGGTCTCACAACAGCACCATTCCCTGCCCTGGAGAGGGAGGCTGTGAGAGGCCTGAGTAACTGGCATGGGACTTGGAAAAGTGTCATACTGACACAGAAAGAATAATAAGAAAAGCAATTGGACAGGCACCCTAATGTTCTTTTAGCTGGTGAAGTTCTTTCCATGTGCTTTTCTTTGTGGGTATGCATGAGACCACAAAATCCCACCTGCACATGGTATGACTCCAAGGAGATTCTCTTGCCAGGGTGCTGCAGCATTTTTTCCTTACTTTTATTGTTATTTGCAATGACACTCACTTGAGAGACCAGACTACTCTCCTTTACGTGATGTGCAATAACTCATATTTATATAGAGATTTATACACACAATGTTGGCATTAATAAAACTGGTTTTATTATAACTAAGATTTTTTTATATATATCATAGATTTTT
>WEKY01029719.1:0-64767 GCA_013390045.1 Picathartes gymnocephalus
GAATCACAACAGAAATAGCTGTCAGAAAACAATATATATATTTTGTAATATAAAAAGTCTTACTTAACACAGCTCTATTTTGACTAAATAGATAGTGATTATTTATGATGTCTTGTTGCTTGTGGACTAAAGTAATAAAATCATAGAATCACTCAGGTTGGAAAAGACCCTTAAGATCCATCAAGCCCACCACTATACCACGTGCCTAAGTGCCACATCTACACTGTTTTTAGATACCATCTATTGCAGAATTTACTTCTGATCTGTACCTGAACTTGTCACAGATCACGCAAAGTTGTTTTAAATATACGAGAAGCCCTCATTAGCATGCTTTGGGATTTAAGAACTTATATGGCCACATTGCTTTAGCCTATCACATTCAAAAGTGCATAAAAGGACACCCAGCCAGTGGTTCCAGAAAATCCATGGATGATGGGGAGTTGCCATTCCTGTGCATACAGAACTACACTTGCCGAGTTCAACACTTACTTTCACTCTCTGTTTCACTTTAAAAAAACACGGGTTTGGACAGAAAAAGGAATGAAAGCAATTCAGTATCATCCAAAAAACCCAACAGAAAAACCCCAACAACACTTTTTCAAACTCAACTTCACATTACAGCAGGAGCAGAATGCTACAGTAAACCCAGGTTGGTTAGCACAACCCCAGATGGCAACACTGCAAAGGGCACCAGTTCATCTTGATCTCTTATGATCATGAAGTGACACTTCCTATCAGAACACTGGTCAAGCAAGTACTGAAGTGAGCCATCACTAGTCCAGAACACTGAAATGGTGGTTAAAGAGACAGTACAAGAAACCGCTCAGAGGCAGGGGCTAGTAGAGAAAGACAAAGTCAAATCTCTCAGCACTATACACAGCAATCTTGGCCAGTGCAATTAACTTTGGCCAAATTTCCTTTATGCACTGCAATAGGTGAAATGGACGCATTTACTGGAAAACAGAAGGGGTGTTTCAAAGAGCATGAGTTGCCTTTACAGTGCAAATGAAGCACTGCTCCGAAGAGTGAGTAGCAACACAACAAAGCATGGCTGTTTTTATTTGTTTCTATTTGGTAGCATGAACATGAATCTTTGCACAGATGTGTTCTAGTAATAAAAGAGCAACTAATTTAGCTAAGGATATTTGGCAAAGAACAAAGTTGTATGGGATTTTCCTTGAATAAGCTCCTAAAATGAAACATGAAGTTCTGAGAAATATAAGTCAACTAACTGATTGATTAGAAAAAATTGGATTTTTAATATATTAACTATTTATCCGACTTCAAGAAGAAAAAATGACTTGAGATGTAATGAGAAACTCTGCAGTGGAACTGCTTCAAACCCAAAATTATTATTAAAACCTTTATATCATGGAAAGAGACAAAGGGACAAAGATGGTGAAAATCCTCTAATTCAGTATCTAAAACCTTAAAGCAATCAGTTGGGTAAACACATGATCACTGTAGGTCCCTCCCAACTGAACTGTTCTATTCAACTACTTTTGTCAAGTATATCTGCACAAAGTCCTTTTTGTCACTGAAATTTCTCTCAGAGTAGATGACTGACATTATTTTAATTTTCATGTAAGAATACTAACTTACTATTATGACACAGTAAAGTTAGTGACAAAAAACGTTGCAGGGGTATGCAGGATTCATACACTGTTATATGATTCCACAAAAATTATCCAGTTGTTAATAAAAAAATTGAATTATTATCTAGCATTTATTTTGACAGAGAGGAATACTCATATTAGCCCACTTTCCTGAAAAACGTGTCTTTATGACACTAAGTACCTTTTACAGACAAAACATTAAAAAAATTATTTTTAATAAAAACAAGTAAGTGGTTTAAACAAATCTGCAACAGCTTCTGCATTCATTGCCATGCACTTCAAACAGTGAGAATAGCATACAAACAAAACCAGTATATCTTACTGCGCTTGATTCAGGCTGAAAAACAGCTAAAGTAAAATCAAGATTGAAAAACCGCAGAAATTCTGCAACAAGACCTGCTACCAAGCGACCTAAAAAGAAAATGAGAAGAGTTAAAATACACCAGAGAGAAACAAATCTTCTTTCAAAGATTTAACATTAACTCCAGCACACATGGCTTCAGTATGGACATAGTTTAGACATTAACAAACTACCACCTCATAGCAAATTTGTACACCAACTCCCTAATGTTGAACTTGGCCGTCATATCAAAATCATTTAAGTCAGTAATACTGCAAGAGAATACAGACTGCTCACAAAATTCATGTACAGCAATTTTTTAAACTATTCAGCTGTTTTAAAAACGTCATGTTGACATTTGTCATATATGTACATTCACTCCTGTACCTCTACTCCTAGTTTTCACTGGTTATTGTTTCCATTGGTCTAGAAGGTCTCTGAGTTAGCACAACCATAAGGCATCGTGAAATATTAACTTCAATGCCTTAATCACCTTAATTAAAAATACAACTTCAGCAATATTAACTTCAAAAATTATAGATTTAATTCTATTCTGAATGAGTAGTAATTAGAACATCTGAAAGGAAGAAAAGCATACTTAATGTCATGAAGACTGGACTGTTAATATGATTCAAAAGATTTAATCCTTTGTCTCCTATTTTTATTATCTTGAGAAGTATACTAAACAAAGAACTTACCATCCTTTGTACCTAAAAAACTTTTCAAGCTTTCATTTACCAGAGGTGCTTTGTTCTGTCAAAAAGCAAAAACCAAACAGCAATTAATGTCATCTATATGCTAGCAAGAAACTGAAAACCACAGCAAGCTAGTGTTTGGTCTACTCTGCTCCACAATGATGCCCTCCCCATTTAATTTACTTCTTAAAAATCTACTTTTGTATTAATTCTACAAATACAAGTAAAAGCTATGTAGCAATGAATTCATTTAGGCAAATTAAATTTGTCTCAGAGCTCAAGTATTTTCACCAAAATTCTTAATAGCATACCAGTTTATATTTATCTAACGACTGAAGAGGTAAGCTAAGCAGTTAACTTGCCAAGTTGCTCCTCTAATAGAGTGGGAAGTTAAAGGCAATTCAGTCCAACCTTTTAAAAAACGGAAATTTACAAATCTTCCAGACGAAGTGTGGACCATGCTAATTACTAGAGCACAAATCAATACCAATCTCCTATTAATTAAAAGACCTTCAAAGATATTATGAAAATGTTTTTTTCTCCCTTGTAAGAGTTACCTTCTTCAATTTTTAAACAGAAATAAATCAATATGCTATGTCTGGGTTTTTCAAAATCATTCTGGGATTTTTCAAAACAAATTCTAAATGCCATCGCTAAGACAGAAATGTATCCTGAGTGAGAAAAGGATCAGTTATAGGTATTTCTTATTACAGTTGCAAATGCTAACACACAAGAAGGTGCAACTGGAAAAAAAGAAATCTTGTTTAAAATCTAGGAATTCAGAGTAGTGGTAAGTATTCAGATGTTACCAGTGTCTACAGTGTAAATATCAAATATCATGATACATGTAGGCTTTTTGAGAAATGGTGAGCTGAAATGTACTATAGCAAGTCTCTCTTCAGGTTACTTGCACTATTGCTATTACTCTCCAGGTAGTGTGGGAGGCTGTTCTCTGGGTGCTCTATAATATGCTCAAGCTTCCCATAAAGAGATGGCACTGTTCTTCTATATCACTCTTCCACCATGTCTTCTTCAGCTATCTTATGTTAAATTTCTGGAATATAGAATCTCATATCATAGAACAACTACTTCCCCTCCTTACTAACATCCCACTATTATCTGTTTCAGTTAATCATTTTTCCAGAAAGAGCACAACTATCTAACCAGCAGAGGACTAGAACAGTTTTCCACTGATCTCCTTTTGAAGCAGAGAGGCTGGACATACAGCACTCTCTACTCCCCAGTTTGAGAAAATGGGAAGCCAGAGGAAGTGAAGCAAAGTTGGCAGTAGAAGAGGTCACAAAACTGGTATCTGTATAGCACAGCAGTACTGTTATGGAATAATGATAGTATCTCAGTCTCTTAATATTATTGTATTGGCAAAGTATCAGTACAGAGTCCATCTCTCAATTAAGAATTCATCCTTAAGTGTCAAAGCAAATTATCCTGACGCAAGGCTACAACATCCTTATAGGAAATACCATAAGCATTAGCATACTTGGCATTTTACTGCATTAAATTGCTTTCACAATACACTTGTCAGAGAACTCCAGTATAATATTTTCAATTTCAAAAGACATTATTCTGATTTGATAAAATCTCAATCAGTCAAGTAGATGTCTTTTTAAAAAGATGTATTTGATGGAGAAAATATTTAGCTATTCTGGTCAACTGGAGAGAAGCATATAAACCCAGCAGAGACACAAATTAAAATTGTAATTTCAAAAGGCTACTTAACAATTCCTATTTTTAAACATCAGGAAACACTCTGATACTCTTGTTTTGTGGTCTTTATGCATCATGCTCTTATGCAGAAATACATCTTTTTATCTTGTTACATTTCACAAATAGAAAGTATTAAAGCTATTGTATTTAATTCTACATAAAGGATGTTTTTTCTTTCTGATTTACTTTTTAAGGTTCTCTTACCTCTACTTTCTCTTGTTCTTCTAATGCCAAAAACACAGCTGCTCGTAACTCTGCCTGTCAAATAAAAAACAAACAGCATTTCTACAAGCACTTTTCTTCCTAAGCAAATAGGATGCAAAGAGCTAGCAAGTAGCTTTACAGCGATTTGTTTCTCCTCAAGCAACTTGGCATGGACTGTAATCTATATCAGTGCAATTAAAACACTTAACATTACAGGCAATGTTACTTGAGGCAGAGAAATAATAGTTTCCAGTCTGAGAACAAGAAAGGGGGCAGCATAATTTGATATAAGACTTCCTAAATTATTTCTTTGTATATAAAAAGATTCCAAAGTACCTACATTATCTCCTATTAGTTTCTTCTGAGAGTTAAACATCCATCTCTTTCAGGCAGCTTCAAAACACCTACCCTTCATTTACAATTCATTCCAGAAACATGAACAAATAGGTCGTAATAACCCATTAAAAAACTAAACATTAAGATATACAAATTCCTATGACTTCTTGTCAGATTACACTCAAAACCCCAGAATTTCTCAAGGAAAAGATCACAGTAATTCAAAACTTCTGGTAGTAATGGCTTACCTACCTACCTATAATAATATATTCTAAATATATTATTATAAAGAACCAGAATTCTCCTAAGGACTACTTTGAACATTGAAGCTTAAGCCTTGCCTACTTTTTAAAAATTTTTATAAGCACTACAGTGCTTCTACTTCTTTCACTGAATGTGTCAAATGGATAACATACATTTGATGAAGTAGTTGGCCACTTTAATCAACTCCTAATCTGACATTTTGAAGTAAGTCAGTAGATAACACCACAGTAATAAACTATCAAAGACAGCATATTAAAGTTTTCTCAACAGCAAAAAAGAGCAGAATTTAAAAAAAAGGTTTATTTCCATAACTAAGAATGAGATCAATATGAAGAATGTCTGGACTTTCTCATATATATTACAAGAGGTAACTAAACATGAAGTAATTGTTCCCTCCCACCAAAAAAATAAAACCAAAAGGAACTGCCCACCCAAAAAAACCTCAACGAAGTAAAAAAAACCAAATAAAAACCTCAAAAAACCCCGCCTAAAAAACAATCAAACAAAAAACCCCAAACACCTTTCATGGGAAAAACAAACACTTCTTCTTTAAGGAAACTCCTCTTTAGACACCTTTTTGAAGGACAAAAAACAATCCAAAAAAGCTAAAAGGATTTCTCACCAAAAGAAGAGTAAAATGCTTACAACAATTACATACAATGGTCATACTGACACTGCAATCACATTTTTTCAGTTGCTGGGATACAGCATTCAATCAGAGAAATCCTCTTATAAGTAATTAATTTATTTATTATTCTTACCTTTTTTTGAGGTGTTGGGGTACAGTTGTCAATTGGTAACACCTTTTACACACTCCACTAACTTAAATATTATTCTTACAAAATCAGTTTTCATTTAACTGTGCAACCAACAGCTAATAACTTGTTTATTTAGCTTACGTCTCTAAGATAAATTTGAAATGGTTGCAAGGCTTTCTTTGTCACTTAGGCCACAGAACCCAAATATATTTACATAAGAGGATAATAAAAACAACAAAGCATTCCTGACTGGCTGTTACAACTGTTCAAAACAAAACACACCAGTCAATGCACATGGGTAGGGGTAAACCCCCCTGAGGGTCTAGATCATGGGACTGGAGAATAAAGTTGTCTGAAAGTAGTTGCCAGTACATCAGCTAATCCAGAGTCTGACCTGTTTTGAGATACAACATCACAACTGTCTTTCTTTTTTTTTTTTTTTCACTTAACTTGGATTATTTGCCTGCTCTGCTCATCTAGGTCCAATTCAAAGGCTTTTAATTACTAACAGAGATGCTTTTCTTCCTCGTCTTATTTATTTAATGACACATGGTCAATTTCTCGCAGATATTGCCATTCCCTGTGAATAGCTGACAAACCTTTTTTTTTACTTTAGTGTCCAATTAATAAAAAAGGTCAGGATCTGATCACCAGGAGACAATGCCACTGGTATTTACATCTCCCTTTGGCTTACCTGCATCATCTAGAATACCACCCTAAAGCCTTTCCACAGATACACAACCCTGCAGTCGACCCTCCAATCCTGCAAGCATCGCAATGTCTGACATTACACATTCCTATACTATCCCCACAAGGAAAGTTTACACTACTACAACAACACGCTGGCCTTCATCCTTTGAGGTGGGTACTGCTCAGGTCATAGTAAAATATTCTCAAAATATCACCTCAAGAAATTTGACAAAGAACCAACCATAGACTAGAATTTGTATGAGGTTAAAGCAGTAATTCTCAATTTCATGAAGAAGAAAGTAAAAAGCAACAATAACAAAGCTGAGGCCACAGGAATAATCTCCCTACTACAAGATGAATCATACTACACCAGCAGGATGGATAATATCATAAACAGTTTTTCAGGACCTGAGGCCAGTCACAGAATTTGAATACCAGAGATTGAGATCACATCATCGGGTATGGCCACAGCAATTGGCTCCCACCAGCAGGTAAGAAGGTTTATATAATTACGCAGATTAATCCACTTACAGTGTTCTTCTCAGACATCTTTTGGTTTCGATGAGTATGAACGGTTTGCATTTGTCTTTGCCCTAGTATCCTTTGGCACCAGCCCAATACGTGTTTGATACATTGTTACAACCTACTATGGTCATTTTCCCCATTTCCCTTTTCCACACTGCCTCATTCTGCTAGCAGTTTTCAACATAATCCAAATACATGGTGAAGAATTTTATTCACAGTCTAGTAGTAAAGCAGACCAAAGCTGGATCTTCGAATTCCCCACCCATATTTTTTCTAAGTCTTCAATAAAACAGGGTTATGTCAACAGAGACAGATGTTGATGAGTAAGTGTCTATCACTTTTACATCCATCAAGCCTAGAGACTTCCCTCTTATACTGTGAAAGATACCCATTCTCTTCTATCCCTAAGCAGTTTTATCAGGCAAGAGCTCATGTCAAGGAAACAGCAATTTGGTTTCACTGAACTTGGCTAAAACCAGTAATGCTAACATTGTATATGACAAATACTGTCTGTGTTAGAGAAATGTATGAGTGAGTGTTTTGAAATAAAATTAAACTTCCCCATTTCCTCCAAGGCATTTACAGCTCATCAGACAAAACTGTGTTTTACTTATTGTTGTTGTACTATAAATCAGAAACTGTAGTCCATGAAAAAAGCATCTTTTCTGCACTGAACTATAGTACCTTACCCTCTTTAGAACTCGGGTAAGTTTACCCGATTCCAAATAGAGATCCTTTTGCATGTATCCTAAGTACTATCCAGGAAAACAGCTCCCTCAATCTGCAATTCCCTGGAAAAGGGGTAACAGTTCTCACTATCTCAAGAGCTCCCCAAATACACTTTTTGGGTGGCATCTCAAAAAATGCCTATCTAATTCAGAAATATGCTCTTAATAGGAAGACAACAAGCACCTACATTAACAAGGTTATTAGTCTGATTTAGCAGTATGCTTCTAAAGCCATCCACGGCATCTTTAACAGCAGATACTGGATGAAAAGTGAAAGGATAAGATAGAGACATCCAGGACTGAAGGATGACCTGTAGCCTGTAACCACCTCCCACTTGCAGACTCCGAAACATAGAATATTTAGCCTGTCCATGGAATTTCTGGGTGTTTCTTTGGTAGTATTTGTCTTTGATTGTGCTGGAATACATTTGTCCAGGACTTAAACAAGAGATCTGATTTTCCTAAGACAAAATTTGAGATAATGTTTTCCAACAGGAAAACACTTGTGAACTTCAAACACAGTTCTACACCTCAAAGCATGCAGGGACATCAGTGACCAAGATTATTTCTTACAGTAAACACAAACTCTGGATATGGCTTGTTCCTTGCATTCTGTCTCCTTTGTACAGCTACACAATTCAGCTTCAATCCCAATATCCCAACACCTTCCAAAGAGATCTCATCAAAATAATTTTTTCCTATCAAACTTTGTTCATACTTTCTATTCCTGGGGCAGTATTTCATATTAATGTGCAATGGTTTTCCAACTCTGATCTCCAAATGCTGTGGAATACTAAGTAAAAAAGCGGGCACTTCAGCTTCATAAACTGCTTTTGTACCTGTAACACTGTTGAGTATGACACTGCCTGCTAGTTAACAGAGCCTTGCTGTCTGCTTCGTGCATCTCTCAACATTTCTACAAATCCTTAGAGTTCTGCACCTTTTGCAGAGGATGTCCTGAGATGCCTTTTTCATCCAAGACCCATTAGCAGAAACCATAACATAAATTTCAGCCTGCCAAATGCATATGCTACCACCTTTCTCAACCCACTTTACAGCTGAACACACAGTTTTTGAAGCCATACAGGCAACTTTGTGTATTCCCAAGAAACAAGGGAGGCAAGTTCAGCAAGTGTCAATATGGGAGACACTTCCTTCAGAGACCTGCAATGGGCCAGCTGGAGGTGCAAAAATCTGCTGCAAGCCTGAACTCGCAAGATGTGCATCAGTGGATGGTGTGGTTAAATGGACGTTTAGGGCAGTGAAATGATTAAAGTAATGCATAAGATTTCACACGGTAATGCTCAGAGACCTTCCAGCTAAAGCACAGGAATGTGTAATTGCCATCTGCCTCAGTGCTGCGGAACAACCCCATGCACACCCAAGCATAAACAATCTTTTGCATATGTAAAATTCAGTGGCACATGGGCACCTTTCTGCACAACTTGCAGCATCTCCACTTCCTAACTCCAAAAGAACTGCCATACACCTTGGTAGATACAGAGCAGATGCACTGCTCTGGAAAGAGAAATGACAGAACATTGAGCTGTTCAACTGCTGGTGACCAACCCAGGCTAAATCTCTGTGTGCACATGGATAAAAGCCTCTACCAGTCTATATGCATCACAAATCCAAGGCTCATGCCAAACCATAACCAGCAACTACTCTACCAGTATTACTCAGGAATAATCTCCCTGTCATCTCCATCTGCAAAATCTGTAAAGGTTCTCATCCTTGAGTATGTGGTGGGTATGCTCTCCCCCACTGCATCCTAAACTTTAAAATCTTGGCTAGGTGACATAAAGGATTGACTGTGTACACATAATTCTTTAGACATAAACTAGATTTGGGACTAGGAGTGGAACCAGTCAGACTCCTCTCAGAATATGATGAGGACCATATTGACATTGAAATATTGAATTTCAGTTAGTTTATCTGAAATAATTAAAAATTGCCATGTTTTACTTGACTTACAAAACTAAAAAGAAATAGATGTTACATAAAAAAAAATTATTCTCCTTGAATCCAAGAAGTAAGTTGATTTTCTGGTATGAACAACTTTAAAACAAAAAACACAACACAACATGCAGAAAACAGGAGGTTACACTAGTACACAGCATGCTCATCGTGAGAGTTAATAATTCCAAGACATTTTTCGTTATAGTACATGGACTGAAGATGCAAAAGTAAACAGGACAATTTTAAATGACCTCTGCACATGCTCATATTAAAAAACAGTACTTTTATCCTCTCTAACATCACATTATTTGCCTGTACATCAGCTGTCCAGGTTTTGAAGCAAATTAGTAAGAAATCAGCAGTATCACCTGGCCAAAAGCTTTACTAGGCATATGACATAAGTGATGTTAACCCCCCTCATATAACTGTAGCAATAGCAAGTTCCAGAGAAGATGCAGAATTCAGGTATAGAAACTGAAATTATTCCAAAACAAGAGATTAAAAGACATAAACCAAAACAAAATAAGATAACAAAGAAACACACAAGAAACATAATGGCTCCTCTTGCTCAGATGACAACAGCTTCCCTAGGAGAAAGATCACATTCTCTTCAGGACAGAACATCTCTATTTGTACACTATCACACCGAAACAGTGATCGTTTTCACTGTACAAATATCTACAATTATATTCTGTGTGTTTACAGAATTCATTAGAAAGCTGTCTTATTCATTAGACTAATTCCAATGATTAACAAATTGTACAAAGTATACATCTGTACTATATATATATTTATGTGTGTATATATATATACACACACACACACACACACACATATTGCAGCTTAGAGAATACAGGAAATTCTCAACTGCAAGCAGCAAACACATTTATACAATTGCCAGTTTTCACAGTATTACTTTATTAATTACTCCAGTGCTCAAACTTTAAGACAAATACAAAAATAATGAGCACATTTTAAAAATGGCATATAAGTAACATTTTTTCAGCTAAATAATTTACATCAACACCAATGCACCCAAGAAATTATATTCAAAATAAGATTAAACTAATAAACTGCAATCCATTATAAAATCATGCTTTAGTGGATAACTAAATTATGCTAAGTTTCTTTCTAAAAATTACTCTCATTATGTTACAAAATGTATGACATTCTGATACATTCCATCCACTGAAATAATTCCCCTTGAATTCTAATCCTTCCAGAGGTGTCTTTATCTACAGTGTTTCATACCAGTGCAGCTATACATTGACAACATACTTTTCTCCTTAATGTAGCTACTTCAATAAATTACGAAGATTTTACTGTAGCTTTCTAACCTCATCCACCTTGAAAAATGGCCAGCACTTGTTCTAAAGTATAAAATAAGCAACAGTTTTGAAAAATATGTAAATGTTCACTTCTGCCACATAATAAAAAAATAGACACATAATAGATAAATTACTATTGAACAAAATTATGTTTAATTAAGTTTAATAAAAGGAAGACTGCAACTTTTTAAATGGATGGTATAATCTAATTTCAATTAAAATATGATAGTTTAAGAAGTCTCGTTCAATCTTAATTATTCCATCAATGAGCTTTTTGTCAGGTAATAGTAGAACAAAATCTGTAAGTCATTAACACTGTCAATCAACACTCATCAAACTCACATACCAATTAAGGTTTACAGCTAAGAAAAAAACCACCATGAATTCCTCTGATCAACAGCCTTAGCCATAAGCATACCAGTTATTAAACAGCAACGCCTTATACTAAAGAGACATAATCTGGCAAGGAGGCTGCATTTTGTATTGTTCTAAGTCATTTGCTAGCTTGCCTTAATGGCACCTTAAACAATATTGGATACCACACTTTAAGCATTATAGAATACTGAACTACAATAAATTTATTCACATAAAACTCAATGAACTGGCAACCACAGTATGAATATTTACATAATACACAAAGGTGGGAATTAAGAAACTACAGTTCGCAAGCTCAGTGTGACCCAACTGCCTTGTCCTTCTTTTTTAAATTATAATTTTATTATCACAATACTTGCATTGTTTAGTAGTATGCGAGAGGTTAACAGGTGGCCCAAAAGGCCTATTTGCCATCTATTAGAAAATGGTCTCACAACTCAAAACACAGTTATGTGAGCTAGAATCTTCACCTACTTCTGGAACTTAAATAAGGATCGTTAATCTGAAAGGGATGAACAACATGGTTTTGAATAGTATTTTGTTGAAAAGTATGACTAGTTCAAAATGCAGTAGACTTGAAAGTACACACACAAGGAAACCACTTCAGTTGTTCAACTGTTCTTCAAACATCAGCAACAACCATCCACCTCTGGAGACTTAAAACGGAGCACTGTGGAGAAAGCTACACTTGATTACTCCTCTAGCCTGGAAGGAAACGCATTTATTTTTATGCTTCCATGCCTATGTTGCTCTCTGTTAATGATCACAATAATTATTGCTGGGAGCTTTTAATTCGAGCAAGAATACGTGGAACCAATTTTCCTACCCTTTCTGACACAAACGCAGGCTGCATCACAGACTCAGAAGTAGTGTGCGCACCACTGTCTTCCATATATTTTCTTAAGATAGCTTTATTTGTTATCTGTAAGCAGGCAGCATTCCCAGAGAGTTTCCAGACTTCACAAGCCTTCAAGGCACAGCTAAAACAACCCACACTCAAGAAGAACAAGTGCTTAAATAGCGACGCACAACAACTCCCGCTTGAAATTTTCAGTAAGGGCTTTCCATATCGAAGCAGGAATTAACTTTACCCACCCCGTCCCGCACCACTCGGCTGCCCATTGCTTCCAGCCACTCTGCCAGCAGCCAGGGAGCTCTTGCGGCCACACGCTACCTGCGAGGGCGAGCTGCGCACAGCCGGGGCCGGGCTCCCTGCGGCGGCCCCGCTTTCTCCTTGCTCGGCCCGCCCGGGGCATCCCGAATTCCCGCGGCCGCGGGGCAGCGCCGTACGATGGTCAGGCCCCGGGCCCTCGCACCAGCTCCACCGCGAGCGGCCGGGGAACACTATGGGGAAAGCAGGCGCCACCGCCAGGCCGCGACACCGAGGGAGCGCCCCAGCCGGGAACGCCGGCTGGAGCGGGAGTGAGAGGGAACGAAGCCCGGCAAGTCTCGGTCCTCCCACACTCCGCAGGGCCGCGAACCGCCCCCAACGCTCCCCGCCGGCGGGAGGCTCTTCTTCGCCCACCTTAATCTTATTGAGCACCCCGCTGCTCTCCAGCGTCTGCACCAGCAGGTCCCGCAGCTCCGTGTCCTCCTCCGCCGCCGCGGCCGCCATCTTGCTTCTCCCTGACAACCGCCCAAACCGCGCTAGCAGCGGCACCGGCCCGGCAGATTCGCCGCCGCCGGAGGCACCAGCCCAGGGCGGACCCGAGGGAACAGGGCGGACCGGGCCGGTGGCCGCCCTCAGCACCGCCCGGAGAGGGGACGCAGAGAGGCCGCGGCCGCCCGGTGCTTTTGCCGCCCGCCGAGCCTGGAAACGGCGGCAGCGAACGGGCAGCGCGGGCGGCGGGCGGGAAGTTCAAAGCGGGGGCGGCGGTAACGGCTGAACTGCGCGGCCGCCCGCGCCCGCAAGCGGCCCCTCAGAGCCTCCCTGTGTCCCCCCTCCCTTTCTCCCGCCACGCTGGAGCCCAAGGAACCATACGAGGAGCGGCTGAGCTCATTTCGTCTGTTCAGCCTGGGCGAGACTGAGGGGAGATCTCATCACAGTGTACAACTTCCTCGTGAGGGGAAGCAGAGAGCCACGCAGCGATCTCTCTGTGGTGATCAGTGACAGGACCCAAAGGAATGGCATGAAGCTGAGTCACGGGCGGTTTAGGTTAGATATTAGGAAAATGTTTTCATCCAGAGAGTGGCTGGGCATCGGAACAGGAGCCCTAGGGCTCCCCAGGGAAGTGGGCACAGCACCAAGCCGGTCAAAGTTCCAGAAGCTCTTGGACAACGCCAGCTCCCACACCTGGCAGCTGCAGCTGCTCTGTATTCGGGCTGAAGGGGGAACAGCCCCCGTTCCAGGGCCAAGCTCGCTCCAGCAGCTTCTGAGGGCAGCAGTGGGCTCCGGGCAAGGTCTCATTCGCCTGCTCTGCTGCCCACAAGGGCACCTGGCGCTGGACAGCACCAAGAGGGCCTTCTGGAGCCCTCGTTTCGTTAGAAGTATGTTCGTTGTTGCTCCTTAAGGCAAAACGTATAAAGTTTTGTAAATTGTAATGCTTTCTCTGCAGTACTACATGTGGCATTTTTTTCCACGCTGAACTGCTTATAATTTTTCTTGCAGAGAAGTCAAATATATGACAAATTATTTCACAAGTTAGGAATGCCCCAAGGGAGCACGCACAGCTCCCGGGCGAGGCAAGGTGCTGCTGGAGGCTGGTTTTACAACACGAGCACCCACTTCTCAGGGATGCTCTAAAGACTCAGCCAAGCCTGTGAGGACAGGTGTCCCTCACTCCACCCCACTTCTGCTGAACACATGGGAGCTACTGCTGGAGCCCTGCCCATTCCCACAGCTGCCCAAAGAATAGTGTTGCATTTTGAAGTCATGAAGTTTGGAAACATTATCAGTATTACACTTCAGTACAAAATTGTGTTAAGGTAAACCCACAACACTGTACTTAAGCACTTAAGACAACAATTCTTTCCATCTAATTTTTCAAAGCCGTGTCAGAAACAAATAGTAAATGGAGAAACATAATGTCTGGTATTACAGTTATCTTTATTTGTCCACTAGATCTCCACACTCAGTGGAAAACCCACTTGACAAAATAATTGGTAGTGTTAAAGGAAAGATAAAGCAAAGGAAGAAAAATCAGTAGACTTAGACGATAGTTTATAATTTGTAAAATTCATTTCAGCATTTCACTAACAGTGCCTTCCAGCTTTCAAATACATGTAAAATATTTTGAATCCATTCTACAGATAATCCTTTTTGAGCTCTGCAAAATACCAGACTATTATATAGCCAAATATCCATCAGCTTGAGGGCTGCAAAGCACAGTCCAGTGTCCTATTCCAATGCACCACCTCAAACTCATGTTTGAAGGAAATATTGCCATTTTGAGTGTATGTAATTCCCAAGTCTAACTGTGGAAATCATAGAAACACACAACCAGAGGCTATTAACACAATTTCAATAAAATTTAAGCTTTCAAAATCATCCATGGACCAAGTCTATTGACTTAAAATTAGGACATGAGGATATACATATATTCCAAAATGTGTACATCAGCTCAGAATATTGTAAATGTTTCCTTACCACACTTTTAGGAATAAAGTCTAGCTGGATTTGTTTGTTCTATTTGTGCAATGGGAATAATCAAAGCAAAGCAACACTTTGTGTTAAAAAGTCTTTATCTTGATTCTTAAGTCCTAATGTAAACTGAAAGCTGGAGAAATGTTTTTTTGAAGTGTTTCAACTCATTTTGGGTTGGGATGTTTTCAGGCCACACATTTCAGCATACAAACATATAGAAATCTAGAGTACTACCACATTTGTTCAGAACTGAGAAGAATGTCATTTTCATTAAATTTAAGAAACTTTTCAAATATTCTGACATTTCCTCATTTTTTCACAGCATTGTAATGCTGATAAGCAGCGATCAGGAGATAAAAGTCAATAGATAAACAAAAGATCATAGTAGACAAATAAATATTAAATAGAAAGTCTTAAGGAGATAGTTATCCAATGTAGCTGTCCATTGTCCATCTTTTGGTATTTCACAAAAACATTTTTATTAACAGCCTCCATTAACGTGCACTATTTTATGATATTGTATCCTAAAAATGTGTCTTCTTTGTCCTAATATATTAAAGGCCTACACTATTTCAGATTTTTGGATCTCTCTTTGTAACCATCCGAACGGGAAACTTGTCACTGGGCTTAGTTTTCACAAAGTGCAGATCAGTAATTTGGCAGCCTTGGAGAGCAAATCCCAGTTGCACCTCGAACAGGATTAGCATTGGAGCACGTGACCCTGCAGGCTGGAGAATATGTGCAGTACAGCTCCACTCTTTTCACCCCCACTCTGCAAAGATAAAATCAGTCTGAGACAACAACTCGGTGTGCTTATCTACTGACTTTAATGGACAGTGACAAAGACTTCAGTGCCAGATGGAGCCCTGATGTCCTCAGCGGCAGGATGAGCCACACCACTTATAAGGATCTGGAAAGCTTCACTATTTTTAACTTATTTGAAAAAATTTCTGAAACTTTTGGTACCTCTTAGACAACAACAGATAGATCACTTATTCCATCCAGCACATTCTCATGTTTCCACAGAAAGGTAGGCAGAGATTAGTTTTGCCTCATCCTCCTTCTTACCATGTAAATACATAAGCATACTTTTTTTTTTTTTTACCAATTGATAAAACTGAGACGTTGAACAAAGACCTTATTACAAAGACTGTAATTAATCTGTTTAAAACAAATGTTGTTTTGCTTGTGGAAGTAGATCTGCCCACATATTTCTTAAGTGCATTAATGTAGGATGGTTCTAAGTTCAAAACTATATAATAGGAATTAATAATCACACTTCGTATTTATGACTCACGCATCGGCAGAAAAAGAGGGGTCTGAATATGTTCCATAGTTTAATATACCACTGAGAAAATACTGAACCAAGTCCTGACTCATTCCGTGGGGCTCCTTCCTCAGAAACTTCCTACTGCTTCTAAACACGAGTTGTTACCATTTCAAACTTCTCTATTTGGAGAAGCACGCCACAGACGCCTGTGTCAGCTGCTCCTGGGCTTGCATTAGTCAGTAGTCTCCTTATTTAGAGTCCCCATCGCACTCTCGAAGACCTCTGTGCCGCGCAAATGCTCAGTATGAAACCAACATAACCAAACCCTTGAACATCCTACAGAATTACAAACCAAAACAGCAGGACGAGCAGAACCATCCATGTAAATTACTTCCTCGGCAGCCCGCCACAAGCCGGCGCTCCTTTCTTGCCCGCGCTCACAAGGCCCTGTTCCCGCGGTACCCGGCTGGCCGCGGAGATGCTCCGGGGATGCTCCAGGGAGGCGGCAGACCGACCACCCCCCAAGCCGCGGGTCCGCAGCAGGACCCAGCGCCCGGGCAGGCCGCGGGAAGCCGCTGTGGTGAGAAGCGGTGCCGCCCCCCGCCGCCCGCCCTCCGAGGCGGGGCCGTGCGCGGCCCTGGAGAGAGGGGCGGCCCTGCGCGGGGCAGCTGCTGCGGGCAGCGCCGGGGGAGTGGACGGAAGGTAACGCGGGCCGGGGGTGCGCGCAGCGCGCTGAGGTCTGAACCCGAGGCAGCGGAGGTCGGATTAGAGAGTGTCCCTGCTCCGGCCTCCCTCGGCTCCCTCTGCCCGCCGTGGGGCTGCGCTCCCGCGGTGGCAGCCGGGCAGGAGGGAGCCGCGGTTCCACCCGCCCGAGGTGTTTCCGAGTAGGCTTTTCTGCCTGGGAGAGTGGCTGTCTGCCACTGAGATTCTCAGGTGCGCCAAGTGCAAAGGTGGGACTTGCAGGCCTGGGATAGACTCAGATCGTGTTAGCTTTCGCTTCTTATGCCTTAAATTCCGCGCGTAGAAAAATCGAAGGTCAGCCAAATAAATGGCAGCATTTCCCAGAGGCGGGAAAACTGTTAGTAGTTCTTTTTTTTTTTTTTTTTACGCTTGCCATCAGCTTTGGCATTCTCCTGTCGCCTGGAGGCTTCCCACTTCCGGTGTTTGGGTGATTTACATTCTTTACATTTTGTGTAGACGCCTCTGTAATGATTGTTTATCTGGAGTAAAGGCTTTCTGCTGTCGGGGTTACATGGGTGCTAGGAGCAGAGCCGTGTGTTGGTTGGCTTGCGAGGAGGGCGAGGTGCCGCCGTGCTCTGCTCTTCCCTAGGAACCGCGCGGGGCTGAGCGCAGCACCTGCTCCCGCCAGGCTCACCCCGACACCGCTCAGCCTCGGCGGCGAGAGCCCTGCATCGCATTGAACGCTGTGAGAGGGCTACTGCTACAATCGTGCTGTGGCCGTGAGTATTGCCTCTGAAAAGGCTTCAAAGAGCTTTTTGCAGTCACTCGGGCTTGGGCTGCATGGTTAGCCGGCAGTGGGCTGTGGAGGTAAAAGTTGCCGGAGCTAAGAGCGTTGTTGTAAGTTAAATTAAAGCTTCTGGCATACAGTGTTGTGACTTGGCTTGTCTAACTCGTTGCGGCAGATGCAGTGCATGCTGACTTGTTTGGGATGCTACCAAAACCTTGGGTGTTTATTTTTGTGGCTTTAGATGCCAGGCTAACAGTCCTTAATCTTACCTATGGACATTGTTGCCAGCATTTAGCTGCGTGCATGCTATGTCATAACAACGGGTATCTTCTGCTGATGCTTGTGTGCTCTTCTGCAGCATCTTCTCTTCTGATTCTACATGCTGAACTAAACTGCAAAGCAGGAAATTCTATATTAATGAGGGGTTTGCTAGTCAAGCTAATTGTTAAAAGCAAAACTAAAAGAAAATAAGGGAGTAAAATAAGAGGTGACTAATTGCAAGTGTCCAAAAGAAGCATGTGCTACATCAGCAGTCCCCTCAAGATGGTATATTAGAATTCAAACTATAGTGAATGTGTTAGAGAAGGATTTTCTTAGTATTTATTACAAGTTCTCTTGGTAAGCCTGGGCAGATAATTTTGAAAACAACACGGAACAGTGCTAACATAACTGAAAGTGACCTTGCCCTCACCGTGTTACTAAAATACACACAGAAAAATACACACTGAACCACATGTTTTGTGTTCCTTTTCTAGGTATAGTAAACCAAGAGTCATCCCAAAGCTGTTCTTGCGCTTTGGAATTTTATCCATAATGAAAATGAGTTGATAGCCTAGTTTCAAGTGAGAATTTTATGCCTGTGTGTAGGTTTCATTTTGAAGTTTTAAGTTTTCTATGTTATGAAGTCTTTTGGAACATGGCTTTTTTTATAACTAACTTTTGTAATATGAAATCCCTGTTTCTTATTAGAGAAGAGTTGGTGTAAGATTTGTTAAATCTATTCTTTCTTGTATTTATGACATTAGTAATCTAGTGTAATTTTTAGTAAACAGAAGCAATTTTTATTAAAAAAGGATGTGCTTTATACATCTTAGTTGTTAATACAGTTTTTATTTGGATGTGTGTATTTCCTCAGCTGTGCATCATTCAGGTGCTTTTAAGGTGAGACTGATGCACTTTTCACCCTCCACCATCCATGTCACAGACAAATGAAAGGTCAGCTTGAATAAATCACTCAGTCTGTCATGATAGTGTTGTGGTAGCTGCAAGGTTGTCTTCTGAGCTAAAACCTTAGGGAGAGTTTATGTACTGTTTATCAGTGGAAAAAAGTGAAAGTTACAGATTGGGGGGGTTCAAATCTGCTCACTGTCTGTTGCCCCTGTGTTCTGGTTCCAGGGTTCAGAACAATACGTAGAATAAATCAGCACCTTGTGCTGTTCTGATAGCAGCATTTTTTGAAGTCCCCTCTATTTTTGGTCACTACTTGATCAAACATAAGAGCCCAGTGAGGAAGGAGATAATTGCCTTTATGCTTTTTTTGCAACTTAGTCACTGAAAAAAAAAGGTTTCTTTCTGCCTACCAACTTACATGAAAAGAAATTCCATAATGCTTGCTGGGTTATTTTTCTTTCATAATCGACTTCCTTAAGATGTTTATTCCACACCTTTGTAGAGTGCAGCTTTTTATTTGGTGATGTGTGACATTACTATCTTTTAAGTGATACTTCTTGCTTTTTATAGGTAGGGCATAATTTTGCATGAATTTTACAGTCCTTGCATCTCTCAATATTTTGTCTTGAGTAGACAGTTTTTCATGCAGAAAAGTAGTCTTGCTTGGTTGGTTTTCAGTTGAAAATAATAGAAGATAAAATCATTAAGCAGGTCTGTCAGGTAGAACCTCACATCATTAGTTCCTGTTCAAATGATGAGACTGGAGATCACTTAAGGTGCAGATCTCTTGGGAAAATTGGCTATCCAGCAGTTAATTACTTATTTGTGGCTTTTTTATAAACTGTATATCAATGTATTTAATACAGCTTATAGATCTTGCTTTAGCTAGCTTTTGCTAAAGATTAGCTCTAAATTATAGTTTGCTTTTCTATACAAGTAGCACGCTTCAAATGATTTTTTAAAAATTATTATTTTCCTTATTTTACCTGAAATTCCTTCAGGTGTTTTTTCAGAAACTAGATTAGGAAATTAACAGTTGGCAACTAATATTTATCTTACTATATCTTCTGTTAGGCCAAGTACCTTGATAATGTGTCCATCACAAATTAGAGAGGCATTAGTGTATGAAATAGAAGAATGTCTTAAAGGTGTTAGCTTCCTCACAGTTTAGCAAGACCTTGTGATAAATTTAGCTGGTTAACAGTTACCGTTGTTGCCCAAGCCCCTCACGAGTTTTGAAATCCCTACACATTTTGCAAGTGGGAAGGCTCCCTCCTTTGTACTGCAGCTCTGGCATGGCATTTGCAGAACTGCAGGGTTGTGTGAGCTGGGTCCAGAGCCACACAGTAACTGGAAGAAGGGGCTCTTCTTTATAATGAGCTGTGAATATGAATTACACTGAGTTTTCTTAAGTTAGCTTTAATGGCTTAATCAGCCATGTGTCTACTGATGTCAAAACAGGCTTTATTTGACTGTTGTAAGGATGAATTAAAAGAAATAGAGAAAAAGAATACAACTTGTGTAGTGAGTGATCTCTGAAAGGTCACCTAGGTTACACACAGTGTCTTGTAGCGTAGAGTTCTCATTTTGAGAAAGCTTGGAAGTATTTTTGGTGAGGCATTAATAACTTGCATGTAAATATGTACATGTGTGTACCTGTTTCTAGGAGGCAGCATTTGAAATGCTGTGAAATGGCTGGTGGATACAGAAGGCAGTTGGGTTTTTTGACCCATGCCAAGTGAAAGTCCTTCTGTTGGTGAAGGTTAAGTTCCTTTGGTTATTTATCCCCTCACTTCTAAGGTCCATGAAGTATTATGCAAGTTGTGCATGGTGTCGTAGAGGCTATCTCAGGTTCATAACAAGAACAGAAACTCATGCGGTTTTAGCAGCATTTTTAAAAAAATGTTAGTTTAGTAGTCAGCGGGCATTTAGACAGAATTTCATCTTTGGACCTTGTACTTGGCTTCCTGTGAGTTTCTGATATTGGCCTTGGCCAATCCAACACAAATATTCCATATTAAGTTCTTTAATGTTCTTTAAGTTCATTAAAGTTTCTTTAATGAATCACTTTGGGCATTTGAGTTGATTGCAACTAGAGTCTTCAATTACACGAGGTTTAGTTGTGTAGAAGATTTATATATTTCTGTTAATTGGAAGGTGGCTCTCTTGCAACCGTATGCAAGTAAAGAAAAAGTAGGAAATAACAGTGATCTTATCCTTGATGGCATTAGTTTATGAAAATTACCATACAAGCTGGGGAATCAGACACAGCCCTGAAAGAGATCCCTGTTTTACCCATGGTTGTAAATCTAATCTAGAGTTACCATTACCTGCTATTTATGACATAGTGTTTTTCTGCATTTTAACATTTAAATGTGTTTGATAGGTTTTCTATCCAGATTTCTTCTAAATGGAGTTCTTCTTTCAACACCTTTTTACAGCTATTTGGATAACAAAATGAAACCTGCAAAGCTGCACTATTGGATTCTGGGTTGGTTTTCCATGGCACTTTGTTGTTGGTGTACTTCACATACATTTACTCAAAGGTAAGTTGTGCTTTAAAATGAAACATCTGACAACTAATTCTTACGTACTGATCAGAATGGTTTAACTTAAAATGTAAATTTGTTATTATGTGCTATTTTTGATGTGTTATTCCTCCCTTAGGTGACTTATTCTAAGGCATCTACATTAAGCCGAGGAGCAAGGATCATGCCTAAGAAAACCTTTACATGTGTCAGCATGAAGAAAGAGGGGAAACTTAAATTCCATTTGTTGCCCTTAGAACTTTTCTAATCTTGCTGTAGATGAATCATTTAGAGTTGTGATGTAGTAATGACAAAAACTCAAAATTATTTTGAAACTTACAGCAAAAAATCTGGAGTCATCCCTGTGGCATGAACTGCCCCAACTGTTGCATCGTTTGCTTTTTTTATGTATCTTCTTTTCTCCTTGCTAGCTTATCAGTTCTGACAATATAAAATCATTTTTCATGTGACATTCCAACTGAGGCTGTATCGCATTGCTGCACAACCTTTTGGTTGTTGTTGCACCTTGGCAAAATCTGAGCTTCAATACCAGTGGGCCATGGGGAAAACCACACCCCAAATCACACCCTTCTGTGGCCAAAGCTGCAATTCCTATTTCATTATATGAGGAAATAAACTTTTCTGCTTCCTTGCAGTGCTTTGGCAAGAGAAGAGTTAGGGGTGCTCAGTTAAGTGCTGAACTTCTTTCAGTGCCTACATTGCAGCTGGTTGGTAGCTTAGTCCAGCTGTGCTGATGTTTCTTCAATCCTAAGGATTTAGGCTCTGGCTTGGCCATCTTGGCAATAGAGTCAGCTCTAGAGGCACATTCCTGAGCTGCACAGAGCAGGATAACCCAGGTTCAAGGAAGGGGGGATATCTGTGAAGCTGCATTGGTATTGAAAATTACTTTCCTTGGATTTCAGTTCTGAGCTTAACTTGCTGTGTTTAATAAGTACAGTTTTCTGACATATCCTTAGCTCTTTTTGGCATGACTGACATTGCAGAAGTTCAGCTGCTATTTCAAATGCAGGTGAAGGATCTAATGAAAAATCTAATGGAAGATCTTTTCTAAGCAAGGACTTTTTAAAACCAAGGAAATTAACTGCTCTGCAATATACGGCAATTTCTCTATTCAGGTTTTTACAGCAACAGTAAAGATCCATATAAAATTGTTAATAGTTTTCATTGTGCCTATGCCTGGTAAGTTCCAGAGCTATTCTCCTAAATTATATAGAAAACCATGAATACGTGTGAATTCTTAAGAGAAAATGTGGCCATTGTGAAGTAGAAAAACTGGAGGAAAAAACTGAGACGTGATATAACATGGAAGCATCCCTAGGTTGTCCTCAGGTTGATAAGAATTTGCTTTGTCTATTATTCCCTTTTTTTTTTCCTTTTTCTTTTGGTAATATATCCTCTAGCAAGAACTAATGACTGACAAGTGGTTATCAGCTTCCTGAGAATAACAATTTATTTGGACAGTTCTGCACATAATGCTGTCAGTTTAAATAATTTACAATTCTGTTTATTTTTTCCATTTGCTGTTCTATTTAATGACTTTGTCTGGTTGCTTAATAGCTAAATATATCTGCTGCAGTGTCTGATGCAACAAGTTTTTATTTACTTCTACTTTAACCAGAATAGGTCTGCTCCAAACTGTTGGAAAAGGCCTCTATAGAAATGATGTGATACAGGCTTCCAACGCTTCTTGAATAAATTTTTGAGGGTTTTCTTTTTCCCCTCTGCATACAAGTAAGATAGTACTGATGGGTCTGTGAGTTATAGATCTCTTATTCTTAGAGGCTTTGAAGCAGGCATGTAAAATACGGAATACGCCTTCAATTCTTCCATAGGTAATCTTAAGACTTTGTCATAGTTTGATCACTTATTAAATGTTTAAAAATTACTTAAATTTTAGTGAGCATTTAAAAATATACTGTTTGAATTAAATGCTTATAAACAGAGAAAGTCAGAATTTTTGAGATTTATAGTTTGTACTTTACTTTTCATTCTGAATTTTGTTTTAGTCAAAAAGTTTGGAGACGCTTGCAAGATCCAGTTGCATCTCCTGCAGTGTAAACTACTTAGTTTATGAGCGATTGTAGTCTTTCTTTTTCAGAAGAGTAGTTACAGTTCTGAGAAGGTTGTATGTTTTTTCTTTTTAGATAATATGCCTATCAAGAAGAATTAGAAGATTCTTAACATCCTAAACAAAGACACCTATTTTTTAAAAAAATAAATTATTGTTTTAAAAGTGTGCCAGTAAGTGCTCTGCTAAATATAAAACAGAAGAATGTGTTTTTTCCATGCTTAAGAAATGAAAAGCATATGGAGATAGGGTGCCAGAAGGAGAATTTGTTTAACATGGGGAGTATTAACATGTTTCCGAATACGTTGTTTCTCTCTGACTTGTTAGTTTGTGTTTGGAGTGTGCACCTGAAAGTGTTCCTCTTCTTAGAATGCTTGAAGAAATACAAATTTGTTTGTCTCTCTCAGTGACATCCACCCTCATTCCTGGAAGAAGCTGTATTTTGCTCATCATTGGCCAGTGACTGTATGTAAGGTGAGATTTTTGTGTTTCTCTTCTATCCTAAAAAAGGTAGCATTGGATAATAAATGTGTGAAAACAGATTGAATAAAGCACATTAAGTATTTAATCTTAATTAATCTTAAATCTTAATCTTAAAGCCTTTATGAAGGCTTTTCCTGATCTTGATGCAACTTTTGCTACTTCCCCTGCAATACAGAGCAGCTGTAACAGGAAAGATTGTGGTGTGTTACAGATACAGTTGCCAGTGTAGGGTGTGCTGTACGCTAAGCTTGTTACAGAATTTGTGACATCTTGTTAGTTGTAAACCTAATCCTAGACTTTCAGCAGACTCTGTAGGAAGACTTGCCTGCCTTGTTTGGCTGATGACAGAGAAGTACCTGAACTATCTGCTGCACAATGAACTTTTTAGCTCTGTAACATTGGCTCCAGTATTTCTATGATGTCATCAAATACTGATTCAGTCAGGAAGGAGAGCTATAAGAATGTTGTGGAAAGTGTCTCTGTGTATTTCTGCAGTTTTTGCTGTATTTGAGGGATATGAACCCAACCTTCCAACATACATTTGTCAAAAACACAGCTAAGAGATGTACTATTGCTATTAAGTATCTGCTACCATCTGATAAGTAGAACACTTTTCCTATGCTGGAAGTACTCAAAGGCCTCTTCCCATACAGTTAAGTTAAAATATGATCAGATTTACTGGCACAAGGTTGAAGAACCTTGTGAATAATACAGTAGCTTCAGGTTGAGCCAAATGTCTCGGCAGCCAGGAAGGTGTCTTAGATTTATTTTTTACAACTTTAGAATCTTAATTTTTGTTTCTTAGGTACTTTTTTATTTCTCATTCCCATTTCTGGAAATAGATAAAAAAGCAGTAGCAATAAAAGTCGTGTGCTGCCTAAATATCTAAGGAATAGTAAATGTACTTTACATTACTTAAATGTGGAGGACAATAACAAAAGTCAGATGTGCGTGACTATCTGATACCAAAGACCAAGACCACTGTTCTGTTTTTTGTTTGTTTGCCTGTTCTTGAGGGGAAATAAGGAAAGATTTGATACAATTTGTGTCTGATTTTCTGTTGATTAAACATCACTGTTAATGACTTGAAGCAGAGATGTTGGTGTTGAAGAGTTTGTAGTGCCTAGCACAAGTCAGTGTTCAGAGTCGGAAGCAGTGCAACCCCTTGGTTATATGAATGAGATGAGAACAATTGGGAAAAAAAAAAAAAGAAAAGTTAAACAACCTGAAATTAAAAAAACAAACCCCTACCAACCAGTTTTCCCACTGTATATTTATGCTGGTTACTCCTCGGAATTCTGGGCTAGTGCATTTGATAAATTAACAAATAACTTTTCTAACCTTCTAGTGAAGTTGCAGTGAATAATTAAAGGTATTGAGCATCAGAAAATGTAGGCATCCCTAAACTTTGTTGATTTCTTATGATATTCTGTAGTAAGAGGTGAACAGAAGGATTCAAAGAAGTGCAGAAAAAGGGCAATTAAAATCATATTAAGGGACTTTTTTTCCTAGTTTCCCATCATTGAGTCATATGAAGAAACAAGATCTCAACTGTACTCCTAGAACAGCTTTCTTGTTTTTCATAAGAGGAGTTCCTAAATTCTGGAGTTCATTTAAGTATTTTTAAGTAGGTAGATTCTTCTGCATGGTCGGTGTATTTATATATGATAACTGATGTTTTTCAGGGTGTAAATATTTTTAATGTTATTTTTCAGTTTAAAACTGTTGACCCGATGTTGAAAGGAAAAAAAAAAACTGTGTGAAAGAAACAGCAAAGGTCATTATATCATTTATGGAAAAAAGCTGTGAGATACTTTTTTTTCTGAAAGTACTTCTTGGTTTATGCCTCCTATGTAAAGGAATCTGATTATAGACTCTTTCATACATAATGTGTTCTTGAGGTGTGTGGATGAACTGCTTCTTAACTCCTACCCATTTTGCATATCTGTGCTTGAAAAGTTTTTGAAGCTTTTGAAGGCCCAAAACACCTCCTTTAAAATTTAGAGGGCACAGATCAGCATGCCAGAAATTTGAGAATACATCTCTCCCAACTCTTCCTGTGCTTTAAACAGTAAGTGTTGAGCTGGTGCTTTTTAATACTGAGTGTGATCAGCACAATTAAATTGGAAAGTGTTTTGTAATCATATCTTCCAAACTAACCCATTAAAATAAAGTAGTATCATGGAAGCAGTGATAATCCCAGGACCTAGATACTGACTACTACAGTGAAAAGGGTGAAGGAAGAAGAGCGATTTTCTTCCTTGTAATGTGACTAGAAATTCCAGTACCATATAGTTAACTTAAGGTAACTGTGTCTTATGCAAAGATGTCTAAGCTAGATTCACAGATCTCAAGTGACTATGAATTTCACGTTCCCTTAAAAAATGGTGCCTGTGGCTAATTCATGCCACACTTTTCAGTAACAAATCAGTGTGACTTAAGAGCAACTCAAGGCAAGAAGAGGGATTTTTCTACTTCCTTTTTATGAAGTTGTGAAGATCTTTTATTCCAGAATTTGAAAAGAGAACTATTATTTCAGCTTTTGCATCCTGGAGATTGCAAAAAGATAAAATTTTCTGTGTGGTTGGGTTTTTGTGTGTGTGTGTGTGAAATGTGGAAAATCCAGTGCAAGTCTGTAAGTTATTCAGTTCCTTCTCTGTTAGGAATGGGAAGGACAATTAAGAAACAGTAGCTGCTGTCATCTGCATTTTACTGCACATATCTGCTCATCAAAGGAAAGAGTCAAAACAAGGACAACAGAATAGGCTAATGAATAGAACAGCCTGAATTCAAGTTTGAATGTTGTGTTAAGCAATGGATTTTAATTTTTGTTTCTTAATATGAGATAAAAAGTTCAGGCTTTGGCAATAATTTTATAGAAAGGGCTTAAATAAAGAAAAGAAACACTGTTTTTCCTTCTTTTTTTGGTAAAAATAGAAGTAGTCACATAATACAGAAAGAATTAAAGTGACTAAAGTGAGGGTAGTACACTATTGTGATCTAGCATGAGATCCAGAAGTTCCTTAGATATATTTTTTTGCATATTAAGCCAGGTGTGTCAGAGTCATTTCAGGTCTTGCCATACGCTGTTCTGGAACAAAATAAATGCTTTTCTCAATGTCTGTGTCACTCATAACTCATAATCTATGTCTACAGCTTTTACAAGTTTTCTGTGAATAAGGTCTGGTTTAGATGGTTTTGTGGGTCTTTATATTTGTGAAAGGTTTTAGCTTAAGAGCTCCTGCTAGAGGGGTGTTCAATAAGAAGGAGATTTGTTTTATTTGCCTCTCAGTTTTTTTCAGCAACCCCATAAATTTGGTTCATTTATTCGTTTTACCCCAGGGGATTGGAGAGAAGGAGAAAGTAATTGCACACTGTTTGAGGGGAAGAAGTTGAAGAGGTGAACTCTCTCCACGGTTTGAAAAGCAAAGATTTTTCTTAGCAGTTGTGGTGTTTCATTACAAAATAGCTTATAATTTAACTTAATTAAACAGTTGACATACTTAAGCAGGGTGGTTGGAAGGGAGAGCAGGATTAGATTATTCACTTCCTAGAAGCTGATTTTTTGTTTCAACATGGTGTATCTATACTTGATCCAGTAGCACTACTGTCTCGCATTTACCAGCTGCTGTTCCAAGGGATTTATAACTTGGGCAGCTCAACAGGCAACACTTCTGTGGCAGATTGATGGTATTTCATTTTTTGGCATTTCAGAGGTGATAAAAGCTTCCATGCTTCTGGCACATGCTGTTTGTGCAGTGTCTTGCTGTTACAAATAGGCTGATGCCTCTGCTCTGGCATTGCCCCTCAGCATGATGGATGCTCTACTGCCTCACCAGCACTTTGCTCAGTTTTATAGATCATGTATGGCTCATTTGGATTGGTTTGATTATCAGGTTGCTTTAAAACAGGAGAAAACAGTGCTGCTTTTTAAATGAATCTATATATATAGGGCTTTCTGGGGTTCAGTGCCTACTTGAAAATAAATATTTGTACCTCTGTTTCAAGTCAGTGGTTGCCTGAGGTTGAGTTAATCCTCCAGCAATCAGTCTGTGATAAACAGGAAGGCTGACAAGAAGTGGTTTTGCACAATCAAGCAGGGGTACCCAGCTTTGCTGACTAGCATTTGCATTTTTTATGATGTTGATTTAAAATGAACATTGGAAAGATATTAAGGCTGGAATTAAAAAGGAGATTGAATGAAGCTGGCCAAAGCATGCAGAGTGTGAACTAATGTGTTGTAGGTTGCATTGTCCTAGCAGTTCTGCCACCACACAGGGTAACACCAAAAGCCTGATGAAATGGATAGAAAAAACTGCTAGGAAGGTTAGTACCATGATAGGGGAGAACTGATTTCAAATTTAAAATGCTTTGGATGTTCCACTAGCATGTCTGAGAACTGCAGTTAAAGACTGAATAAGGAGCACAATTGCACTGTTTTTGTTGCCACCTCAGTTGAGCAAGCTATTGACTATTAATTTGCTGTACTTTGGGCTAGATAGCCAAACGCTTCCAGCTCCACAAAGCTTGTGTCATGACAAGAGCAATATTGTTTAGGCATTTGCAGTGTGTGTTTCTTCAAAATACTCCTTTCAGGAAAAAAAGCTGTTGCTGGGTGTAATTGCTTGTATTTTTGGTGGCAAGAGAAGAGAGGAAGGAAATGGACATAGAACAAGAAAGTCTTGCAGAACTTGCAGATTTGCTGCCACTGGCCTGTGGCATGTGGAAGGCAATTAGTGTGATTACAGGCTTGTCTCTGCTCTTCTTTACACTCTGCTCTTGCTCTGGAATCACATAAAAGGCTTTGTGGCATAATTAAGACAGAATGCAGAGCCAAAAAAGAAAAGCTATTATTATGGGAAAAGAACATCTGAGGAGGTTGTTAGTTAATGGCAAAAAGTGTTTACTTGAAAGAGCTGTAATTGCTAAGAAGAATAATCAGGGAAAATACAGTAATGGTATTCTGTGATGTGTGACATGGATTTTTTTAGTTTGTTCCTTTCAGGGATATGTCTCTGCTCTGAACAGTAATTAAAGTGTAGGCTATTTATCCTGTATTATCAACAATTTTTATTGGAGGCTCTATTTTTTGTTTTTGTAGGAAGGTAATTAGTCTTTCTTTGTCTGTCCATTCCCTTGCCCCTCATGTCAAAATCCTTAAAACACAAGTCTGTTTTAGTTGGAATAAGCAGTATATATATTCTCTTCTTTGTCATTTTCGCTTATAATACAATGATAAAACTAGTCCTGAATGCTTAAGAGGGTTGTGTGCTTGCCTAATATTATAGTTTATTTTGCATGTTTTTATTTTAATGGCTTTGCACTCTTTGAAAAGATGTGGTGATGAGAAAAATACAGCAGGCTGCCACCTGGAATATTATAAATGCAAATAAAGCTCTGTTCATTTAGCGTGCATCTGTCTACTTCCTGCTACCTCAGAACCTGTCCTTTTGTCTTCTCTTTACACTGTCTGTTCAGATTTCACTGATCTGCTTCAAAATTTTAGTGCCAGTGGGTCCCTAAGTGGCATAATCCATGACAGCTTCAAGTAACTGGAGTTCACCAGTTCCTGACTGGGCAAGTAAATGTTAGGATGTCACAGTAGAACCTTGGGTCATCAGTGAATGAAGTTTTGCTTTTCCCTTTAAACCTTTACTCCTGGGTACATGCAACAAATATTCTGTAATTTTGTTTCCTACAGATGAATGCTAATGATTGTCATGACCCTCCCATGTACTGGACAATCCATGGATTGTGGTATGATAACAGTGTTTTTGTTTCAGCCAGGAAAGGAAAAATCAAATTTTGTACCAGGATGTTTAGTGATTTGGTTTTGTGGGGTTTGTTTGTTTGTTTGTTTGGGTTTGGTTTGGGTTTTCTTGGGGTTTTTGTTTGGTTGGTTTTTTTGGGGGGGGGGCTGTTTTTTGTTTTGTGGCGGGCTTTTGTTCTTGTTTTTTGTGGGGTTTTTTTTTGAGATCTTAATCTGTCTGTTCTTATGATTCCCTGCAAAAAATGAAAACCCTATGCTTTGACATGAAACTGAAATACACTTCTGTATCTCATGACTCATTGAAATCCTCTGGCCACATAAGCATTTTATTTATACTTCTCCTCATAAGATCAGAAATAGTCTCAAGCACAAAGGCAGCTATTGTTTTCCTTCTTTTTTTTGTCTCTCTGAGTAAAAAAGAATTTGTTAATATCTCGTGACTGCTTGTGGCTTTAAGTATCTTATCTCCACCCAAATATTGCAAAAGTATAGGAAAAACTAATTTGCCGCAAAGGAATCAACTCACTGGAATTGATGCCAATGGCAGCAATTCAAAACTTTTCCGGACAAATACAGGTTAAAATCAGTGTGGGAGTTTAAGCTATGCCACCTGGAAAAGTGAATAGCATTATGTATAGACTCTCAGTGAGTTGATTCCTTTGAAGAAAATTAGTTTTTCCTATACTTTTGCAAGACCCTTCCAAATCATTGAGACACCCGTATGACTTTTACATAGAATGAAAGGGACCAAAGGGCCGAACAAAGAAATCATGACAAAATCTTTTGGCCATCTTTCGAATCTTCATGAGAAATCTTTTGGCCATAATTAATGCCTTGAAGGTTTTACTTCTAAGCCACTGTAGGTTCTTATGGTTTACTTGCATTTTTAAGTAAAATCTCCAGCTATAATCCTGCATATTTAAAATTCAGGCCAATTATATAATGTTAGTTACCATTAGTGAGTTAGGAGACATCTTTTTTCAGTTTTATTTTGCTTCCCTAGGCCTGACAGAGCTGAAGACTGTAATAGGACATGGCATTTCAATGTCACCGAGATCAAGGTATTTAAAACAAAACCAGACATACCAAGCAGATCTAAGTGCAATTACTTTTGCACATCCTAAATGCAAAAATCTGCAGTTTATAATCTCACTCTTAATGTTTACTGAGAGGTGTAGTTTTTTTAAGGACTTTCTAAAAGAATTTTAAGGAAATTCTTTAAGTGCTTCTGGTACTACTTGAAGCTGCAATCTTTGTGATCATTAGCAGCTGTACCTACGTGACTTTGTGAACATGCAGTTTGGCTGATTCAGCTACATCCTCCTTAAAAAAATCTAGAGGTCTACCACATAGGTAATGGATCTGCAGTGGCAAAAAGTACCTGTGAAAAGAAAAAGATTCAGTCAGTCTGTGCTCTCTCTTCACATTTCCTACTGCAAAATCAGAAAAAAGAAGGTAAGAGTTCAGAGTACTGTTTTCAGTGTGTTTTCTCCTAGGGCATTAGTCCTTTTTGTCCTCTTTCTACTTAAAAAAAACCCTAAAGTATTTAATTCGACAAAATTTATCTTTGTGTTGTAAGCAGGGATAAGAAACTTGAGCTGACAAATGTGAAAAGCTGCATGATTGAACAACTTCTGCAGGGACAGTTGAAGGAAAATCTTGCTTTGAGGCAGTGTGTCAGTATTAGTATGTTGAGATATTTAGGTAGGTGTACCTGTTACCTGCAACAACAACATTTTCAGAATATGGGGGAAAAAGACCTCTTATTTTTCTTCAACTAAATGTTTCAGTTATGGACACTGAAAGATGAGGCTTCAGTTGTAGAAAACGTATCAATATACGTAGATTTTATAAGAAGTAACTTTTCAATGCTGTAGGTGCATTTATTAATTGTGGTATTTTTAGGATCTTATATCAGACATGAGGCACTACTGGCCTGATGTGCTTCATTCATCTCTGAATCGCACCCAGTTCTGGTGAGTACAAAAAACCCTAAAAAGCATTTTGGATTTATTTTATAGAAATCATCTCTGTTGTGCATGAGAAGTGTCCAGGAGGCCACTGAAGCAGTGTGTCTTGCCAGTCTCATTTACAGAATAAATCTGTTCTCTTGTAAAATACAGCTGTTGAAGAGAGGGCAATGGCAGAAGTTTTAGAGAAACGAAACTTAGTGAGAGAATGTTTCTTCCTTTTGTCCCCAGGGAGAAGAAACAGCTGCTGTTGACACATTAAATCTGAGTAGCAGTAGCACTCCTGGGATGTCACAGCTAGCTGCAAGAGCAGCTTCCACATCTCTTTCCCTAGCTAGTTTCACTGTGTTGCTGGTCTTGAGAAGCTTTCCTTTTGGGCTTCCTCATAGAAGAGTAAATGGAAAAATAGAATGCACTGTGTCATAGCTACTTCTCTGTTCAGTGAAGTTACTGACAGCAGCTCTGTGCTACCACCAAGCTCGTGGGTGCAAGAGGTGCAGGACGGAGGCCTTCACGAACACTGGCAGCTGTTTTCAGTACCTTTTTTTTCCTTTTGCTTTGGCGTGGCTGTGCTGCAAAGTAAAGCAATGCTGTGGAGAGTGTCCTCCTAAAGTCTTGGTAAATATTTAGTGGAGACTAAAGTCTCTGTCCATTCTGGAAGCTCAGAGGACTGATTAAAACACTTGGGCCTGGTGCGATCTTGGCTTGCTGCAGATGATGGTGCATGGGCACTGACAGTGCAGACTGCACCAAACCACTCCAACAGCAGTTCCATGGTAGCAATAAAAGGCTTCTTGAATGCCAGTAGATCTTTGGCCCTCTATTTCTGCCTTCTTTTTAAAAAGAGCAGGACATGTAAATGTAAGTACTACTGAAAGCCTTCAAAAGGCAGGCACTTCACCATTAGTTTTACAGGCATGCATGCTTATATTCTCTGAATTAAAATTGTCATCCTACATGCAAAGCCTTGCCTCCAGCTTACTGCTGTTTCAGTAGCCCTTTGGATTTGACTATTGTCTGCTTCTGATCCAACCTAACTATATCACCTGCTAAGTTTACCCCTAAAAGAGCTCCTCTTTACTTTAAAACTGTGCTGTCTTTCCTCATTACTAATTTAAAATCCCTTTTGTAGAAATCTGCCCATGGAAATTGGACTCTTCCAGGCAATAAACAATACATTTCAAGTGCAGTTGTATTGAATGTTACAGCCAAGATGAGAACTCTCTAAATTTGTGAAGATACAGTGAAAATCTTAGAGTAAAGCATCTTCTCCCTGCCTCAAATCTCCTGAAACCACAGTTGCTTTATTAATTTTCTGTTCAGAAGTAGTGCGCTATTTCTCTAGATCCAAACATAATTTCTTTTAAAGTGTTTTAATTCCTTAAGAATAATCTGAAGTTTTTAAAATGAATGGGCAATTCCAAGGCTGGCTTTCACGTGAATAATAGTTGTCCTTCTTCTCTGGTTTTTGATAATGTACTTAAGGCATCATAAGGTCACAGGATGCTGTGATGATGTCAGTACTTTGTGATTAGATAATCTTTGTGTACATCTGCTGAACCGATACCTATACAGTACAAGTGGATTGTGAAAATCTGAAAATAATTTAAAAAAAAAAGACATCCAGTGGCAGTGTTACTAAAGTTTGTATTGTTTAATCTTTCAATGGACTTTAGAATTGAGAGAAATATTTTTGGCTTTTTCCACATTTTTCGTCCTGTTTGAGTTTGTCTGGTGTACACAGAAAGAATTTCTTTCTTTGGCTCTCCGTTCCTTGCTCTTAGGAGAATGGATGGTGGACTAGAAGCAAGACTTGAGAGAAAGCCTATGAAAATTCTGCCACAGGCCAGCATAAAAGTTGCAGCTAAAATCTTGGCAGCTTGTGCAGTTACACTGTTTCACTCAAAATAAGGCTTAATCCTTTGAGTTCAGAAAAAAAATTAGTGCTTTGAAAGTGCATTTAACACAAAAGGTTCCACTAAAACTTATAAAAAGTGTAGAGATGGTACTTTTCTAGGCAAATTCTTTGCATTCTGACCTCCAAACATCTTTGTGTAAATACACTGAGAGAGCTTTGTATCATAAGAGCATGATACATATTTACTTAATGAATATATAGATGCTGCTGTAATTGAAATGGTGGGAGTGATCTTGCTTGGGTTTACTTTTTACATGTGCGTTAAATCTGAGTGCAGTGTCCTACTCGACACGTGTAGCCTTTCAGATACTTGATTTAAATATAACGGCTAGCTTGTACAGCACATATATCTGTAAATAATGTGTTCTAAAACTTGCATTTTGCTTTTCTCCTATAGGAAACATGAGTGGGACAAACATGGCACTTGTGCAGCCACACTTGAGGTCCTTAATTCTCAGAAAAAATACTTTGGTAAAGCCTTAGAACTCTACCAGCATATTGATCTCAATGGGTATGTAAATGAACTCGATGATCTGCCTTTTATTTCAGTTTCTAAAAGCTTCAAATCTAGCCTCAAATGAAAGTCTAAATCTGATGCTAGAGAGGAAATGAGTATTGGCATAAATTATTTTTAGTACTGAAGCTCAGAGGAGGAGTTGTTACCCTGAGAAGCAGTCTCTGGTCCCTTCAAGCATCCTTAGCAGCATCTTTCTAGACAGTGTGAGCCAGTAAATTTTTGAGAAGCTTTACAGGCTGTATCTTGATACCAAAAGCTGTGGTGTCTGTAAAGTTCTAAATCAAGTGACAAAACCCCCAACCCTCTGAGTCATATTGAGCCCCAGACACTTGTTCTTAAGACAGTGCTCTGCTCAGAGGAAAGGACAAATTTGCCTGCAGGCAAAATCATGCAGGATATCCTGGGTAAAGGCTGAGAGGCAACAGCAAGAGAGGAGGTTATCAAGGGTGGTGCTCAGTCGCTGCAGGCAGTCCTCTGCTGTCCTCTCTAACAACCCCGATGTGACACTCTTGCTTTGTCCTAGGGGCTGATACTTCCTCATGGTTCCGAAGCACTGGCCATTCCAGAGTCAAAGTCTTGATGAGACTGTTGTGGCACGTCCAAGCACTGTGTGCATGCATTCTGGCTGCTGGTGAATGAATGCCAGAAGGTTAGGGTCCTTTCCTGATCAGTGCTTGGTATGAGTGAGAGGATGCTTGAGTTAGATTTGTTGAGCATAAATTGTCTATCTGTATAAGGGAACAGTATCTGAGAGATGAAATAGTTTTGTATCAAGAAACATACCTTTAAAAAAACTCAATAAAACAACCCCCAAAAAACCCCAAATCAGCCCATCCTGTTTATGCTCTGCCAGTGTCCTGTCCAAGCAATCTCCTAGACAAAGTCTTATTTGGCATATGCACAAACCAAATCAGTCTTCCTTTCCTCCCACCTCAGTTTTGTAGATGTCTTTTAAAACTGTAGCAGATTTTTCTACACAGTTTTTGAGCATGTCGTGTAATGTTGAAATTAACGATGTCTAAGTCAATTGCCTAAGTAGCTGTGATGGTGTGACTAAAACATTTACAGATGGCACAGTGACCCATGACGTGACTCTGTATCAGCATGTGCAACACTGCAAAAGAATAGAGACTGAAGCATGTTGAAATTAATTGCCCAAAGCTTATTATCTTTTGCAAAAATGAAAATAATTAATTTTATCTTTACTGAGGAGAAAAAAGACTGAAAATGTTCTCATTGTATATTATTTCTACTTGAATGAGAAAAAATGTCAGTGATTAAAAAAATTGTTTCCAAAAAGCAAATTATTCAAAAGAGGACATCATGCAGCCTTCTGTAAGAATTAACAGAACATCATCTATTTTATTGGCTTCCTTATATCCAGTGTAAAATGACAGTGAAAACCAGCTTGTCCTTTAGTCAGCTGGGTAAAATCTTACTTGTGCCAAAAACTGACCTTGGAAGGGAAGGGTTGAGCATTATCAGTATTTATGGTTTAAATCCTGGAAGATACTGACCATTCCCACTTATAGAAGAAGCTGGGACTCACAAGTTCATCATGTGTTGGGTTCCACATGATGAATGTCAGCTTGGAAATCTGGACTCCTCTCAGGACTGAACCTAAAGGAAGGGATACACAGGCTAGAGGTTTTTGAGCACTACATCATTTCTCTCATGTGACCAACGTTTCCTCTTCAAAAACATATTTATTAGGAAAAGTTTCTGCCCTGACAGTAACATTGATCCAGACTGACATGCTGTATCCCTCTCCCAGTGTGCTGTGTGTCCTTCACCACAGGAAGACCATCCTGTATTTGAATATGAGGGTGCCTAGAGCATCCTCAGAAGTCTGTCCCTGTGCCCTCCACAGTGGCAGAGAAAGGAAGCAATTGAACTGCATGCCCTACCTGGCATTGAACAAAGCACTCTGAAACTCCCTTTGCCCTACCTGTGTCTGTAGACTGAACTATTGCAGCTCCTCAGATTAAGGTGCAGGAGAGGGTTCTTCCTGACCCTGCCAAGTTAGATGGGAAGCAGCCTTTTAGAAAAGGGCCTTTCCAAGGCTGGAAAAGAATGGAAGACAAGTTGCCCTTGCTCATGTCACTGTAATGTTTGAAAGGTTCTTAAGTTTATCCGTTTCACCTAATGATTCTGAAGGTACATTTGCATACAGGAAACATGGAAGAATATTTTATCTTTGTTTCAGTTGTCTCTTGAAAGCTGGGATAAAGCCAAGCAGTTCATATTACAAGGTAAGAGGTAATTTTTTATAAAACAAAATCATGTGCATGCACTTCTTTTCAGTTGGAGTCAACTAATTTCTGTAGAACAAATCTTTCTAAAATTGCGTAGTTCTTTAAGGCTGTGCTTTTTAGAAAAGTTTTTGTGAGCTTAACCAGTTTGGGAGTTGTTGGAAGATATGCTTGTGACCTATTAATTTCTAGAAACTTTTTATTTTTTCAGATGACTGCTATAAAGGAAGCTCTTACAAGATTTTATGGTATAACACCAAAGATTCAATGCCTTCCTCCAGAAGAGGTAAAAACTCCCCTAGCTTCCCAAAATGCAATAAAAACCCAAAAAAAAACCTGGTTTTTTTTTTTTTGGTTTTTTTTTTTCCCAAAACTAAACTGAAGTAGAAAAATGTGTGATTTTTATTGCTGGTGAAAGGTACNTAAAAATAAAGCAAAAACAGAGTGAAAAATCTTCAGCATGGTTGAACTTGGGTCTAGCTGTTCCTTGTGTATACAGCTGTTTGCATTTAAATATTTGAATCTTGGACTTGGGTTTTAAAGGTCTCTTGTCTTAAAAGATTCAAACCGCCATCTCTTGCATGAATGCTGTGACCACCATGCCAGAGGTATTGCTGTAGCTGAGCACTTTCCACCATGCCTGCTAAATGTTTGATTGCTGCATTTCAAATTACTAAAGCCAACCAGAGTGAGCTGGATGCAGCCAGTGCCTGTCAGGCTTGGTTAGTGTACTGCTGTTAGCAGCAGCCTTCCTTTCATTGGGCATGGCCCTTGTGTTCAGCATGAAGAAGTTAATCAGTGAACAGAATCCTTCTGAAATAAAGCAGCTCAGAAGCTTGTCTCTGAGATTATTCCAGAAAGCCCATAGCTAAAGAGGTACAAAAAGGCATTTTGAGCTTCACTGTGGTTCAGGGTCGCTGTAGTCCTTCCTTTTGAGCCTATCGTGTTTCAGATTTCCATTTCTTTGTTGCTTTTCCTTGCCAGCAATTGTGCTGTGCATCAAGGTGCAGTAGAGAAGGTGGTACTCAGAGACAGCGCTATAAAATATAGGTCACCATATCTGAACTGAAAGTGCCTCTGAAGGAACAAAATAGTATTCTGAACAATTACATGTGTAGGTTGCAGAGCTGTTTCTTTCCTTTTTTTTCAGCTAGGTTACTCTGCTCTTATAGAAAAATAAAGCGAAAAGCAAAACCCACAAGGTTAGCTTTCACTCTTATAAGTGTTTCCTTCTTATCTCAGCCTGCTAAAGGTGATTTACTACAAAACATTTGGCAGAGTTACTGCCCATACACAGGCAACAGTTTATGAAAACTTGCTAAGATACAGTTGCTATTGGAGTGTGTTGTCAACTCATTGGCTTTAGTAATGTTCTGAGGTTTTTGTGCTCATATGTTTTTTAACATGAAAAAATCTATAGGTTACAATATTTTTTAATGTGTTTATAAGTTACTGTAGGGAACAAAGGAATGTTAGTTGAACGCGGGTTGTACACTCACCCACCTTTTGACATTAAAGAAATACAGAATTAACAAAAACCCCAGTTCCTAGCTCTGTTCACTGTGGTTCAGCCATTGCTTTCAGCACACTTGGGATACTGCTCCAATTACATGAAAGTAATTTACAGCTTGGGTCTCCTGTATTAACAGCTGAAGGTATTGGGTAATAGCAATTAAAATGTACATCTCAGATATTTGATGATAGGCCTTTTTCAGAGTTCTAGCCTCATCCATGCCTGAAGTGCATGATGGAGGTACTTTGATGTCTGAAATGTATTAGACACACTCTCTGTTCTTAAGTTTCTTTAAAAAACCCCAGAACATAAAAAAACCCCAAAACAAACCCCCCAACAACACAAACTCCAAACAAACAACAGACCCTCACCACAGTTACTTTTGTCTTGTACGTATGTTTTTGTCCTGCTTAATTGTGTCAAAACCAATCTTTTTCCAAATTTTGTTAGACCTGAGCATTTGGGGGTATTTTCCTGTAATCTTTTTGCCACATGAAAGGCCTCCATGCCTGCCTGCTTTATTCATGGTCAATATTTTTCTTCCTAGCCTGCCCTGTAGTCCAAAAAATGACACTTCTGTTCCTTCTGACGGCTTCCTTCTGCGTTCTTTTCTGTATAAGCTATTATAAAATCGAGTGTCTGTTCTCATCTATGGAGAATTTTATTTGCCTCAGTTCCTGTCCTGCTATGAAGAGTTGGTGAAAAGTGTCTTTCTGGTCACATGTGCCCTTCAATATTTACAGAGTTCAGCCAGAGCTCATCATTGAGGTGAACAGCTTCTTTGCTCTGTGCAGATGAGTAAAGGATAATGTGTCACAGCATTTCATAATGAGGCTTACTAGTTAGACAAGTCCCAGATTGGTACTGAGTAACAGTATGTACTATGAACTGTTCAAAGTGGATGCCTCTTGTACTTTTCTTTGCATTTTTTGTTTGGTAAATACACAAATAATCACCACTGTGTTCTATAGACAGGGCAATGTAGCTGAAGAATTGATTTATTTTCTTCTGCCCATCAGACTGATCTTACCCTTCATGTTTCTAGGGTGAAAAAGCACAAACAATTGGCCAGATTGAATTATGCTTCACCAAAGAACTGCAACTGGTAAACTGCATGGCACTGGAGGGTGAATCCAACCCAATGCAGACTCACTTGAAGCTTGGAACTTCGGAGCTGTCAGTCTGCAATGATACTCTCCCAACCTATTATCCTTCAGAGGTCCAAGATCACAAATGAAGCCATAAGAGTTTGAAAAACTTTTTAAACAGCAAGAAAACCCAAATTAATGTGATATTACAAGTCCCTGTCCATATCGCAGATGTACAGTGAAGATTTCTGCTGGAAAACAAAGTTCTTTTGCTATTAAAGGAGAATGGTCCACATGATAGGATCTGACCTATAGCTTGGTCTGGATTTTTTGGGTTGCTTATGGTTTGAATCAATGTTCAAAAGAGAGCTGTGACTTCTCAGTTTGGCATGTAGTTGTCTGCCACTTTAGCTACTTTTTGGTTTTTACCAGTGAGTCAGGGAAATTAAGTAATTCTTTGTATTGAAAGGGTGATTGTCTCTCTGAGATGAGGTGGCAATTTCTTGAGAAGAAAGTATTGTAAACAAAAAACTCTGAGACCTGTCTGGAGGTCCATTCCCAGATGTAATAGCCACTGTCATGCATAATTGCTCTCCAGAAGTGCAGAACAAAGATCATGTCCTCTAAGGTGTTGAACCTTTCCTCACTCAGGGACCACAGCGGACCAAAGACAACTTTTGCATAACTTCTTAGTGAAGTAATAACTTTCTGCAAATTTGGGCCTTTCTACCTAAAAGATCCCAGGGAAACTGTATTTGTAGCCTTACCTCTTCTTTGATTATTTTTGTGGCAGTAGCTCCATACAGTCTTGAGGAGCAACCAATGCTAGAGCTTACATGTTACTATAGGAGAATGTTAGACCCTACAGATATGTTGCAACTAAATTGTAGTTGAGCATTCAGCATTATTACTTATGAGTGCCTGCACTTTTATATAAAAACAAGATTGTCATGTAATCACTTCGTTCCAAGAAACAACTTTTTACAGATGAAACAATAAATACTACAGGATTTTCAGTAAAAAGTACAGATGTTAGCAATAGTGCATCTCTACCCCATAATGAGGATTAATATGCCACGAAGTTGGATGTTACCAAAGGCAGCCAAATTTTGATGACGTGTTCCCCACAGTTCTGGGTTGATCTATGTGTCTCAAATTGTGTTTCAAAGAAAGACAGTTAAGGCTCAAGGAGCCATCTGTTTGTTAGAGTAATGTTACTGTGAAAACATGAAATGCAGTATTAGAAACAAATTTGTTATTTTTAAGAGGGTTAGAAACCATTTACTCTGATTTTTGACAGTCCCTCTTTCTCTGCTGCGTTTCATTTAATGCTCTGTTACCTTTCCATTCCAGAATGCTCTCAGTTTTTTAGGCCTTTCTTGAAACTCAGATAGTTATTTATCTTAACAGCCAAGAAATTACTATGGTCTGTCAAACGAGTGGTTGTTGGGTTTGCCTGTTTTTCTGCAGTTGCTTTAATTCCTCGATCCTGTTTCTCAAAGGTAAAGCTGACTCTTGCCAAAAGGAGTCAGCAGGTACACACACGAATCACAAATGACCAAACTCTGCAGCAGAGTAGATAACATGAATTCCATGCATTTTTCAGCCTCATTTTCAAATGCAAGAAATGCAAAGGAGCTGATAAGCCTTAAAACTTTGGGGAGAAAATAACATAATCGAATATGAGTGAGGGAGACAACATGCTAAACAGCAGGCAGCAACTGAGTAAAAATTGACTGAGAAAAAGTAAAGGTTTGCTAAAACAACCTCACATACTCAGAAGTCTCATTTAAAGGGACATACCTGAAGTACTGTGTTTGCCTTAAAAAACCCACACCCACTTTTTATTACACATTAAATATTTAAATTTTCTATGGTGAATTTTCAGTAGTAGCAATAAAACAGTATATATATGATTACTGTTCTTGGGTTTTGGCAAACCCAGACCCCTGCCTAACTTCTAGGAAGATACAAATGTCTTTTTAAAAGCTACCTTCTGATTTTTATACAGAGATGTGCCAAGACATTATGAAGTTTTAAATTATATATTTAAGGGATGCTTTAAGGTCTGTATCTGGGCACCCAGGAGAGCAAATGAATATTCATTTGCTATCACCACTTCAAACCAAAGATCATGTCCAGCCCTTTGTGTTCTCTAGCAATGGCTCACAGCCAGTTGGGAGCCTTGTCAATTGCTTTGCATCAGATTGTATATAATTTCAAGAGTTGGATTAAAGCAGTTTAAATACAAGAAGTAAACAAAGGTATATTGGGAGCCAGAAAATTCACTTCAGTTCTGAAAAGCATCACTCACTTCCTTGTGCAATATAAATTCTGTCAACCTTGAAAACTCAGCACACCCTGGGGATGATGGGTCCTATATTCTTTTCTGCATCATTGAATAAATTAACTGAATTCCAGCAGAGATGTGTGTGCTGTCTCAGTGGTTTAAAACATTTCTCAACTCCACAAAGGGACTTAGCTTGTTTGTACCCTTTGTCCATGTGCTCTCTCATGCAAAATGCTTAAGCATCCCTTGGCATGTAGGTTAGAGCATGGGTGTGTGTCCCTTTTCCAAGGACAGCCCCTCTTCCTGGGGCGTGGGCAGGTTCTTTTCTCTCTGTTTTTTCTCTCTCTTCACGGCCTGTACTGAGCTCAGCTGCACAGAAGCCCAGCTTGAGCCACATTTATGGTGGGGTGGAATAGGACATAGGGAAATGCAGCTTCTGCTCAGTTTCATGAGGTGCATATATGTTGTGCTAAGGGCAAATCTGTCTCTCCCTACCAGCAGGCAGCTTGTCTGCCACTGCCACCCGCAACAGGAGATGGGAGAAGCAGAGGGGACTTGTCCCTGTCACTCTTGTTCTTAGTGGGGGCAGCAGCTGGTTGCTGTTGCCGAAGGGATAGGCAAAGGTGCCTCTGCAGGCTGGAATGGAGCTGGCTCTGCAGGCCTCTGGCTGTGTCCCTGCTCTGCATCCTCGGTGGCTGGAGAGTGCTGGGCTGTGCTACTGCCCCAGCTGCTGCTGGCTGGAGGAAGAAGAGTGGGGGCAGGACTGCAGTGTCCATGCAGTGCGTCAATGCGCTGCAAATCGAGTCCCACCGAGGGGGACAGGCTAGGTATCTACCTCTGCAAAGCAGCAGGCTGGGAAGGGGGATTTTGACCGGAATGGGTTCCTGAATTTGGGCACCTCAGTTCTGGTGTGGTTGTGCTTCAGTCAGCTGTACTCTGGATATCGTACTGAGCACTGTTAAGCCAAGGCCACAGAAGGTTAATGGTGCTGCTAACAGTGTTATTGATGCCTGATGATGGTACTGATGATGCAAAGGGAAATTGTCAGGACTTCGCAAGTTGCTTTCCCAGGAATGGAACAATCAATGATGAGGAATGTTGTACTTATTGTAAATTCAGAGTCATGCTGATACGGCAGCTTCCTTCACAAGGGTTACTGCATGCCTCCTGTTCCTCTGAATATTCCCTGTTCCACGAAGTTGCCATAAATCACCCAGAGTTGATATAAATAATTAATTTTAGGAAGGATTTAAATTTTTTGTTCTTTGAAGAATAAGAGATTTAGTATACAAGCTAAGTGAGACCTGATGTGGGAGATAGGCAGATTATTTGTGTTTGTGCTGCGATTTTCATTATTCCTTACCCCAAAGTACACTGGAACACCACAGACTAGAGGAAGATTATTTAGACCTCAGAGGCAGCCAAACACAACCATGTCCACAGATTGGTGGTGTAAATCAGTACACCAGTACATTCAGGATGAAAATCACAGTGCTGACATTCATTTGCAATGCTCAGTCTAAAGGGCTGATATTTCAGTAATCCTCTATAAAACAAAAGAAGCTAAAATGACCATATTTCATAAGAATTTTAAGGTGTTATAAAATTCTTAAGCAAGCTGGAGAATACCATAGTGCTGTTTTGCAAGAAATACTTTTCTGAGTACAGCCTCATTTACCAGAACAGAGACTGTTTGCTTAGGTTATTTTCTATAGCTCAGACAACTTTCTTTGTGTTAGAGACCTGTACTCTGCATGCAAATTAGGAGAGACTGAGCCAAAACAAAATTAGCAAGAATTAAAAGCACAGCAGTTACCTTGTAACAATTACAATCTCTGTAAACAAGCACGGTGCACCCCAGCAGGTACCTGCCATTACAGCACTTACTTCTGCTCGTTATTGAGTAAAGGCTGTCAGCCTTGGAGGGACTTCTCTCTTTCCAAAGTGCTCCCCTGAGGGTGGAGGAGCTGTGTCTACTTCTAGCAGAGGTTGGAAGAGCCATCATGTCACCTGACTGCTGTGATTTTAGCCCATCAACCTTCCACAGATCCATCTCCCGTACCAAGATTTCATAGGTTAAGTTATGAAGGCTGCACAGACCCAGATGACTTGTGCTAACAATTCTCAGTGCCAGATGTGGGCTTGTGGTCTAAAGAACATTGTGAAGGGACTGTCCCTCCTCATAACCCCTAATTTGCTAAATGCCTGGAGTATGCTTTTGTCAAGGATTTATTAGCCAGGAGGCTGGCTGACTGATGTGTGAGACTTTGTTGTCTCCCAGACTGTCAGATGTTTGAGTCTTAGAATACTTATGTCCCACTGAGGCAGTTGTTTTATACATAACAGCTGGCCCTGACTTATTTTTTATCCTTCAGCCTCTGGAAATCTTCAGAGATTTCAGTCTCAGTTTCTGTGGGATTTAGTGAGCAGCTTGTCATTTCTGAAGCCTACTGCAGGATAATCACTGTAATAAAATAGCTCTGGGACACAAAGTAGCCTCTCATTTCCAATGCTTTGTGTTTTCTCTTTGATTCCCTTCATTATCCTCAGTGACTTGAGGGATGAATGGACCATGCTTTTGATTTTGCAGAGTAACTGAAGGTATTGTAGGAGAGAAATCCCTTAAATCTCATGGACAAAATATTCTCAAAATAAACACCTATTTTCTTTCCCCATTTTTCCCTCTCTATGACTTTGAAGGGTTCTGACTGCAAGGAACCCTGCAGGTCTGAAAGAAGATAGGCATATTGATGGATAGCTTTTTATCCTTTATTTCTTATGTGTTTGGCACCTGTTTTTTGGCCAGCCTGGCTGATTAACAGACTTGCTGTCACTCTCACAACTGACTAAGAACAATATCTCAAAAACTGAATTTAAAAAAGTGGGAAAAATGGATATTTATTAAATCAGTTAATAGTCTGGGGCCTCCACAATTACTTAAACAATATGATATGACTAGACTGGTCTGTCTGGGCAGATAAGAGAACAGGGAAATTGGGGTATGTTTTTTACTTAGTTCTGCCACTATCCCGCCTGCAAGGGAAATTCAGCTTGAAATCTGATGGCAATTTTAAGTCTCACAAATTAAATAAGACTTCCATGCACTTGCTGTCTGCAGAGGACCATTTCATCCTCCGTAGCCCTGGATAAGTAATTGAAGTCTAAATGCTTAAAAATATCATGGCTTTTGGAGGTAATAGAACATGTGGTCCCTGCAGTGGTCAAACCCCTGGTTTAAGCAGCTGAGCTCCTTCAGCTCCTTAGCTTACATGGTGTCAACTAAGTGGCCTCATGCAATAGCTGGACTTTCTTAAACCCAACTTCTTCCCAGGGTAGTGAGGAGGAATGTCCTGTTGCTCTGGTGCAGCCCTTCCTAAGCCTTTTGAGATAAAACAGGTATGGCATTCCTGGCAGGAGCCCAGACAGCACTGGGTAGTGTAAATAAGCAGTGCTTATTCACGTGGCACAGTCACACTCTCCCAGTCACCCCAAAGAGGTTCCTGCCTCTACAAAAGGCCTCTGGAGAATTTGCTGAAGCAGGTTTTGTAGCATAAATGAGAACTCAGGGCTTCTCCTCACTTCAGGCAATCTAGCCAGTTTTCTTCACAGCTTCACAAGGAGAGATTTGGAGGAGGTCTTGTGCAAAAAAAAAAAAAAGCCCCCATTCTGGTGGTTTGGATGCTCAGAGGGGAAAAAGAAGTCTTTGTCCCAGTTTGAGGGGAGAGTACAAGGGACCTCCTCCCCTGTGGCTAGGACCACTGCTTCACTTGCTGACTCCTGCAAAGAGCTCCAGCACTTTCAGCTGCATGTTAAACACCATGGGTGTTGTCTTTTGCAATTAATTTTGTCCTGTTGGGATAAGTGACATGAACTCTTAGGAAGCTGCTCCAAGAACTGCTACCTACCTGGTGAGGAGGGAGTGAATTGGGTGCTGAAACTTCTCCTCACCCAGATGGATGAGCCTCAGCAGCACATATCCGAGTGCCTGGGGAATGTCAGAATAAAATGGTGAGAAGGAGGACCTTGCAGAATGAGGTGCCAGGTGAAGCAGAGTTTCATAAAATGAGATTTTATGGTTTTAAATTCCTCCAAATTTCACAAGAAGAACACATGGTTTTCCTCATCCATCTCTTAAAATTTGATAAGCAGAGTTGTGTGCATTTCCCCTTCTCCAGCTGAATTCTGCTGGAAGCTGCTAGTGGTCAGCTTATTTTATAAGCCACAGGGAGCCAGACAGAGCTAATTCCATAACCCTAAATTATAAATAATGTATTAACTAATAGAGATGCTAAAGTCCCTTTAGGCTTGCAAATCAGCCAGTTAATAACTTTTTGGTTTAGATGTACTGAACACTGTAATAACCTGATGTCATTTTGAACACAGCAATTAAGTATTTGGTTTACAAGACAAATTGAGACTCATTACAGTCAATCAGGGAGAATTACACAAACTTAAATTGCAGATATTTATCACAGTTTCTCAGAAGAAAATTTTATTCGCTATTTTGAAAGAAAAAGCTGCTGCTTTGTTATGCCGTAAAAGTACTGCCTTATTTATAAAGAGCTTCTAATGAGATCCTGTTCCAATCCTAATTGATAAACCTAGTTTTATGGTAATCTGACTGTACCATGTCACCATAGGTCATTGTGAAATTAGATAGTGAGTGTGATAAGTATATCACACTGACAATTTCTTAGCAATTTATTTTAAGGTTTTGCAGTTGGGATGGCTAGAAGAAGACAAAAATTTACTTTAGATAATGCAGTAGGAACTGATTTAGAAGCTAGTGACTTCCAGTAGACTGGACTGAACAAAACCAAACAACCAAATAAACAAAAAAACCACCACCACCACACGAAATGAAATAGTGAGATTTCATATGCTTAGTTCATCATGTTTACTTAACTTAGAAAATGTTGGGAATTTTCCAGTATCTTAGAGCTCAGTAACATAAGTAATTCAAGGACCACTTAGTTAAGTACACAACACAGATATTCAATTATTTATTACTGTAATTTTTAATAATTTTAATACCACCCATCTTTGTAAACTTTGTACTATATTTATCTTTTTTACAAGATTGACTAAACTGTAATAAAGCTGCCAAAAGCCAATTACCAATATTGGGGTAATACTAATACTTTGTAGCAGAGGAATTGGAATAAAATTATTTCCATTTAGCCAAGGATGTCAGATGAAATATTAAGTAGCATCATGGCTAGATTTAGAGAAAGAAACCAGGCTGAGGCTCCTTTTCAGAAACTTGCTTAACATTTTTTCTCTCGCAATTTCTTTACAACACAGGAGCCCAATGTTACTGGCTCCACCTATAGCACTTGGGGGCATTAAGGCAAATGTTTATTTTCATTGAACAAATCACAGTCAGACTCTGTTAATCCCTAATCTTTGCATCATTATGAATGATTGACATAAAGCTCCTGTTTTATCTCCCTGCTTTCAATAAAAGCATGTTTCTCTTCTAGGTTTTTTGGCATCATTCATGTTTAGGCTGAAAGGTTGTGTTTTGTAGTCACTCTCTGTGAAGACATAATTTACATGCACATTTCTTAAAATGTCACAGTCAACTTCAGTTTCATTAAAGGACATTGGTATTACAAGTCAACTGGAATTTCCATTCAAGTAACAGAGAAGAAAGGTTTGCAGAGAAAACCATCTTAATGAAGTGGTTTTGCCTTAGAAAAGTAGGGTACATTTCCATAGGAAGGAGTTTTGTCTTCATTTTCTTTATTCCACACAGAGAATTAGATATAAAGACTCTGAGATAGTGAGCATGCCATGACACAGCCTGACTGCCCCAGAGAGTTTATTACCAAATTTTAGTCCAGACTTTATATATTTTCTGGAATTAGCTACCATGTGACCTGCTCTTAGAAGCATTTCAGGGTAGTTTATAAAATAGAGAAAATTGGACAGTTGGTGTTATTTATATGAGACAATAAGCAATTCCAGGTTCTGCTAGTTGTGACTTTTATGGGAAACATTTTACTTTTGAGAAACCTTTTCCAGTTCGTCAAGTGTAAAGTGGGATTTGGTTAGAAGAGAAGACTGTCAATCCAGCTGACACATTGGATGTGTCCAGGTTGGCCAAATAGCTGATTTGTTCCAGGATCCCTCCAGAACATTTCTGAATCTCAGTTGTCCACACTGGTCACTGGCTGCATTTCGGTCCTGGGAGAACAACTTTCCAAGCCAACCATTATCTACAGGGCTGAATTTTATTTCCCAGTGAGCCTTCCACCAGAAAACATCCCTAATCCAGCCAAGATATTTGCAGTTCCAAGAATATCACAGTGCAGAGCTGTGTACTGTTCTGTTGTAGCTGGATCAAAACATTAGCATTTCAGACAATTCAGTTCTGAAATTCTGAGACTACTTGCACTTCTAATCTGAACCTCTGCCTTGTTTACGTTAGCCTTCCTATTCTGGATTTTACAGAAGAGGGAAAGAAACCAAAGCACCAAGTGACTTGCTGCAGATTACAGAGAAGTAAAATCAGCCATGACCAGAACCTCATTTAGTGCTGCCTGTATTAGCTTAAATTAGATTTGCAGCATTATTTGCTCTGTTTTGTTGCACAGTGTTGTTAGGGATTTGGCAGAGGATTTGTTTCTGTGACAGAGAGCAGAGTTATAAATAATAATGCTTTGTTCCTACAGGTGCTGTTTCACAAATAAAATGACTGCAGGAGAAACAGAGTCTGAAAATAATGTGCCACATATCTGCTTTCATAATGTATTAATTGATAACAACAAGGCAAGTCAGCATGCATTTTGAAACACTTCTTGTAAGACTTCCAATTCCCCCAGACAACTTGCATTGCCCGTGTGGAGATGAATCATTGCTGTCCTTGAAAACCTTGTACGCTGGAGCTGGCGGAAAGCTCTGCTGTCAATCATCCCAAAGGGCTTCTTTCTGTGAAGTACCCACCAACTAAGAACACTGGCCCCTTAGAAAGCTTTCCTACTCCACAAGTTTTCCTACTTAGCAAGCAAAATAAGCTCTTTTATCAAGTTGTCCCAAAGACTGATATCCTCCCTGCAGCCTCTGTCTGCAAAGCTTGATGCACATGTGGGCCTTTTTCCCTAAAGCTTTGTTAGAGGTGTGAGATTTTCTTTCAAATAAATTCTGCACTTTGAGAGCTACTGGGAGGCAGCAGTTTGAGACTGGGACGGACTGGTCTTCTTGGTGAATGTTTTACTCCTGATTCTAGGAGTGCTAGAGACTTGAGAACAGTTGGCAGACTCACAGGGATTTATCCAGTCCATTACATCTGGAGAGAAAGAAATAAATGAACTGTAGAAATTTTTAGTAGGTGTTTGCTTATTTTGTGAAATAGGCATGACTGCAATGAATAGGCTGGGCCAAATCTAAAGTATTTAATTCACTCCACTGGTGATCTATGGTGGAATTTGGATCTTTTGATCAGGAACAGATTTCTCTGGCTGGAACCAAGCAGAGCAGGAGACAAAGGAGGAAAATTGTCTCTGTTAAAACTGTTGGGAGAGTGCTGTCTGAGAGGCCTAGTAATTAGATATACGTGTAAGTCAGGGCAGCTGTTTGCCTGGGATTGTTTTTAGCTGTGTCACTTAGCTACTTGGCCATGTTATACGGCAAGATAATACAGTCACAGAAATGATTTAAATTGCTTTATGTAGGAAACTTCTAGTCAACCATGTCACAGTAATGTCTCAAGTCAAATTGCTGCAAAGCTTTAAAGAATGTTTTGCAAATTATTTGGGATGTCATAAACAACATTTTTCTGGTTTTAATGGTACTGAGAAATCATAATTATTCAAGTAAGCCTTTGCCTCTCCAGTGACAACAGACAGGTGATTAAGACACTGTTTGAAAATAATATTGTCTCATATGCTACTCAGCGTGGAGAATATTTTTTTTTCCTTCAGCAGTCTGTTGTAGAGCTGTATTATTGCTCATAATGGAGTTTGTGATATTAGAATGGAAATCGTACCAGTAATTACTCAGGTCAGAATATCCTGACATAGGAAAATAACATTTCTCAAACACCAGTTAACTGAACTGAATGATGATTCAGAGTTGTGTGCAGGATATTATTGGTGACCTACAGAAATGACAAGTGTATAATTATTTCTAGAACATTTAAGCCATCAAATACTTAAGCACTAGAAACATATTTACGATTATTTCCAGTAGAAGCAGCAAAAGGAAATATTTAAAACAACAGGTTTTAAGTATGAGGTAGAACTTAGGGGTTTAGAAAACAGCAAAATTCTAAGATAAAATTACTTTTTTGGAACAATTTAAAAGCTGAGATAATGGAAATTCACTATTAAAGTAGCTACAGCAAATATAGTTTTTCCACATTACACAACACAGATCAGCAATCACTACAATATTAAAATCAAAGAATAAATTAGAGATACTTAATAATGCCATGTGTATCCACTTTACTGAACAGGGTGCCTAAAAACATGTATCCTAAGCATTGGAGAATTGTTGTGGAAACCATTGCAGAATGACATGCATACAGAGCTAACTGTCATAAAAAAACCCAAGCAAAAACCCTCAACAAAAACATTAAGTGGAATACTTTTTAATGAACTCTGGGGAAATGACACAAACTCAATTTCTGTAAAACTGGTTGTGCCCTTATTTGGAAAAGGAAAAGGGCTGGATTTCATTCTTCGGTGTATCAATGCAATTAACTAAACTAGGCAGAACAAAATGTGTCCAGTAATTTTATATTTGGGTCTATGCCATCTGCAAAGTAATTCTGGTCCCTGTGAAACTGTCTTCTCCTACAGGTTTATGGGCTAGAAATAGTATACGTAGCAGATATTGCCAGCATGAAGTTTTTATTATGTAATTCCAGATTTTGTTTCATAGAAGTGCACAAACTGCTGAAACATTTGAAGGTTGTTTGACCAGTCATGTTCAGCTGCAAAGATACAAATCTTTACATACAGGGCTGGTTTACTAGTGAGCTTTGTCTTCTATTTTTCCCTCTTTAATGTGAGGCATGAAATCAGCTCAGGTGACTCCTGAGGTCACTTCATGAGTCCATTATGTGCAGGAGGTTACCACAAGGGCTAATGATTATCTTGGCAAAAATATAATTCTTGAAGCATCGCAACAAGAACAAAGGTTTTTATAATGGTTGACACAGAATATCAGGTACAATAGGAAGAGAGTAGAACATGAGATTGTCATTGCATTAGTAGGGCTTCTTTTTCAAGAGAGATCATTAAGATATTATGAATCTGTACCTAAATGGATTTCTAGAGGTTGTGATTCAGACATCAGAACAGTCCCTCCAGCACATACATGAGTCCCATTTTGAAAACTTCTAAAGTGTCAAAAGATTTTTTTAACAAATCTGATTTATGCTAATATATTGCAGCATTTGAGGAAATCTGTGCAAGATGTGTAGACTTGTCTGCATAGAAAAAATATAAAAACATTTCTGATTGCAGTGTCTTGGGGTCTGTATGAAGTCAAGCAAATCATTAAAACAAAATGCTTTTTTTTTTGCTGTATTTCTGTCTTACACTGAAAATGTAGATCATGTGATAAAGGAACTTCTGCCCCTCAGTTTCAAGTCCTGTTTGTAGAATCCTCAGGCAAGTAATTAAATTTAAAAACTTTTGAGGATCCCTAAGCATAATTTTCATTTGTTGCATTTTATGATACCAGGAAAGGTCTAGTAAAGGTTGAGCATGTGTAAAACCAGTCCCAATCCTTAGTACATTGACACAAATTTCAGACTGGATAAAGATGATTTACATAGCAGTTTCACTTGATTGGCATTGAACAGTGGATTGAGGAGTCCTTCTCTACTTGACAGAAATTTCTGCTTACTTCTGGCAGCTAATCTCATTTTACAACCTTCAAGTTACAATATGCTCTGATCCTAATGATCCTACTGGGACTTAAAGCTCCTTTTCAAAGCCAGGATAGATAGGATCTAAACCTGCTTTCACTATAATGTAATACTGTGTGATATTGTTCTGTGAGATTACTTTAAACAGATACTTAAATTGGGACAACTTTGGTAAGAAGTCTGAGGACGTGAGACAGAGTAACACATTTGATGCAGAGGTGGAAAAATATTCCAGCTAATGCTGAGTGAAAACATAGGATCCCAATGGCTTGCAAAAGTACAAATACCGTTAGAAAGATGGATATAAGGAAGTTATGCAAAAAAAGCAACACAAATACTAAAAAATCCTCTATGATGTGACACTTCTTTTTAGTTATGGTGTTGAACACTCACTTGGAATGTAGGGATCCTTTATTTAGCTCCATTTTTTGCCCAAGAGGATTCACATTTCCCAACACTCATGAAAGTCCCTCACCTGGCAGAACAGTCTGGTTTGGATTGCATCAACTGTTTTTATTGCTGTTTCCCTTTGGACAAATCAGCACTCTGCTGACAGGACTGGGTCTTGGGACTCCTATCCATCTGCTGAACTTTTGAGACACTACACACAGTCATTAATTGCCTCTTCTCTTCATCTTGGTGAAATTTCAGATGTTTTATGAAAGGCTAGGCAGCTTTTTCAGCAAGACAGAGGTGATTCTCCATCCAGAAATAACAATTAAGGACACGTGGTGTGGAGAGTAGGAAGTATGGGTTAAAGAGTCTCCAGGGCAAAAAGGTGGCAGTGGTTCATCAGCTCTGAAAAGGAAATGCAAATCCTGCAGTGCACTTCTGACCATTTGCTTTCTAGAAAAAATTTTAATATAAAAGAATACAGTATGGGGTAGAAAAGTACTTGGGGTAAGCTCTGTAGATACAGTAAGAAATACATGTCAGTTAATCTGGATACTTATTTTTTTGTAATAATTTTTTTACAGATTAATACTATTTTTGTGTCTTCCTGTGTGTTTGTTGGTTTGTTTGTTTGTTTTTTTAATCTTACAAGGGATGTCATTCTGCAATTCAAATAATTTAGAATGCAGTTCCTCTTCACTGACCTTGATAATTGCCTCCAGAAAAAACTCAAAAATGCTTTCTAGTTGAGAGAAGTGGAAAAAGATTCAGTGAATCTTACTGAAAAATTCCACAGCAATGGTCTGGATGGCCTGGGCACTGATCACTTGTTGCACAAGGTATCAGACAGCCCACACCTGGCACCCACCAGGGAAGCACGAGGGTGGCAGCAGGTTGATGTGGTGTTCTTTCAGGTGCCAGTTCAATGTGCACAGCCCATAGAGGTGGAAAGTTGGAGCTCACTCCAGCCAAAGGCTGTATCCCAAAGAGATCAGCTCAGCCTGCTGTTGGAGAAGGCAAGGGGATATTCCCTGTGGAGAAGAGCTGATTGAACACGGAGCTCCTGCGAGGAGGTGCATAGGACTTTTGTCAGCATCATAAAGGCCCTGAAATCCTTACCAGTGGCACTCATGGGATGGTCCAGGTTAGCTGAACAGCTGAATATTCAGGGTTAATTCCCAGCTTCAGCCTCCCAAAATCAGCTGAAGGCTATCATTCTGTGTAGGAGTTAATTGAAGCCTGAAGACCCAGATAGGCATAATGAAGCTAGAGAGTGAGGAAATACTAGGCCTCTGAGAGAATGAATATGAGTACGGATATGTTAAGTGAAGTTGGGAAATGAGGGAGGAATTATCCCTTCCATTTTGTTTTATTGCTTACTGAGTATAGATGAAAATGCTGTGAGAGAATTTTGCCAGCCTGTTCCAGATTTGAATTGACTTGAAAGACTGTGCAATCCAGCTAAACTTGAAGGTTTTGCTATTATTCCTTCTGCAGTTACCTCAGTTTTATACAAATTTGCTAAAGTTTGAAAAGCAAATTGCAGTTCTAGTGGGTAACAGCAGCCGAGAGCCCCACATGTCTGTTTGGAAGGCTCTAATGAGGCCAAGGGAACTTTGTTTTGAAATCTAGCAGCATGACTGCTCTTGCAGAATTCTCTTTGCAAGGAGAATTGTGCCTCACTTGCACAATCTAAGACTAGTTTTCCTCTGTCACCATTGCCCTGCGTTCTCTGGTTAAGTGCTGCTATGGAACAGCTGCAACCCTGGTCCAATTTTTGTCTCTTTTTAAGTCTTTGGCCAGCTGGTGGTCAGGCTCAATTGGTCACCTGTGTATGAGTCCTTGAAACTTTTTTGGACACTGCTTTAAGAGTAACTCATGATAATAAATTCTGCTATTCTTGCAGAACGACTGCTTTTCTTTTCTAATACAAGTAAGATTTTATTTATACACCAAGTTCGGCAAGCTTTTGCTTTTCATGTCTTGCTTCACAAATTGGGCATTAATTTTTTTTGAGAAATACAAAAGCAAGTTAGGGTCAATCAAGATCAAGAAATCATAATTTATAAGGGAACACCAAAATATGTGAAACGTAAAATTCCACTGCAGGCTTAGTTTTATTTACAGACAAGAAAAACATTAATTTTGGAACAAATAATATACTATACTTGCTCCAGAGCTTTTCAAACTCTCTTGATGGAAAGATAGCAAATGAGTGATAAAAGAAAACCCAGAAATCCCTATCTTAAAACATCAGGGTGTTTTACTAGCTGGGATTTATTCTATTGTACCGTCTTTCTCTCAATCATTCTTGCTAGCAACAAAAACCCCACTGTAAGTAAGTGACTACAATCTACTACATCTGAATCAAAATATCAGTCAGCCAGTGCACATCTGATTGACAGCGCCATGGGTCAGATGTGAGACTACACGGCTCTCTGCACTCCTCGTTTCCTCCACTACAAACGCTCTCTGCCCTTGCTCAGGGCAGGATGTGTGTCCAACCCACGAGAAGAAAGCCATTCCTCCAAAGTGCTCCCAGCACTAACACCAGGAGTACTGTTCTTTCCCTCTGGAGCCCAGGAGCAGGTGGTTCTTCTCCAGGTGGCCTTCACCCAGATGAGCCTCATTACATGAAGGAGGGGCTATAAACTAGGGCAGACTGGGTAAGCAGAAACCTTCTCTGCCTTCGTGGCTGTGGTGCCTTCTGCAGTTTGTTCTGGTGTTGCTGTTTTCTGGGGAAGCAACATTTCCTGGATGGTGGATATGGAAGCACAGCATCCCTGTGGGCTCCTGGCACTGTGGTACTGCTGTACCTTGACCTGGGAAAGAGGCTTTGAGTAGCATCATTGCCTTACTGCCTGTCATAGTGGGAAGAAGGGCACCTAGAGATAGGCTGCTAGCATGTAACTTCCTGACTTACTCATCTTGGAAAGTGGTAAATAGCATGGAAAGTGTATAGGCAGGCTTGCTGTTTCTTTCTGGGCCTTCCTGCTGTGCCTTGTGGGGTGGGAGCCTGGCTGTGCCGTGTAACATGCTTACCTGTGGACACCCCATCCCAGCCTTGTGTGTTTCTACCCAATCAGGAGGTGGGAATTCTGATTTGTGCGTGTAACTCATCTCAGTGATATTGCTGTGGAAAGCACTTGCTTGACCTCTAATGTCTATTTTGGAAAGAGTTGCTATGTTACAGCTGGAGTCTCTCTGCTGGTGGGCATTGGAAGTGTTAAATGGTTTGGTCCCTGTGCAGCATGATTTTAACTTGCCCATCAAGCTGCTGTTTTTGGCCTCTTTAAAATCTTCCTAAAAGGAATATGAAATGTGAGTTATGTGGGGGTGGTGTACAGCTGTGCTGTGTCGCCTGGCTCTCTGTTCAGTCTCACAGCATGAGAGGATTTTAGCTCTGGTCTACGGCTTGCTGTCCCCAGCTCTCCCCTCTGTGCCTGCCTTTGCTAATGACAACTGCCATGATGAGGGGGAATTCTTTCAGGAAGGGCACAGTTGATAGATGCTGGCGGGGCTACAACCGAAAAACCTTTAATCATCACCCATAATATACTTCATTTCTTGAGCTCAGATATTCAAGTCTGAATCTCAGTTATCTCATACTTGTCTACAAAAATAAGCAGCTACTGTGGTATTCATTTGGAAAAAGTAATGAAAATACAGCATGTTACATGCTTAAAATACCAAAGCTAAAAAACTGTTATTTCTGTCTACTTAAAATTCAAAACACTGGAGAAATTAACTGAGTTTGGGTTATGATTTATTTTTTTTACCAGAATTGGATATAAAGCACCTGCAGAGTTTAGCAGCTCCATTTTCCTTTTTCATCTTCAAGCTAAAGTCATCTTTAAAAGGACAAATGTGAACTGATTGAAGGGGAATAAATCATAGCGACTATTTGGTTTTGGATTAGAAATTCCTGATTTAGTTTGTGTGTATGCTTTCTGTGGTCTTTATTGATTTGAATGTTCCATTTGAGAGGTAATAATTCCCTTTGATACTAAAGACACTTGATGTTGCAAAGCTCCTGTAATAATAGGGGATTGGTTCTGTCTATGTTGAATAGCTTTTTAGTTCCCAGACTGTGGGTTAGATCCCTTGAAGAAAAATTTATGATGCTGGAGTATGTCAGCTTCAGTTGGTGCTGCATTCACCCCTGTTCTTAGTGCATGAGATCATGATTTACTGACTCAAAACCTAGCAGCATGCATGAACTTTCAAAATGAATTTTAAGTATTCTGATCCTTTTCTCTGTTCAAGGGTGTGGCTTCCTCAGGCTCTGTGTGACTCTTTTTAATGGATATGTCTTGTTTCTTCAAATATCTTTGCAGTTGCTGAAAATCTTGTCTGTATGGGTTTGATGAGAGTCTTTTGTCTGAGTAGACACACTGAAAGTAATAGTCTTCTTGACACTATGCTTTTTTTCCCTAGCATTGAATGAGAAATGGATCTTCTTTTAAGAAGACTATAATTCAGTTATTCCATGTGTTTAAGCTGAGTGCATTTTTAGCAGGATCTAAACTGAAAATCTGCCCACAAATGAACAAGTACCTTTGTCCTCAGTCACCTAAAGTGTTTGTGTCAGTTACTGGGTAACTTACTGTGAGGTTTTCTATGATGTGTAGTCTTGCATCACATTAATGTTACTCTTATTGACTTATGCTTGATATATTGCATACAGTCCTCTTTCTGTATTTTTAGGCAGTCTTAATGTCTCTGCTATCACAATGTTTCTTTATCTGTTATAGAAAGAAAATTCAGGAATTAAAGTTCTTAGTAATAAATTCTTTTCATTTTGAAAGTTTATACAAGAAAAAAAGTAGTTCCTGAGCATTCTGTCACCAGAACGTTGTTCTAGATCTAAAATAATAATGCCGTTGTGTACTTAGGTTGACAACTTGCTTGGACTGCTAAATATAACTACTGGCAGAAACAGTGACCTGTATGAAAGCAGTCTGTTTTGTCAATGAAAGTTAAAGAAGACTAGAATTTATTTCTTGAGGACAATTCCCCCTGTGTAGGCTGGAGTAGGACAGGTGCTTTTACCCTGTTGAGTGCAGCCACAACCACCCTAGCAAGATGTAGGTAGCCCTGCTACCTTTTCCTGTTGGTGTTTCTGCCCCTTCTGCATGGTCCAACAGAGGTAGCAAAGCTGTTCTCGCTCCTTTTAGTAAGGAAGTGTTTAAGTAGTTGTGGAGACTAGGTTGCAGCTACTATCATTTTGCTGTGTGCCCCACTCCTGTGTCACTGAGGTGACAGGGGAGAGTTTTTCCTTGTTTTTTGGCGGGGGGAAGAAGAGTATGTTGGGGTGGTATTATCTCTGGTTGCAGCAAGTGTGGTAGGTAGAGTAAGTGAAGTGTCAAACATTCTCCCCTGTCATCCTGAATTGATTTATTGCCTCCAAATAAGTTTTCCTGACCCTGAGTTGAAGGCAATATCATTGTCCTTTTCCTTTCGCATCCCTTCATTTTGGCTGTGGTGAGTGTTCAAGCTGTGTTGCAGCTGCTGAGAAGCCTTGACCCACCCTGACTGGAGCTGTTGTGTTCAGCTCTCCAACCTCTGACAGAAGTGGCTCTGTGCAGCAGGCAAGTGGAAGTCTCTTTGTTCAGCCAAGGTGCTGCAGCTGCAGTAGGAACTGGCAGAGATGGGAATGTGTCCTCGGAACTCTCTGCCCTAGGGCTTTGTGAGGTCCTCCTTGAAGAGCTATATACAGTGTATTTTGGGGAAAGCAGACTCTTCTGTGCTTGTAAGATGAAAACATGAAGTCACAAAACTTAGTGTCATCTTGTGTAGCAGGAAAGCTTTTGCTACAGCTTAATTTGTTGAACATCTTTAACTGGTGTTTACCAGTGAGTAATTAAGAATTACAGCTTTAATGAAGAATATCCCAGAAGTTTACACAGGGAATTGCTGTATAGGAGATTACTTGAGTAAATGTTTCTGCGGGTCAGCATGTTTGTCACAGGAGTCCTTTTTTTCCATTAGGTACAGGACATAGCAGGTAAGGCTACCCTGTGTTTGGCAGCTCAGCTCTGAGAGTGGTTAATGCTTTGAAGGGTAAGGAGACTAATAGGATCTGGATTTCGGGCAAACTGTCAGCAAATCAGCTCAGGACTTCCAGCTCTGCAGGCTTGCAGTGCAAACACGATGCAGGTACCCACATGGCTTGTGGAAAAGCCAGTCACCGCCTGGTTTAGCGTTGGTGCCACTTGAGTGGATTGTGGAGCTTGGCTGATGCTATGTGATGCCACTTGGTGCTGCAGTATTCTGCACTGGCTCACCAGCCCCAAGGCACTCAGGCTGTTGAAGCCAGACCCAACATTGTACTTCAACTAAGCTGGTGAGTCAGTGCAGGAACAGAGTGGGGTCTCTGCTGTTCTAGCCAATTATCCCTACTCAAGAGCATGAGCTAAGCCACGTCTGTACTGAAGGAAGCTAGTCTACTGCATATATCTGAACTAGGTTTTCTGGTTTCCAAGTTAATTCTTCCAGTATTTAACTATTCAGTAATAATAACTGATTAGTGTAGGATGTGCCAAGTACCTGCAGCCTTAATGCAGATAACAATAGATGTAAAAAGTGTTTGTTTTTCTACAGCTCCTAATAGCCTTCATCCCTGTTTTGCAGAGGCACCAGGCTGGCTTGCAATAGCTGTTTGTTGCCCCCTTTAAACTGAAGGAGTCTAATTACTATTGTTGCTCTCTAAGCATATTGATTTTAATGGTCAGTCTAGACCTTCTCATTAAATACAAATGGTGAAGGCAGAGCATTAAAAAGGTTAGGAATTAAGGTAACTTGCTCTCCAGTTTTGAGTACTTCTTATTTCAGGGGACTCAGGAGACATGATTTTAATTTGAAAAGTTATGAGCTTTGCAGGGGACAGATGCCCACTGCTTTGATATTGAATGCCTTATCTGTCACTGTTTCCTCTTGTGTTTCTCAGGCATATACTACACAACTAAACAGTAAATTGTTTTAGGAGCATTAGGGATGCCTCTCCTATTGGAGTAAACAATATTTCCCCTGTGCCTGGCACAATTAGCAGTGTGTAGATACTGTTTTGGGCTTCTCTCACGTTCTGTACAAATGATGGCAAGTTATCCAAGTGCTGAGCTTGAAGTACTTAATGCTGAGGCACTGAACAAATAAGCTGAGGAGAGATGTATTCATCTTGTTTAGGAATGAGCTTAAAGCATTTCAACACCTGCTGTCATGGAGAAAAAGTAGTGTGAGGGATTTTGCTTATTTGCTTTCAACCAGGAAGAGTAGCTTTTGGTAACTTTAGTATAAAACCAAAACAGTATAGGCAACTTAGACTTCCCTCCATCAAAGAATGGTGCACGGATCCTGTTTAAAACCTGCCTTACTTTTACTAGTTACTTCTAGCATTTGACGCTTGCCCATTTGCCACAGATTACATCCATCTAACACAAGCTTGACTGCCCAGATTATAGGAAACCAGTCACGCACAGCATGTTTCTTTCACATTTGGGATGGTGTAGTGGAAGTCCCATATCAGCCTCAAGGACCACGCTTTCTACTTTTCTGCCATAAGGCTGCATTTTATGGTAAACTGGAGGGGCAGCTGATGGCTATATCATCATGGTGGATATAGATGATGACAGTGCTCTGTGTGGATCTAGCACCATCGCTGGGATGTGCTCATACCTCTCCTTTTGCTGTTGAGATTCTGCTTGTGCATGGTCTGTGTGTCACCTTCTGCCACTGAGTGTGGCCAGCAGTGTTTTTTTCATCACAGGGTGCCTGATCTTTTAGCTGAAGGGTCTCTATCTGCAGGATTTCTATAGTGATTTCCTCCAGTTTATGCTAACCGTTTACTGTCAAGTGATGTATTTTGAAGTGTTCTTTCAATGTACCTTGGGTTTTTTTCTGTTTTGGATATTAGGAGGCATTTCTTTGCAGAAAGGGCAATTAAGCATCCCCATGTGCTTATTCCATAGGTAGAAATACTCAACAGAATGAAGAGGTTAAAAGATGACTGCTTGCTTGAAATGTGTTTCTGTGCTGCGTGACAGTTCTTTTGGCCCCAGGTCCTTTTTGGCTACAGTACCTAGAAGGAACCACTGGAAAGGGCCAAAGAAACTCCTTTTTTGTGCCTTGGGAAACTGAACTAATCAGAAGGAAATGTTGCTAGTGCTCTACTCTGATTTTGTTCTTAAGTGACCTTTGGGGGAACTTCGGCACACATTGTACCGATTTCTTTGGAGGTTAGGGCATGATCAGTGGTTGGGTCTTTTGTAGTTGAGCATTCAAGGCTTTCCAGGAGTCCTTTAGCAGCCAAAAATGGCATCAGACAAGTAATGCACTCAATGGATGCTCGCCAGTGCAGCATCTGAAAGGGACAGGGGAGTGTCACTGCTTTGCTCTTTGCAATTTTTTTCCACCCCCTTTTACTGATGCTGCTGACACTTCAGAGACCTGATCTCTTCTCAGTGCTGGCATTTGGGGGATTCCATCCCTTAGAAAAATGCTCTTGTTTGCCTGGCTGTTACTGAAAATGAAGCTTAAATTTTACTTGTGTAATGCTGCAGGTGAACAGACAGGCAAGTGGTCAGTCTTGTCCCAGAAAGGTATGTGCAGGGAAGGAGTTTTCATTTGAGTGAAAACTTGATTGAAATTTAGAAAAGGATAAAGGAAAAAAAAAAAAACAAGTTGGGCAGGTGATGCTGGTCTGGCAGTGTAGCCAGCTGAATAGTAGGTGATGTTTGCACTGTAGCAATCAGGAAGAGGCATTTAAATGCAGAGGGGGACATTGGAAGGAGAGAGGATTTTTTGCTTACTTCTAGGTCAGTAGTATCTCTTTTGGTTATTGGACAGGTAGAAAGTTACCTAGCTCAAGCTTTGAGTGAGCTTTGAGCTCAAGCTGTGTGCAGATGAATGCATTTTGGCATGAGTGGTTCCATTCAACTGAACGCTGAAGTAATGAACTTAGAAGTGTGTTGAGCTGGTGACAGAACATATTCCTCTGCGCTTCTTCCCTTTTGTGCATCAAATGGGGAAATAGTCCTTTCCTTTTCCACAAAGCAGCAGACGTGTGACTTATTAACATATCATAATGTACTTGATACACAATGCTTTTAAGAAATTTTCTTCTGTAGTTGCTTATCTCCTGCTGGTGTAGGAGTTACCGTAACCCAGCAGGATATTGATGTGTCTAATCCCCCACTCTGCATCTGGCAGCCAACCATTAGCTACCACTCAGGAGACAGGTAAAAATAGATGAAAAATCACCATGCAGGTAGTCCAGTGCCTCCTTACACAGGAGATAAAAATGCTCTTCATGCAAGTTGAGCTAATCTCCTTGCAATTGTCAGCCTAGCTAACATATCTGCAAATATTACTTCTGCTAAACTGGGAGTGTGGTTAACTAATATTTTTTTCTTAAGAAAAAAATCTATAACTACTTCTTGCTCTGACCAGATTTGTGTGTCCTCAGAGACCAATTTCTTTGAAGGTCTGTCTGCTCTTTTGTGTGTGTGTGGTTTGGCTTTTTTTGTTTTGTTTTTTGTTTGGTTGTTTTTTTTGTTTGTTTGTTTTGTTGTTGTAAGGTTTTTTTTGGGTTGGTTTTTTTTTTGGCCTCTATGTTCCATCCCCCTCTTCCCTTCTATTTCTTTATTCTGCTCCTAATGAGGTATTTTTGGAAGTAGGCTAATCCTGATTTTGTGATGGTGCAAAATAAAGGGCAGGGGGAAAATTATCCAAACCCACATTTTCATTTGAGCTGAGGTTAAAAATTTCTGCCCTTTGTTAGGTAGGCATGAAAAATGGAGTATGGAATGCACGCTTTGGTTAGTCCAGTTATTTTGAATGTATCATTTGCATCCAAGTCATCTTGGTGCTGAAAATGTGTAGGCAGTCTACTGCACAGTACATGTATCGTGCTTATAGCAGAAGTATATAGGTTAAAGCAATAAGATGTTATAATTTTTTTCCCTGTTTTTATTCTATGCATGTTTAGACTGACCAAACTGATACGGAAATAAACTTGTGAGTTTTGATGTTCAAGTTTGATAACAGATTAACACTCAGGGAAGCATGTAACTCTGTGTCTCAAGAATTAAGTGAAGTTCTTGGAAAAGTTTTAAAAACATTAGATCTGCATGCACGTATTTTTAACTTGACTGCAGGTGCAGTGACCCAAACCTTGGATTTGCTTCCTCTGGGATTGTCTGAACATGTCCTACTTTTCCAGTTCCCTGTTGTCACAGGCACTTTGCTCTTGCTTGCAGCCTGCAGCATCCAAAATTTGTATCTCAAAGGCTAAAATACAGTACTGTAAATTTGAGTAAAACAGTCTTTAAAAAAATCAAGAAGGCATGTGATATAATAATGTACAATCTTCATGTATCTTCTCAGGGGTCATGTGTCTGATTGATAAAGGTCCCTGAGTTTTGTAAAACAAGTGTGGTTTGTGCTCTGAATTTGTTGCACTTGGTCCTGGCTCTGGCCTCACAGTCATTGGTGCTATGAGGCTGTTTCAGAGTGCCTGGGTGTCAAGTCAAAGGCAGTAATCCTGTCTCTCGTGTGTTGCTGGGGAAGAAGCAGAAACAGCATGCAAGACCCCAGGGAGTGTGTTACAGCCAGGTGCTGCAGCTTCTGACCTCAATTACTTGTCTGTTATGTGATTGACATCACTCCCACTACGCTTTTTTGGTGAACAGTGAGTAAAGGCAGTAATCTAGATACTTAATTGTTCAATCTGTAAAGCAGATGAAACTGCATAATTGGTGTTATAAGTTGTTACTTAAGTGTTGTCACAGATGTCAAGAAAAGTGTTTATATTCTAACACAATTAAAAGACAGTTTTCACAGCAGTATCTGCATGCATGGCTCTGTTTGTGGCTATGGTTGAGGCCTGATTTTTTTTTTTGGTTTCTTTATTATGGTTAGTGAGTTTGGTTTTCCTAACCATGTTTGGCATTTGGACTTACTGGGGAGCTTATTCATGTTACATAGGGCTTGGGAGAGCTGAGTTGGGACTGTAGGAGGAACACTTCTCAAATGTTGCTTTGTAGACTGGCAGAAGAATTTTTTTTGTTAATGAAAACTTGTGCTGAATTTGTACAGCACTGCTTATATTGAAGCAACCTAGCATTTTGAGCATGGAATAGAAGAGAAATGCACTCCTGCATATTGACTCTTCATTCCAAGATGGCTCTTTGAAGAGCAGTGATCTATTTAACAGGCAAACCTTTTGGCCCCTGATGAAGTTGCCCGAACAAGATAAAATGCATGTTTTGTCCTAAATTTGAGGAGAATTCAAATCAATATCTGCATAAACCACGGTCTCTGGCAGGTGGGCATGTGGTGTGTTGTCATGCTTGCTATAGTAAGGTTGTAATAGCTTTTGAGATGTGAAGGAGGCGGAAAGGGTGTCTGAATAAACAGACTTTACTACAGGCTTCATAGTACAGAGATAAAGTAGTAAAGGAAGCGTTAGACAATTCTTTTTTAAGACTGGAATAACACTGGGCTTTGTAAACCTTAGCTATCTCCTGTTAGCTGCACACTGTACCACGATCCCAGCGCTCTAAGTCGTGGCTATAACTGGCCGATTTTCCCGCTGTCTCTGCAGCTGCAGTCCGGCCCGGCGCCGTTCTCGCCCCCCGGCCCCGCGGGTTCCTGGGGCGCTGCGGGCGGGGCCGGGCCGGCGGGGGGGCCGCGCTGCCGTTTCCATAGCAGCGCCCGCCGCCGCCGCAGCATCCTCCGCAGCAACTTTCCCCCCGGCTTCAAAGCCTGCCAAGGCGGTCGCGGCGGCCGGGAGCGACGGGACGGGGCGGCGGGCATCCGTCGGCGGCTGCGGAGCGGCGGCAGCTGCCTTGTCCTGCCTCCCGCACCTGCGGAGCGCCCGCGCCCCTCCTGCGGCTCCCCTGGGGGCAGCGCGGAGCCATTTTGCCGAGCGGGTGGGCGGAGGGTCCCGCTCCCACTCGGCGCGGTGTCCCGTCTCCCACTGACGCCTTCCGTTCTCCGCTCTCGCCGGCGGCCGACGCGCGCTCCTTCTGCTTGATCCCGTCCTCGGGCAGGAATCGCCCAGCATGCCGATCGCCCACTTGCTGGAGCTATGGAAAGGGATAGAGGTGGAGCCCATGGAGACGGAGGTGAGCGGCAGCGGGGGCGTGCGGCAGCAGCGGTGCTGCCGGCACCCCTTTCCCGCCGGGGGAAGCACCTCGGTGGTGCCCCAAACCTCACGACGTGGGGTGTGATGAGTGAGCATCCCTCGCCCGCTGGGCTCGCCGCTGAGAGCGGGGAGCCAGGCGAGGCTCGGGAACCTGTTGCCGCACAGGCGGCGCGGTTCGGAGCCGCGGCCGCGGAGCCCGGGCAGTGCGGGATGTCCGGTCCTGACCAGCACCGAGCTCGGGTCGGAACCGTGCCCCGGGGGACTGGGGTGGCTGGAAAGCAAAGAGCCTATAGAACAGATGGAAACCCGCGAAGCTAGCCGAGTCGGATTCAGGCTCGCATTTAAACATGAAGTATATGATCTGTAATTCGAGGCTCGAATAGGACCTCGCTTGGGTTCTGATGATCCATTTGCCCACTACCTCCTAGCACAAGACTCTGCTTTCCGGGTCATACTGGAAACTCGATTCTGTGATAGTTAGCTGGCTGCTGTGGTGTGTGTGCTCACCGTTGGTCTTGTAGTGTTTTCATCACCTCAGTCTGTTATCTTGTGTCAGGAAGGCCGTCATTCAAGTTCAAGAAATGTTTGGACAGTGCTTTCAGTCACATGGAGTGATGCTTGGGGGTGTTCTGTGCGGGAGTTGGACTCTGATCCTTGGGGGTGCCTTCCAGCTTGGGTTGCTCTGTGATTTTATGATTTTTGTGCTGTAATGGAACAAGGCAGATTCCTGAGTATTTCTGAGGCTGTGAAGGAGTGCAAAAACCCCAAGTATTTCAGGTCAGTTGCAGCACAGGATGCACACTTGTAACAGACAGGTGGTAGAAATAGATGGGTGAAACCTGTGAGGTGGGGGAGCTGGGGAGCTTGGTGTTTATTTTTTTTAACACACCCCCCTCC